>CM035231.1:52799630-53399630 GCA_020226215.1 Sindora glabra
ATCTAAAATATAGTTAAGCTAAAATTCATGGCACATGATGTTATAAATTTAAATAAACTTGTTCAATAAAATGAGTAAAGGTCTTACCAAATCTACTGATGAGGCTGGGGAGTCCGATGTCTGCCTTTTATCTGAACCAATTGAAAAGAAACATTCCAACTGATCACAATCATCGATCCATAACGACGATAATTTCGGGAATATTGAATCACAGGAACTCCTTTGATGATGATCAACATCCACTGTTTTTCCACTCTCATCTTCAATTATGCATTTCATAGCATCACACTTCCTTATCTCAAGGCGTTCCAATAGCACTAAACTTTGAGCAATAGCAACCGTGAAGAGATATGTCAATTTGGGAAATGACTCCACAACCAACTTTTGAAGTTTCCTTAAAATGAAGTTCCCTGCAAATAATCCTCTGCTTTGTATTTGGCCATTATTTATTATGGCCTGAGAGAGAGAGATATATATAATTTATTATGGTGATTTTCAAATATATAATTTTATGATGAAATGGTAGGCAAGAAAAATGCATTGGATAAAATTCTCAATACAATTTTATCTATCTCAATCAAAATTCTCAATACAATGTTATTATCCTGGAAACAAAATACTCTTATTATCTTACTTACAGTCTTCAATACTGCTGTTTTAATGGAAACAAAATACTCTTCAACTTAGGTTTTTTGGTCAACTAATAATTTCGTGCAATTTTTGGGAAGAGCAAAGAAATCAAGTTTTAAAAATTCTTTTCAATTACAAATGGAACGCTGCACATTATTGTTTAAGAAAAGAATATCATAAATGAATGAAATAATATATTTCGCTTTACTATTAAATTCATTCTTTATAATCTTTTACAAACTATTTGGGTGTTATAAAAACAAGTAATTTTAATATAACTATCTTATCGTTCTTTTCATTGTTTTCAACAATCTAACAATATAAAGTATATTTTTTTAGCACATTATTTAAATCAGAATAAACTCAAGCTCTCAAAATTAAGTTGATGCTCAAGTAATCATCATGGTGTCAACATCAAAGTTCGAATTAACTAAGTAATTTCCTTTAAAGTGAAAAAGACTATTTCTGTAACCAAAACAAGAAAAATACTATTTCATTCTCTCTCTTTTTTTTTTCCGACAGGTCCTTTTGGCAATTATAAATTTGTTAGTGATAAATCTGATTCACGCATGAACTCTATTTAAATATTCTTTTATTTTTAAAATTATTTATTTTATTCAACATCAGTATCATAATATTGCATAAAAACCTTATCAATAACCATTTTGTTTCACATGCATGTACGATCAATTATTTTAAAGATAAAGAAAAGTCTATAAAATATTATTTCACTTTATTGGTGATATGTTATGAATTGGATATAAAAAATATTATATCAACTAAGGATTAAATCGCGGTTGGCAAAGTTATGTTCTAATGCAGCTGATGAATACTTCTATTATACAGTAATATGTAATCAAACTTAAAAACATAAAATAATTAGAGAGGATGAGTCTTACCGAATTACTAGAGGAAGTGGTCAAGTCTGACATTTGTCTTTTACTTGAATCAACCGATGAAAAAAATTCTAACTGTCCACAACCCGAAACTTTTACATCCTTTAATTTTGGGAACATTGAGTCAAGAGTAATAGTCCCTTGATCACGATCAACTTCTGCTATTTCCTCAATCTCGTTTTTTATTATGCATTTCATGGCATCACAAGATTCTACTCTAAGGACTTCCAATAGCATTAGGCTTTGAGCTATGGAAAAGGTAAAGAGATATGTCAACTCAGGACATGATATCAACTGCAACTCCCGAAGTGTCCTTAGATTCAAGTTCCCCACAAACAATCCGCTATTCTTTAGTCGGTCGCATCCCACTATGGTTAGGTGTTCCAGTTTTTCTAAAAAGTTAGCTGGAATTCCTGATGAAGATGAGAGTTTGGATGTATCAATGAGGCACTCAATCTGTGAACAATCATAAAGCCCAAGTTTAATCAAGTCACTCATAACCCCTCCTATTGCTTCAAAAAAGTCTGGAGATATACTTTTGCAACCCCTTTCAAGTTTGTGCAAGCAAAGAATTTCGGCCCTTTGCATCAGGTCGTTAATTGTGGCATTTGAAACGGAAGCATCGAAATGTTCGATAGATAAAGCTCTTGACATTGATTCATTCAGATATCCTTTCAGCACACGATTATCCACTCCAGTCTCTATGTGATATCTCTGTAATGCTGGGGAAATCCTATTTTTGTCAAATAAATCAGTAACAACTCCATTGTCAACCTCTCCACTTGATATATGATTCCCAACAACATACAATTCTTCAATTTTTGAAAATCTGCCAATCACCTTGTATGGATTCCCTTCAATCTCACATGAATCCAATCGAAACAATCTTAGTTTCTTTAGTTCCACGATCCCTTCTGGCAATTCATTAATTGCACACTGATACAACTCAAGAGTCTCAATCTTTTGTAAAGTCCCCAAAACAGAAATGTCACCTAGGTTACATTTTCTCAAGTTCAAGGTTCGAAGATTCTTTAATAAGCCAAGTGATGTAGGCATCAATTGTAACCATTGGTAGTCGTCCTGCCCCTTTAGAGTCAAAACTTTGAGACCTTTCATTCCATCAAAAAAAGCATCTGGTATTGCCACTTCATTGTTGAGATTATTGCAAACTAATATCAAAATCTCCAAATTTTGAAGATCTAGTTGAGCAAATTCATTAATATACTGACAATACAAGTACCTTATTTCATTTTGTTTCATGGCGGTATCCTCTTGCAATGCCTTTAGGGTAACTTTAGGCTCCGCAATCTCTTGAATTTCATTCTTTGCGATTAAATGAGCCACATCATGTATCAAGTCATGCATTTTGGCAAATCCTTCATCCTCTGCTCTAAGCAACAAGCAAGAGTGTGTGAGTTTATCAATAGCAGAACTTGCTTGAACCCTCCCTGTTTGATATGAGTCAAGTTCCCCAAAAAGGCGTAACCCTATTCCATATCTAATTATTTCTTCAATAGGAATTTTATGATCTTGCGGGAACATGGAGCAGAGTAAGAAAAGACCCTTCGCTTTTTCACTCTTGAGATTATCATAACTTACTCTCAAACATTTATAAATGTCCATTAGTTCTTCATCAATAGCATCTATTAATTTAGAACTCCTCAAGGTTCTCAAAGCTTCTTTCCAATCTTTAAAAGGACGGCCCCTTAAAGTTCTTGCCATAGCTGTAATAGCAACCGGTAATCCTTTACATCTAGAAGTAATTTCCCGTGCCACATCTTTCAAAGCTTTAGAGGCATCATTTATACCAGCAAACATTTGGAACAAAATCCATGCTTCCTGGTCAGGTAACAAATTCAAAGGAATTATTTTCTGGCATTCCATTGAATCACACACTTTCGAATCCCGTGTGGTTAGAAGAAGATAACAACCTTCATGGTTGTCCCGAGAAGGGATCCCAATGTCTTCCAATTTAAGCTTTTCCCATACATCATCCAATATTATGAGTATCTTCTGTCCATTTCTTAATCTCGACCATAGTTCCTTGGGACGTACATCTTCATTTCGACGTTCATCTTCATTTCGACTAAATGAAAAACCTAAAGCACTTGCAATCTCATCTTGCATTTTTCGGACATTAGGAGTATTGGAGACAGCTACAAAAATGACTTTTTCAAAAAGCTCTGGTTTTTGAACCTCTGTACCAACTTGTATCACAAGTTTAGTTTTACCAGATCCTCCAGCCCCATGAAGTCCAATCATATAACTGTCACCATTTTTCAGAACCTCAAGAAGTTCTTTCTGTGCAAAATTTCTGCTCTCAAATGAAACAAAATCTCCTGAAGAGTAAAATTCCACACCTGGAAGTTTACCAGGATGAGATATTTTATCAAACTCGAAACTTTCAATGAGATTCTTGATCTTTTGCGCCTTTCCTTCAAGATCCTTTCCTCTACGATAAAGCCAAATACAATTTGGGAGCAACCCGAAAAAGCAATTTTTCTTTGCCTTAGTATCTTCCCAAATCGTATTAGCAACATTACTCTGCCAATCCTTAACATCAATCCTAATCTCCTCATTTTTATCTCTAGCTTCTTTCACGTCATCATCCACCCTCTTTTGAATTATCGTCAATTTCTTCTTTTCATTTTCATAGTCTTCAGCAATATTGCTAAAGCAACACAAGTAACGAGTTTCGTTTATAACTGGATCCACCAATTTTTGAGCAATAAAAGTTGCAACATTGACCAGGATCTCCGCCATCTAAAGAAGGTTAACCAATCTCAATAAGAGAGGATCATGCTAAACATATAGATATAAATATAAAAAATCCTAAAAAAAAAGGAATTTAAATGTAAGAGATTAAAAAGAGAGTTTAAGTTCCATAAGTTCAACTTTAGAAGTTAGATACAAAGTTGGCTCAAGGAATTGAATGGAGTATTTTGTTTAAGAATATTTCTATCAGGGACTAGAAATGTTTATTGTAAAAAAATAGAGGAAGTTTCTTGTTCCTCACACCATAAAATTAGGATTCAGTGAGAAAGAAAACTTTTGTTGCCATATATACATATATACATACATATATACATACATATATACATACATATATACATATATACATACATACATACATATATACATATATACATACATACATATATATATATATATGTATGAAATACTCTAACTCTAATAATCTCATTAACCGACAACAATTTTGGCAAACATCTTCTGCTAGTCATATGTTTATATTTAATACATATTTTCTAAACCATCTCAGTGATGCATTTGCACAAAGTCTCAGTTACAAAGACTAGTTTTTAGAACCTTCACAATTTTAGATAGTTAAAGTGGTCATTGGATAGAGAATGTAATTCTTAGGTATACTGTGGTCCTTGAAAAATCATGACAAGGTGAGTGTAACATATTTAAAATAATATTTAATCATTAGAGTGCCATCTATTTGTTGAATAGATGTCCCACTAAGAGTTTATAGCACAATTGACACTCAAGGAAGCTTGGAATGGATATGAGCCTATTGTTAAAAACTTAAAAGGTGTTTGGTAGGTTTTATTGGCATATCTGCATGTTCCATGTTACACCCTTTAATAATTTAAAATTTATTTGTATGAAAAATAATTATTTAATGTCACACCTAAAATTATGAAAGTTTTGTTATAAGAAATATAATTAATAATCATCATGATTAGATTTTAAAATAAAATTTCATGAGAGAAAATAACTATTATGATGAAATAACAAGAATAGAAAATTTATGATAAACAATTGAGAAAAGAATTAATACTATTTAAAGGCTAAATATGATTAAAAGTGAAGATGTGAATGCGAAGGATATTAGGGGACTTTTCTAATATTACGCCAAAGCCTATAGCACCTTATTTCTCCTAGCCACACTCACCCTCTCATCTGAACTTTTCATTTTCATCTTCCTCTTCTTGCTCTTCACTAGGCCAACAAAGGGAGACATTGTTCTTCATTAACCCCCTTTACTCTTCATCCAAATCAAGGTAGGCATCCTAGATCCTAATATATGCTAAGCTTCTTCTTTTCTTTGGGATTCGATGGATTGAGGTTTTAGATTAAAAGGGGATTTTGAGCCCTAATCTCAATACCTTATTTTTGGATAATTGGGGGCCACCAATCTATAATTCTCTTCACCTAGTATCTCCCTCACTTAAGGTGAATAGGCATTCTAACTAAACTTTAATAATTTTGGATGAAATTGGCTATTTAAGTTAGGTTTTTTCTTGCTTCTCTTTAACCCAGATGAATATAATGATTTTGAATATTTTGATTTGATTTTCTTAGTGGATGTAGTGCAAATAAGGATATGAATGCAATATTGGATGATTTTGTTGAGTTTGGTAGTCTTAGATTGAATTTGGAATGAATAAATTTCAAGTGAACAGTAAAATTGCAAGAAATTCTGTAGAAACTCAGGCTGTAATTGACTATACCCTAGAAATATGTTTTCTAAGCAAATATAGTCAACTATATAATCGACTATGCCTCTAAGGAATTCCTCCCTAATAGTCTATAGTCAAATACATAATTGATTATGTACTCACAGAATTGCTCTCAAGAATTGCACAGTCGATTATCTACCTCAGCCCCTGGACCCTTATAGTTGACCATAACCCATAGAGTTGTTATTTGGGCTTACATAATTAACTACATAGTCAATTACACCCTGTAAAACTCATGCACTATGTCATACAAGGGTTCAAGGTACATTTAAGTGCTTCATGGTATTGAGACTAATTGTTAAATGTCAGATGATGGTAAATACAAGGTGTGAGGCTATGCATAGAGGTATGGTGATGTTATGTTATATTCTCTTATGTTATGGAATGAAGGTTATTTGTTATGATTAAGATTGAAAGTGCTTTACTGTCTTGAGAATTGAGATGAGGTGATAATGTACACTTGTGATTTCGAACATCAGATCTAGTAGGAACTTGTAAGGATAGGTCGACTTGATGGGACAAGAATGAACTTGTGAAGAACAAGGATAGATAGGAGTTATAAGGAGATTTACTTACTTTTCATTTATTTATTCTTGATTTATTATTGAAGTCATGCCCTCAAATGTAAATGAGTTTGTAATATGTAGGAGAAATCATATTGGATTGCTAGAAATCCAATTGTGAAATTATGGTTATGAATGCATTAGACTTATGTTTTAAACTCCTTATTTGAGGATGATAGTGCAAAAAGAGTAGTATAATTGTGATTGAGTTTGATATTGCATAGATCTATATTTGCTTTCTTGCAAGGTAAGTCACTTCCCTAAATATCCTTTCTTTTTATCTAAACAAAAGTTAGAGAGCTTATTGACTCTTTACAAATGTCTTTCATAATAAAATTGGTGGTAAAACTTTTGTAAAGTTTTAATTATTTTTTAATATCATTGCTTACTCATTGAGTTTTGAGGAAAACTCATTTTCTCACTTTATTCTCTTTCCATAGAGAATTCTCCCCTTAAGTGCTTAGTTGCTAACAATTGGGATGGAAGCGAGCCCATTTGTATATTTTGACATTAAGGTAAATCACAAGACAGTTGAAGTAAATATACATACATACATACCCGATGCATGATGAAGTCATAAACATTTTTTGTCTCCAAGTGGTTATATAACAATATTATGTATCTCTAATATTAAAAATATTTACTGATAGTGGATGGAATAATTTGGAAAATATTTTTGGAAATCAAAAGAATTTATTAGGAATTAGCAAAAATTAACTAAAATTGTGAGAATCAGGAATTTAATTTTGGTGATCGAAATTATGAAATACTATTTCGGAATTGTTGAAGTAATTTTATGAATTTTACAAAAATTTAAGGTTGATAGAATTTAGGATTAAATTAGGGTTAATTAAATTAATTAGGAAATTGTGAAAAATGGCAAAATTGGGAAGAATAAAATTAAGCATAAAATTGGCCCAATTAGCATACATTTATGCATGGCCCAAATAGCCTAAGAGAAGAAGTAGTTGGACCCAATTGATCCATTAGAAAATAAGGCCAAAGTAATTAAGAGAATTAAGGTAGCATTTTTGTTAATTAATTGTTAATTAGAGAAAAAATAAATGGCCCATTTTTTGCCTAAGCCATTGGAAAGCAAAGGATGATACCAAAATGGCTCAAGTATAAAAAGCTTTGTTAATTTATTTTCTTAGTTTCCAAGTCAAAGATAAGAATTGGTCTTAAAATTCTAATGGTATATTCTCCAACTTTATCAAGTATAAAAAGCTATCATCTTCTACATTTCTTGCAAGAAAGTGACAACAATAAGAAAGAGGGAAGAAGGAAAGAGAGGAGAAAAAGAAAAGAGTTAGCACACACAAACAACAATTAGGATCACAAATCCTCCTCCTACATTAACTTGTGATACACATTATGGAGTGTGTAACGAAAGGAGAGTTAGGCTTTTTTAGTGATTTTCATCATCTTAGAAAGAGGAAAAAAAGGCTCTTTGAGCCTCTATAAGAAATTTATTAGAGTTCTAACTTTAAGGTTCATCCAGGGCAAGATAAGGCTCTTTTAACTTTAGAAATTTTCATTTATCTTATACTCTTTTCTTGAATTTTCTACTACTTCTATGTCATTTTGATGTTGTACTTTAGGGTTTAGACTAGAGAGCAGAGACTCTACTAGTTAATCAATTTGCTAATATATCGATTCTTGATTTCCAGTTTCCGAATAAGTAGATAATATGTATTTTAACATTTTATTTATATTTTTTTTACTACTTTTATAATTTCAATCATTAATCTCATTATTTATTTTTTCACTATATTTTTTCTGTATTTTACTTCCTTTTATATGGTAAAGCTCAAAGTACTCTTGAGATAAGCATTTTGAAAATCTTCTTTTAAGCTATAGTTATGAGATTTGTGGTTGAAATAATAGTTCGATGATCCAGATGGTTTTCTGTGAATTGTTTTATTAAAAATGAGATGTTTATGGAATAGGCTTCTTTGAATACACTAAAAAGCCATGATTTTGCAAAATGATGAAATGGTTTTGAATTAAGGAATATGAAACAAGTAGTATTTTTTGGAAAAGAAATAAAAATTGGTAGGATTATTGTAAGGTTGGAAACATAAGTTCAACTTTAGAAATAAAAACCATTAAAAGGAATTTAAATGTAAGAGACTAAAAAGAGAGTTTAGGTTCCATAAGTTCAACTTTAGAAGTTAGATACAGAGTGGACTCAAGGAATTGAATGATGGAGTATTTTGTTTAAGAATATTTCTATCAGGGACTAGAAATGTTATTGTAAAAAAATAGAGGAAGTTTATTGTGCCTCGCACCATGCAATTAGAATGCAATGAGAGAGAACTTTGTTGCCATATATATATATTAAATACTCTAATAATCCCATTAACTAACAACAATTTTGGCAAACATCTTCTGTTAGTCATATGTTTATATTTAAAATATATTTTCTAAACCATCTCAGTGATGCATTTGCACAAAGTTTCAGTTACAAAGACTAGTTTTTTAGAACCTTCACAATTTTAGCTAGTTAAAGTGGTCAATTGGATGGAGAATGTAATTCCTAGGTATATTGTTGTTCTTGAAAATCATGGCAAAAGTCATTGTAACATATTTAAAACAATATTTAATCATTAGCGTGCCATCTATTTGTCAAATAGATGTCTCACTAAGAGTTTATAGCACAATTGACACTCAAGGAAGCCTGGAATGGATACAAGCCTATTGTGAAAAACTTAAAATGTGCTTGGTAGGTTTTATTTGCATATCTGCTTGTTTCATGTTACACCCTTTAATAATTTAAAATTTATTTGTATGAAAAATAATTATTTAATGTCACACCTCCTAAAGTTATGAAAGTTTTGTTATAAGAAATATAATTAATAATAATCATGACCAGATTGAAAATAAAATTTCATGAGAGAAAATAAACTATTACAATGAAATACAAGAATAGAAAATTTATAAGAAATAGTTGGGAAAATAATGAATTAATACTATTTAAGGGCTAAATATGATTAAAAGCGAAGATGTGAGTGTGAAGGATATTAGGGGACTTTTCCAATATTACCCCAAGCCTATAGCACCTTATTTCTCCCATTTTTAGCTACACTCATCCTCTCATCTAAACTTTTCATTTTCATCTTCCTTTTCTTCCTCTTCACTTGGCCAACAAAGGGAGACACTAATCTTCATTAACCCCCTTTACTCTTCTATCCAAATCAAGGTAAGGCATCGTAGAACCTAATATATGCTAAGTTTCTTCTTTTCTTTGCGATTGCATGGGTTGAGGGATTTAAATTAAAGGGGGATTTTGAGTCCTAATCTTAATACCTTATTTTTGGATAATTAGGGGTTACCAATCTACAACTCTCTTCACCTAGTATCTCCACCATTTAAGGTAAGTAGGCATTCTAACTAAATTTAATAATTTTGAATGAAATTGGTTGTCTAAGTTAGGTTTTTCTTGCTTTTCTTCAACCTAGATGAATATAATGTTTTTAAATGTTTTGATTTGATTTTCTTAGTGAATGTAGTAAGGATATGAATAGAATATTGGATGATTTTGTTGAATATGGTAGTCTTAGAATTGAATTGAGAACAAATAAATTTGGAGTGAACAGTGAAACTACAAGAAATTCTATAGAAACTCAAGCCATAATCAACTATACCTTAGAAACATGTTCTTTAGGCAAATATAGTTAACTATATAATCAATTATGCCTCTAAAAGATTCCTCCCTGATAGTCTACAGTCAAATACATAATTGATTATGTACTCACAAAATTGATCTCAAGAATTGTATAGTCGACTATTTGCCTAAGCCCTTGGACACTTACAATTAACCATTTATACAAGGGTTCAAGGTACATTTAAGTGTTTCATAATATTGAGACTAATTGTTAAATGTTAGATTATGGTAAATACAAGGTGTGAGGCTATGCATAAAGGTATGGTGATGTTATGTTATATTCTCGTCTTATGAATGAAGTTATTTGTTATGATTAAGATTGAAATGCTTTACTGTCTTGAGAATTGAGATGAGACAATGATGTACACTTGTGATTTCGAACATCAGATCTGGTAATAACTTGTAAGGGATAAGGTTAACTTGATAAAATAAGGATGGGCTTGTGAAGAATAAGGATAAATAGGAGTTATAAGAAGATTTACTTACTTTTCATTTATTCATTCTTGAACTATTATTAAGTTAATTCCCTCAAATGTAAATGAGTTATGTTACTATTGCAATATGTATGAGAATCATATTGGATTGCTAGAATCGAATTGTGGAGTTACGGTCATGAATGCATTAAACTTATGTTTCAAATTCCCTATTTGAGGATGATAAAGCAAAAAGAGTAGCATATTTATGATTGAGTTCAATATTGCATGGATCTATATTTGCTTTCTTGAAAGGTAGGTCAATTCTTGAAATACCCTTTCTTTTTCCCTCGACAAAAGCATGAGAGCTTATTGACACTTTACAAATGTCTTTCATAATAAAATTAGTGGTAAAACTTTTGTAAAGTTTTAATTATTTTTTAATGTCATTACTTACTCATTGATTTTTAAGGAAAACTCTTTTCTCTTACTTTATCCTCTTTTCCATGGAGAATTCTCCCTTAGGTGCTTAGGTGTTGATAGTTGGGATGCAAGTAAGCCCATTTGTATATTTTGACGTTGAGGTAAGTCATAGGATAGTTGAAGTAGATGTACATACATACCTGCTGCATAATGAAATCATCAATATATTTTTGTCTAGAAGTGGTCATATAGCAAAAATTATGTAACTCTGATATTAAAAATATTTACTGATAGTGGATGGAATAATTTGGAAAAGTATTTCTGGGAATCAAAAGAATTTATTGGGAATTACTAGAAATTAAGTAAAATTATGAGAATTAGGAACTTAATTTTGGTGATAGAAATTATGAAATACTATTTGGAATTATTGAAATAATTTTATGAATTTTACAAGATTCAAGGGTGATAGAATTTAGGATTAAATTAGAGTTATTAATTAAATTAATTAGGAAATTATGGAAAATGATAAAATTGGGAAGAATAAAATTGAGCATAAAATTAGCCCAATTAGCATACATTTATGCATGGCCCAAATAGATTAAGAGGAGAAGTAGTTGGACTCAATTAATCCATTAGGAAATAAGCCTAAAGTAATTAAGAGAATTAAGGTAGCATTTTTGTTAATTAATTGTTAACTAGAGAAAAAATAAATGGTCCATTTTTTGCCTAAGCCATTGGAGAGCAAAGGATGATGCCAAAATGGTTCGCTTGTAATTAATTGAGAAGTTAAGGAAGATTAGTTAATTTATTTACTTGGTTCCCAAGTCAAAGATATAATTGATCTTAAAATTATTATGGTATATTCTCTAACTTTATCAAATATAAAAAGCTATCATCTTTTTCATTTCTTGCAAGAAAGTGACAACAATAAGAAAGAGGGAAGAGAGACAGAGAGGGAAAAAGATAAAAAAAAAAAAAAAAGAGTTAGCACATGCAAACAACAATATGAATCATGAATTCTCCTCCTCCTCCTCCGACATTAGCTTGTGATACACATTAGGAACTGTGTAAGGAAAGAAGAGTTAGACTTTCTTGGTGATTTTCATCATCTTAGAAAGAGGAGAAAAGGTCTTTGAGCTTCTATAAGAAATTTATCAAAGTTCAAACTTTGAGGTTCGTCCATGGCAAGATAAGGCTTTTTCAACTCCAAAAAATTTTATTTATCTTATTCTACTCTTTTCTTGAATTTTCTATTAATCCTACATCATTTTGATGTTGTATTTTGGACACTAACTACAAAGCAAAGACTCTGCCAGTCGATCAATTTGCTAGTCTATCGATTTCTTGATTTCCAATTTCTGAGTAAGTAGATAATGTGTATTTTAACATATTTTTACGTTTTTTTACTACTTTATGATTTCAAATCATTAATTTCATTATTTACTTTTTTGCTATATTTTACTTCCTTTCATATAGTAAAGCTCTAGGTACTCTTGGTATAAGCATTTTGAAAATCTTCTTTTAAGCTATAGTTATGAGAAATGTGGTTGAAATAATAGTTTGATGATTCAAATGGTTTTTTGTGAATTGTTTCATTAAATATGAGATGCTTATGGAATAGGCTTGTTTGAATATATTGAAAGGCCATGATTTTGCAAAATGATGAAATGGTTTTGAATTAAGGAATATGAAATGAGTGGTATTTTTGGAACTGAAATACTTGAATTGTTGAAAATGGCTAAAGCAATTAGCTACAACCAAGAAGTTTATTTATATACAAAAATTATAATCAATTACAATCAAATCTATAATATTAATTATAATTCTAATCAAGTTAAAAAGGAAAAATATCAATCTAAAATAACTTCCTAACATGTCATAATCAATCTAGAATCATTCTAGAATGATTTCCTAAAAAAGTATATAATAATGATTTTTTAAAAAGGTATATAATTTCAACACCCCCCTCATGTTAGAGCATATACATCAGATACACCCAACTTGTTACATATATACTTAATTCTCGGTCCTCAGAGAGACTTTATAAAAATATTAGCTAATTGATCATTAGAGTTCATAAAAATAGTGCTAATTTCTTTCAAAGTTACCTTTTTCGAATGAAGTGGTAGTCAAATTCAATGTGTTTAGTCCTCTCATGAAAGACTAGGTTTGAGATAATGTACAGTGCAACCTGATTATCACTTTCAAGTTCCATAGGACCTTATTGATATAATTTAAGTTCTTGTACAATTGTTTCAACTATATAAGTTCACATGTGACTAATGCCATAACTTAATACTCTGCTTCTATACTTGATCTTACTATCATATTTTGCTTTTTACTCTTCCATGAAATGAAATTTCCTCCAAAGAGAATACAATATTTAAAAATGGATCATTGATCACTTAGAAACCCAACCCAATTAGCATTAAAACACCTAACAATTTGAATGTGACCTCAAACTTTCATATAATAGTCCTTTTTTTGGACTCCCCTTAATGTATTTGAGAATTCATGTAACAGCATCTCAATGAACTTCACAAGGTAAGTTGAGGAATTGACTAACTATACTTACAACAAATGAAATATCAGATCGAGTTATTGTAAGAGAATTCAATTTTCTAACAAGCCTTTGATATCTTCACAAATTTGAAAAATGCTCCCCCTAATTTGGCAGAAATTTCACATGTGAATTCATAGGTGTCTTAATTAGCTTGCACTTCATCATACCTATCTCACTTAGGATATCAAGAGCATATTTTCTCTGATAAATAGAGGTATTGGATTAAGATTGTGCTACCTCAATGCTAAAAAAAGTAACGAAGTTTTCTAAGATCCTTAGTTTGGAAGTGATGAGATAAATATTGTTTAAATTGGTCAATACCCTTGTGATCATCACCTGTAATCACTATGTCATCAACATAAACAATTAGGTATATTTGACCAAAAATAACAAATTGATAAAAAAATAAAATGATCAACTTCACTTTGGTACATGCCAAAATCTTAGATAACTTTATTCAGTCTCCCAAACTAAGCTTGTGAAGATTGTTTAAAGCCATAAAGTGATTTCTTCAATTTATATACTAAATAAGTTTCCCTTTGAATAATAAATCCTAGTGATTGCTCCATGTAAACTTTTTCCTTAAGATCCCCATGCCAAAAGACATTTTTAATGTCTGACTAATATAAAGGCCAATGATTAATGGTGGTCAGAGAAAGGAAAAAGCAAGCTAAGGCTATCTTTGCAACAAGTGAAAATATATTCCCGTAATCTAAACCAAAAATTTGAGTATAGCTTTTTGCCACCAATCAAGGTTTTAATTGATCAATCTTTCCATTAGGACTAACTTTAACAGTAAAGACCCAATAACATCCAATTAAAGATTTGCCAACAGGTAGAGGTAGCAATTCTCATGTACCTTTGGTGTATAATGTAGTCATCTCATTCAACATTATCTTTTGCCACCCTAGGTAAGAGAAAGCTTCTGGCACAATTTTGGGAATAGAGATAAAAGATAAAGTAAAAACAAAAGCATGGTGGAATGTAGAAAGATGATGATAACCTAGAAAACTATAAACAAGGTATAGGTTTCGAGTATAATGCTTACCTTTTTAAAAGGTAATAGGAAAGTTGTCAAGACTTTCTACTAGATCAGATTTCAGAGATGATGTTGGCACAGGATTGGGTCTGTAAAAACTTCTATAGTAATTTAAGTTGGTGCTAAATCAATTGAATTTTCAATAATTTGAGCCAGACGAGGTTATCATTGATAAGTAATTAAGGGCTTATCCTGTAGAGATGTTACAAGTGTAAAATCATAAAAAGGAATAGGTAAAACTTCGATTATATGAGTGGATTCTATGAAAGAGAAGAAAAAAGAAGAAGACTTGAAAAATATGACACTAGCAGAAATAAAAAATTTATGCAAAGCTAGTGAATAATAATTGTAGCCTTTTTTATAATCTTGAATACTCTAGAAAAATATATTTGATGGATTTAGGGAATAACTTATCTTTTTCTAGAGAAAGATCATAAACAAAATAAGTACATCCAAAAATATGAAAAGGTAATTTATATAAGTTTTTTTGGAAAAACTAGAGAGTAAGGAATTTGATTATTTAAAACAAAAAAAGGTATACAGTTAATTAAATAATATGCAATTTGAACAATATCTGTCTAAAAATAAAAGGAACATTTACATGTATCAAAAGAGATCATACAATTTCAATTAAATGTCGATCCTTTCTTTTAGCAATACCATTTTGTTGAGATGTGTGTAGACATGTGGATTGATGGACAATGCCTTTGAAGGACATGAAAGAAGAAAAAAATGCGAAAAAACATTCTCTTGCATTGTCACTCCAAAGTATGCAAATTTTAACACCAAATTGATTATGAATTTCAAAATAAGAAGACTTAAAAATTGAAAATAACTCAAAAGTGATCTTTCATTAAATATAATCGCGTACATCAATCGTGGTCATTAATAAATATAACAAAATATTAACAACCCAAAGTTGAAGTAACACAACTCGAATCCCAAACATCAGAATGAATGCTAGAAAATAAGAACTCAGCTTTATTATGGGTTTTACTAGGGAATGAGCTTCATACATGCTTACCAAGTTAACAAGACTCACATTCTAAAAATTCTAAAGTTGAAAGATGTGAAACCATTTTGCGAAATTTTCAATACTAGGGTGACCCAAACAGTAGCAAAGTAACTTAGGTGATTCAACAGCAACACAAATTATTGGAGAAGTTAATTGGATCTAATAAAGTTCTTGAGACTCATGGCCGATGCTAATCGTCATCCCCATACTCCAATCTTGTACGGAAAAGGAATTAACAAAAAAAAAGGTTATAAAACAATCAATAGTGCATGCAAGTTGGCTAATAGATATCAAATTGAGTGAGTAATAAGGAATATAAAGGACTGATTTCAAGATAAAAATAATAAAGAATTTGCTTAACCAATAGCTTGTGCACTGATTTTTATCCATCAGCTAATGTGACAATAGAAAGAGATTTATTAATATAAAAATGAGTAAATAAAGATTTGTTACTAACTATGTGATGAGAAACTCTAGAATCAAACACCCAAGGTCTTAAGGATATTGAATGAGATAGATAGGCTTTAGAATTACTAGAATGTACTGTGAAGGCAACACTTTTCCTTGTTTATATGCTAAGTGAATAGATTCTGAAAGAACCCCCAAAGCTCTTAAAGCTCTTGATTAGATGGGAATGAATGATTACTTGTTTCATTACTAGCTACATTTGCACTAATTTTAATGTTAGCTAAGGTGGCAAATTGTGCAGGATATCCATGCAACACCCAGCAACATGCTTGTGAATGCCTAGGTTTTTTACAATGATCATAGTAGAAACAAGAGTTTTCTAGTCCTCTATGTCCCTTTCCACCTTCTTGATTTTCACAACCACCTCAACCTTTGTCATTAGAATGGGATACTAAGACAAAATTATTATTTCCTATGACAAAAGGTGTTGGAGGTTTATCATTCTCTGTAGTAAAAATGTTGAAAATTTATGTCATTATAGGCTTGAAAAAGCATCATTCAAGATTGGAATTTGTGTAAAAGTCAGTAATTGATTATGAACTGCAAAAAATTTTGAGTTAACACTTGTAAGAGTAAGGGTCATAAAAAATTGATTTTACTATATCTTCTGCTTAATAATATCAGTTGTGATAGAAAATAGTTGTTAGAATTCCTCTATAACAATTTGGACTCTATTAATATAGGGAGAGATGCTAAAATCCTATTACTTCAAATTGACCATATTATATACACGATTATAAAGTTGCTAGATGTTATTAGAATATAGTCGTTTAGCCTTTTCCTACACATAATAATAACTTATAGAAGAATACAAATAAATGGACAAACCGGATTTAATAGACTACCATAGAATAGATAACAATTAAACATCCAATTTTTCCAAAGTTGGTTAATTGGGTGTAGGAATATCTATAAGCCTTTTTATCAAGTGATCTTACACTTCATGCCCCTTAAACTAAGTTTGAACAGTAACAAATCATGAAGCACAATTGTCTCCATTCAATTTAATTGATGTGATGATAGGATTACCACTAGATAAGGAACAAAAAAATTTTGTAATTTTTGAATTTTCTTCCATGTTAAAAAGGTAAACAAAATGGTAGCAACTAGGAAATAGAACCTAGGTAACTAAAAGGTAACAACCAAAAACCAAAAAGGCAACAACCAAAAAACATAAACCTAGAAAAAAGAAATCTTATTGTCTAGATCTAAAAGAAGGGGATCTGATGTTCAAATTTCAAAATTAACGATACAAGCAAATTCGATGAGAAGGCATAGTCACAATTGGGTGGTGCGTGCTATTCACACACATCCAGAGCAACGGCATGTGGGACTTGCATGCTTATAATGGTGGCATGTTGATGTCACATGCTGATTGAATAGGTTGGAAATTTGCCGACAATGATGATTCTGGTGGTTACTTGTCAAAACTCATTTAATTACTTTAATATCAACTGGAATTGTTGAAAATGGCTTAAGCAATTAGTTACAACTAGGAAGTCTATTTATATACAAAAGTTGTGATCAATTATAATTATAATTAAATCTGTAATACTAATTACAATCCTAACTAAGGTACAAAGAAAAAATATCAATATAAAATAACTTCCTAATATGTACATTATCAATCTAGAATCATTCTAGAATAATTTTCTAAAAAAATATACAATAATAATTTTCCAAAAAGGCATATAATCTCAACAGAAATAAAAATTGGTAGAATTATTGCAAAGTTGGAAATCCTGATAGATAGTTTATGTATGGTTCATAGAAGGAACCCATATAAATTGTATAAAGACAAAACTTTTACAGCTTTGAAAAATATTTTAACCATAACTAAGTTATTAGAAACTGCTTACCAATAGATTTTCTTCTCTAAAATACGATTTCTTGATTATTATTTCAATTGTTTAATAAACTTGTTTTGCAAATTTGTTTTAGGTGGAGAATGGTTGGAAAACTATAGTTGGCGGTAGTGAAGACGTCAACCTTAGTGCACTTTGGTTAAAACATCAATTAACAAGGGCATTGCTAACCTCATGTGTTAACCAACACATGTAATTGGAATCTAGTAACCTAATTACAAATGATTGAGTTATATGCTCCATACATCACATTGGAATAAGATGTGGTGGGTTGGTTACTTTACCCTTGACTTGTGTGCCTTGTACATCATATTGAGATGAAATATGGTGGGCTAGTTAGTTTATCCTAAAGGTTATGTGCTTTATAGACCAAGAACCACTCACTTAAATATTGTTTTAATGTCAATTGATTCAAGTATTTTGTTCATTATGATTTAAATACTCATATTTTTCTTTATATTGTATAGCTCCTTAAACTATGTTTATTTTGAATTGATAACTATGACTTTTTTATTGTATCTTATTGCATATGTTTTGATTTGAAATTTTAAGTTTTTATGAAAAGACTATGCCTTAACTTGTTCCATTTTTGTTGGGGTACATCTTATCTACTTGCTGAATTAATGACTAACAATTGTGTTTTCTATATTTTTTAGCTAGAAGTTAAGTTTTAGGTCCTTTATCCTTAGCACCATACATGGAGGAGTGTCATATAGTGGTAAATTGCACATATTATCTATGTGGGCAAAAGAATTAAAGTTAATATTTCATATTAAAGCATATGTTGAAACTTTTAGAATTGTTGTGTAACTCACAAGTAGAATCTAGTTTCCATTGTGTTGTGTAAATTGTCAAAGACTATATATAAATATAATTTACCATTGAAATATTTTTTTATAACAATCGAATAATGAAAATCCATGATAACACTATTGATTATACTAATGATATGAGTATAATGTTGATGGTAAAAAGTGTAATATCCATGTTAGGACTATTAAATATATAAATAAATAAATATAAGTGTAATAGCTACTAAGTTACAATCTTTCCATAAGGTATAGAAGGCTTGAAGAAAACATTTAATAATTGAAAATAGTTTTCATGTGATGTTTGGAACCAAATTTTCAAGAAAAATTAAATGGAGGCTCATAGCTTCTTCTATGAAAGCCAAACCATGTTTTTGATTTAATGCTAAAACCTAATATATACTAATTTTGAAATTTTTACAAACATTATAAGATTGTCACATAAAAGTTAAAATCAATTTCCCTTTCAAAATTGATTTTGAAGCCTCAAGTAGTAAGGTTTGAGAGAAAATGTTGTTTTCTTTCACAAAAACATGCTACATCACATTTTAAACTACATTTAAGACATTAATAAATGTTTTTACCAAGAATTTTAAAGTGAAAACCATTGGAAAAAGACTATGGGAGCCACGGTTTTTCCTATGGAAAGGTGCAGGAAATTTTTATTTTATGACACTATTTTAATTCCTACAAAATTATTTTGATTAATTATAGTTTAAGTAAATTTTTTAGTTTTTTTTATTAAATTATGTTTAGATTTCTTAGAAGCTTACTGAAATTTTACAAAGAATTCTGGAAATTTGGAGGTGAAAAATGATATTTTGAAGCTCAAAATGTCTCCTTTCAAATCTATTTTGATAACCTATTATTTGGGAAATTTTTGTAACTAGTTTTTAACAAAAAAAAGTGAGTTAAAAATAACATTTTAAAATTAAAAATGTTGCAGAAATTTTTCCAAAAAATATTGGATATTTTTTAAGAATAAAATGGAACTTTAAAGCCAAACATATTTCTTTTCAAATTATTTTGATAATTTGAGTTGTAGATAAATTATGTGACATGTTCCAAGTGTAAAAATGGTTGAAAAATGATATTTTATGTATTAAAATGTCATCCAAAAATTTTTAGAAATTTTTTACAAGATTTGATATTTTAAATGAAATTTCCAAGAAAAGTATACTTTTTTTGAACTATTTTGATAATCAGGTAAAAAGGTGACTTGTTTAATTTATTTTGAGCAAAGTAAAAGCTTGAAAATAAATTTCAAACAAAAAAACCCAAGTTTGGAAGGTTTCATGAAATTTTGGTAAAGTTTAATATTTTTAAAGAATTTTACAAAATCAACATGCTCAATAGAGTGTAATTGGAAACTTGAATTTTTAGAATATTTATATAACTATTTCTTGGTAGTTTTTACACTATTATTTTATGACATGAAAAAATTCGGTTTCTATGTAGAAAATGATGGTTTTCATGATTGCTAAGATTGTATATAAATTCCAAGTTCAAATGGGCTTAAATTAGAAAATTGTGAAACTTTAAATGTTCAAATAATAGATTTTTGGTTTTATGACAAAACAATGAATGTTACACCAATCCAAGGATTGATATTGTGACTAAAAAATGACTTATAAGTTATACATAATAATTGCCTTGAAGGTATTTTATGAAAAAATGGATACTGCTCAAATGGCTATGTAATTGTACCATAAGTCAACTATATGATTAGTGTACAAGTTATTCTTTGATTTATATGTGTACTAATGTGTTTATATGTAAGAATATTGGTGATTAAAGCTCCATGATGATAAACTTTTGTAAAAAATCTTGCAACTAGAAGTAAGAAAACTTGTTGTGATTGCTTGTGAAGTGATCAAGAAAAGTGAGTGATTGGGTAATTGTAAATACAGTTTGGTAGATTTTAAATTATATTATTACTATGCAGAATGTACATGTTTATTTTGGCAATGGATTGACATTTTGACCCTACCATAATATGTGTTTGAAATTGCAAGGTTAAGCAAGCCTGTCTTTATTTATGAAAGTCTTGGAAGATCACAATTAGTATCTGAGAAAAAAAATAGCTATATGTCGTATTTGATATTTTCGGCTTGAATGTCACATATGACATGTGATATATTTATATATGATATAAGACTTTGTGGAGAATTACTAGTGAGAATGTGATAAATATATGTTTTGTATACCTTAACCTTATTTGAATTAGTTTATTTGAAATAGAAAAGTTAGGACAAACTCAGGTAATTTGGAATGTCCCCCTAATAGAATTTTGAAAGAATAAGAAGTCTTAGATTGATCTATTGTGAAAATCTAAATGAGTATATTTTAACATTGGTATATGATTTGATTATAAGGCTTTAAATTAAGGATCCACCAAAATGGTAATATGATAATAAATCTCTATAAGAGGGGATTTATAATTGATATGTTAAGATTGTAAGGGTAGATAAACTATCTGGGAATAATGGTTCTTCCTTATGGAAACCCAGGAATGGATAGGAGAGATATTAGCCAAGGTAGCTACTAATGATGAAGGGAAATATCTAAGATTAGAGAATAGCTACTCTCAAGTATTCTCCCCTACAAATACATATAGGTTTCGGATTGATGACAAAGAAAATGTAATTGCAGATAATACTGAGTATAGTTAAACAAATAAGGACAAATAGGGATCAGGGAATCGATCACCCTAAATTATGTAATTAAGGTTAAACTTGTAAATTGATCTTTAGAAAGATGTTGTCATGTCAAACATGAAAGGGTACATAAAGATTGATTAAAAACATATAGGATGTGTGACATGAGATAGTTTTTGAAATAAAGAAAGGTCAATGGTAACAAACAAAAGAATATATTTGCTTATAATTAGGTAATGATTAATCACAAGTTTAAGGAGTAAAGAGATAAGAACTCAAAATAAGATAAGGAATGAATAGTATTAAGATATGAAAAATTCCAAAGAGTGAATTTAAGGCAGGGGATAAACCCTGATCAAAGAAATTTATATGGGCCTAGAAATAAGCGATAAGAATATCTTTTGGAGAAGTTCTATAGTGAATAAAGATCTATAAGTGATGAATTAATTGATGATGAATTAGGATTAAAATGCTTATGGTAAAATATTTTAGTTTTGGATACTCTATCGATTATAAAATAATAAGAGCTATTGTTATTGGCTGTTATGCTACTAGTTTCCATGTATCAATGAAGAAATTAAGTCCTCAATATTTTTAAAAAGTAATATGAGAATTTCAGTAGGAAGGTAAAATTGAAATCTTATGGTTATAGTAATAAAGTATTTGCTGCAGATTTGGTGGAAAAGTACAATAACTTAAAAAGAGATTTTTATTTGTGAAATAAATTGTGGATCAATGATAGTTCAATCAATTAAGTAGTGATCATTTGTAAAATGTAATCTTAAAAAAGAATTCTTAAGAAATTAGGATTGCAAGATGAATTGTAGGAAATAAATTAGAGTAGCACAACGGAAGCGTGAGAGTAGTATAATAAGCTTGAACTAAGAAATGTGAAGAGAAGAACTATGGTTTAGATGAAAAAGATCCCTGATACTAGAGTTTTAATTAACAAAAAGGGTGTTAATCACAATAAGCATAGAAATTTTTTTGGTTCTTACGGTAACAAAATAACTAAACAACGAGTAAAGATATGAAATAAGGTTTAATATCCCAGCTTAAGTAATCTAGAGTAGGGCTACTTGGAAATGTGAAATTCTTAACTATTAGATTATGGTAAGTGGAATTGTGAAGTGCTACAAAAAAATTTCTAATGGGTTTTCCATAGGTTGTTGATAATTTTGAGAATTCTACTTAGTTTAGAAAAAATTCAGGGATGAATTTTTCTTAAAAAGAAAAGAATTGTACTGCCCATCAAATACTCAACAGTAAAAAATTGATAGAATTAAGTCATAAAGTGTTTGAAAGTGGTTAGATAGCAAAATTATATAATTTTGATATTAAAAATATTTATTGAAAATAATAGATGAAAGGATTTGGAAAAATATTTTTGGAAATCAAAAGAATTTATTAGGAATTAGTAGCAACTAAGTAAAATTATGAGAATTAGGAATTAAATTTTGATGATAAAAATTATAACATATTATTTTGGAATAGTTGAAGTAATTTTATGAATTTTTCTAGATTCAAGGTTGATAGAATTTAGGATTAAATTAGAGTTATTAATTAAATTAATTAGGAAATTGTGAAAAAGGCCAAAATTGAAAAGAATAAAATTTAGCACAAAATTGGCCCAATTAGCATACAATTATGCATGCCCCAAATGGCCTAAGAAGGGAAGTAGTTAGACTCAATTGACTCATGAGGAAAGAGAATTAAGGTAGCATTTTTGTTAATTAATTGTTAACTAGAGGAAAAATAAATGGCACAATGGGAGTCATAGCCATAAGGCCATTGAAGAGCAAAGGATGATGCCAAAATGGCTTACTTGTAATTAGTTAAGAAGTTTAGGAAAACCAGTTAATTATTTATTTGGTTTCCAAGCTGAAGATAAAAATAGATCTTAAAATTCTAATGGTATATTCTCTAACTTTATCCAGTATAAAAAGTCATCATCTCTTACATTTCTTGCAAACAAGTGATGGCAACAAGAAAGAGGGAAAAGAGAAAGAAAGAAAGAAAAAGAGTTAGTGCACACACACACGAAAATTAGGATCATGAATCCTCCTCCTACACTAGCTTGTGATACACATTAGGAAGTGTGTAAGGAAGGAAAAGTTAGACTTTCTTATAGACTTTCTTATCATTTTAGAAATAGGGTCCATCTAAAGTAAGATACAACTCTCCAAATGCCAGAAAATTTCATTTACATTCTTCGACTCTTTTCTTGAATTTTCTACTAATTCTATGTCATTTTGATGTTGTATTTTGGATACTGACTAGAGAGGACTCTGTCGCTTGGTCAATTTGCTAGTCTACCAATTTCCTAATTTCCAATTTTTGAGTCAGTAGATAATGCATATTTTTTTGGGACAAACATTTTAAAAATATTTTAAGTTATGATTATGAGAAATGTGGTTAAAATAATGGTACGATGATCCAAATGGCTTTTTATGAATTATTTTATTAAAAATGAGATGTTTGCAGAATAAGCTTGTTTGAATATATTGAAAAGTCATGGCAAAATGATGGAATGGTTTTGAATTGAGGAATATGAAACAAATGGTATTTTTGGAAGTGAAATATGAATTAGTATGATCATTGCAAGGTTGGAAATCTCGATAGACCATTTGTGGATGGTTCATGGATGAAACTTATATGGATTGTATAAAGACAAAACTTTTATGACTTTAAAATATGTTTCAACCATAGCTCAATTATTAGTGTTAATTAAGAGAGAAATTTGTATTGTCATATCCTCAACTGAGTTAGGCAGTCACTATATATATTATAATACAGGATACATATAGTAGAATATAATAGATGTGGGACCTATTTACTAACACTCCCCCTCAAGCTGGATTATAGATGTCAATCATGCCCAGCTTGTTACAAATTTCATCAACCCGTTTTCTCGAAAGAGCTTTAGTAAATAAATCAGCTAATTGTTCCCCTATTCTAATATGTCTAAGACTAATAATTCCTTCTTGTAACTTCTGTCGAATAAAATAACAGTTAACTTCTACATGTTTAGTTCGTTCATGAATAACTGAATTTGAGGCAATGTGAGTAGCAGCTCGATTGTCACACCACAATTGCATAATCCCATGAGTCTTGATGCCAAGTTGTTGAAAAAGATAATTAATCCATAGAAGTTCAGATGTAGCATGAGCCATAGCTCGGTATTCAGATTCTGCACTGGATTTCCTTCAACAAATACACAATACCTAAAAGTTGATCTCCGATCTATAAGACATCCGGCCCAGTCTGCATCAGAAAAAGCCTCCACTCTGCAATGACCTTGATTTTTATATAAGACTCCTCGACTAGGTGCTTTCTTCAAGTACTTCAAAATGTGTGTAAGAGCATCCCAGTGAGAAGTCCTTGGGGAGTTCATAAACTGACTAACCACACTTACTGGAAAGGCAATATCAAGCCTAGTTATAGTAAGATAGTTTAATTTTCCCACCAATCTCCTGTACTGTTCAGGATTTTCAAGTAATTCCCTATCTTGTGGATTAAGCTTAATATTTGTAATCATAGGGTTCTCACATGGTTTAGCTCCAATCATTCCTATTTCATTCAAGAGATCAAGCACATATTTCCTTTGAGATAAGAAAATCCTTTTTCGCCCTCGAGCAATTTCAATGCCTAAAAAATACCGAAGCGCTCCCAAGTCCTTAGTCTGGAAGTTAGCCTAAAGAAAGGCTATCAATTGTGAGATCCCCAACTTATCACTCCTTGTAATCACAATATCATCAACATATACAGCCAAAAGAATACATCCTGAACTAGACTGTCTATAAAACACAGAGTGATCATGATCACATTTTTTCATTCCGAATTCTGTCACTACTTCACTGAATCTCCCAAACCAAGCTCGAGGAGATTGTTTCAACCCATATAATGATTTTTTTAAACGTAATACCTTGCCACACTCCCCCTGAGCAATAAATCCAGGTGGTTGCTCCATGTACACTTCCTCATTCAAATCGCCATGTAAAAAGGCATTTTTAACATCCAATTGATGAAGAGACTAATCATGAGTAGCAGCAAGAGAGATGAGTAAACGAACAGAGGTAATCTTGGCCACAGGGGAAAAAGTCTCTGAATAATCAACACCATACATCTGAGCATAACCTTTAGCAACTAGACGTGCTTTTAAACGAGCAATAGAACCATCTGGATTCACTTTGACGGTAAAGACCCATTTGCAACCAATGGATTGTTTACCATCAGGTAAAGGCACAAGATCCCATGTTTGATTAGCTTCAAGAGCTGTCATTTCTTCCTCCATAGCAGCACGCCACCCATTATGAGAAAGAGCTTCAAAATAGGACTTAGGAACAGTAATAAAATCTAAAGAAGCAATGAAGGCTCGAGAAGAAGCAGGTAAAGAAGAATAAGAGACATAGGTGGAGATGGAATAAGGGTGGTGAGGGTTACCTTTCTGAGTGCAAGTACGGATACTTTTTCGGTGAGCAATCGGAAGATCCAAATCAGAAGACACAGGGGGAGGATCTGTTGAGGAAGAAGCCGGTAGAGGAGATGAAGCTGATGGACCGTGGGAAAGCGAATCTGGATCAGATGGCTGTTGCATGACCGGTGGAGGAGCTGCTGGTGGTACCTGCACTCTACGAGAATAAACAAACTGAATTAGAGGTCGAACCAAATTTTGTGGTGGAGGAACTTGTGAGTCTAGTGAAGGAGGAGGGACAAGGAAGTATTCATCAACATGATCTGGTGCTGGCAAGGGAGAAGAAAAGGGAGACGACCCAAAGAATGGGGTAGACTCAAAAAATGAAACATCAGAAGAAATAATATAACTATTTAACTCAGGAGAAAAACGTCGATACCCTTTTTAAGTACGAGAATAGCCAAGAAAAACACACTTCAAAGACCGAGGATCCAATTTCGATACTTGGGGACGGTGATCATGAACAAAACAGGCGCACCCAAAAATACGGGGGGAAATAGGAAAAAAAGGCTTAGAAGGAAACAGAATAGAAAAAGGTACCTGACCATCAAGAATAGAAGAAGGCATGCGATTGATGAGAAAATAGGCTGTAGAAACTGCATCTACCCAAAAAACTTTAGGAACTTTCATTTCAAATAAAAGTGCCCGAGAAACTTCCAATAAATGTCAATTTTTTCGTTCAACTACTCAATTTTGTTGTGGAGTGACAGCACAGGAAGACTGATGAATTATACCATGCTGAGACAAATAAGCTAAAAACTGTGAAGAGAAATACTCTTTAGCATTATCACTGCGAAAATTACGAATAGTTGTCTGGAATTGATTTGTAATCTCAGCATGAAAAGTACAAAAAATATTAAACAACTCTGAACGATTTTTTATTAAATAGAGCCAAGTCATTCTCGAATAATCATCCACAAAAGACACAAAATAACGAAAATCAGACTTTGAAATAACTGGGCAAGGCCCCCTAAATATCTGAATGTACCAACTCAAAGGGGAATGAAACCCGCTTATTATCTCTAGAAACATAAGATTGGCGATGCTGTTTAGCAAATTGACAAGACTCACAATCTAAATGAGACACAAACGCTAAGCTAGGACATAATTTTTGTAAAGAAAGCAACGAGGGATGGCCAAGGCGACAGTGTAATTAATATAGAGTGGGGGTAGCAGCAGCAGCGATTGGTTGAGAAACTTTGTCATCCAGCACGTATAATCCCCCAAATTCATATCCTCTACCAAAAATCTTCTTCGTCAACAGATCCTGAAATACACAATAACCAGGAAAGAAGAAAACACCACAATTATAAGCACGAGTAATTTGGCTAACTGAAAGTAAATTAAAGGGAAAATTTGGGAGGCACAAAACATTGGATAAAGAGATATCAGAGGTGAGTTTGACCATGCCACTTCCAACAACAGAAGCAGTAGACCCATTAGCTAAAGTGACATGTGAAGGATGAGAATTAGTAAAGGAAGATAGTATACCTGTTTGATCCATCATATGATCAGTAGCCCCAGAGTCAATGACCCATCTAGAATTAGAATGGGATAGACAAGCAGTAGGATTACCTGTGTGAACCATGGTGGCAGTAGGTTGGGTGGGTGGCGGCTGTACAGAGGCCTTTAATTGCAAGTACTTAGCATATTCGCTATCAGATAATAATTTACCATTGACTTCTGACTCTTGTGCCATATGAGCAAACCTGGACTGCTGGGTATTCCTTCCTACTAACTTCAGACAGAATTTCTTGATGTGTCCTTATTCTTGACAATGATAGCAAATCACAACTGAATCACCTCCTCTTCCTCCTTCATTAAAATGACCTCGCCCTCTTCCTCTTCCCTTACCACCTCTAGAATTACCACGGCCTCCACGAGCACCTGAGCTAACTAATGCTGCTGACTCAGTCATATTTGAAGATGGAGAGAAGGAAGAAATATCTTTGAATGCTCTTTGAACTCGATAATAAGCTATTTTTCGGGTAAGGGGTTCAGAACTAGATAAGACCTGCTGTCGTGCTGTGCTAAACTCAGGAGGTAAACGCATCAAATAACACAGAGCAACTAGTTGTTCTCGCTAAGAACGCATTGCATTAATATCACTAGTAATAGGCAGCAGAGAATTCCATTATTCATAAATATGATTAAATTCAGTATAAATTTGAGCATTAGTCTTACCTTTCTCATCTGATTGAAACAAGGATACAGTCAAATCATATACCTGATTCAGATCATCCTTTTTCGAATATAGGCCTTCAATAGACTCCCATAACTCCTTAACAGTACGACAATGAGCTGTGTTATCTTCAACTTCAGTAGTTAAAGTATTACACACCAACCTGAACAACCGACGGTCTTCTATGATCCATTGTTGATCAGGATCTTCTATGGGTGGCTCTTGAGTAAGGTGATATGTCATACGTACTTCATCAAAATAGTATTCAACTGCTCTTTTCCAGGTAACATATTGTCGTCCTTCAATATCTAACTTCCGCTCTGTTATTTTTCCACCAACAGGTAATAATTCTGAAAAATTAGATCTAAATTCTCTCCTTGAATTTCCAGAACTATTGGGACCCCCAGAATTGTTCATGAAATCAGAACTAGTATCCATATCCAGCCAGCACAGCACAGCAAAAAATCAGAAGAAAATTATCCAGAAAATAGAAAAACGCCACCTGAACACACGAAACTGCAAAACCAACCTTATAGAACCCTTCAGAGTCCTCCGAAACAGTGCCAGACGGAAGATCGCCGCCTGAAGATGCCTCACGCGCCTCCACGCACCGTCGCTTGCCTCTGCGCATGGGCCTCACGCGCCTCCGTACACACGCACGTGTGATGACACGTGCCGCCTAGTCGGGATCGTCTCAGCCCGATTTGTTGTTCGATGTACCCAGACCTTCCGTACCAGTTCCGATTCTGCCTCCACCGCGTTGAACAATGTTGTTCCAGTCTCCACCTCCGTACGCTGCCACCAAACAGCAATCCTGAGGTCTGGGCTTCCACCAATAAGCGACTTAGAGTGCCGCTAGTCCCACCGTGACCTTAGTCACGCATAAAAGAAAAAATAAAAAAGAAAAGGAGGAAGAAGAGAGAGTTGGGAGTTGGGTTGTTGATTGAGATAGGAGAAGGATTACTAAGAGGCTCTAGATACCATGTTAATTAAGAGAGAAATTTGTATTGCCATATCCTCAACTGAGTTAGGCAGTCACTATATATATTATAATACAGGGTACATATAGCAGAATATAATAGATGTGGGACCTATTTACTAACAATTAGAAACTATTTAATAGAAGATTTTCTTTTATAAAATTATTTTCCTTGATTATTATTTCTATTATTTAATAAACTTGTTCTACAAATTTATTTTAGGAGAAGACTAGTTAGAAAATTGTAGCTTGCGGCAGTGATGACGTTACCCTGGATGAACCTTGGTTAGAACCTCAGTTAATAGAGGCATTGCTAACCCCATGTGTTGACCAGCATATGTGGATTGGAAACTAATAACCTAATGGGTTATGAATGATTAAGTTGTATGCTCCATACATCACATCATAATGAGATATGATGGGTTAGTTAATTTAACCTTGAGTTGTATGCTCTATACATCACATCAAGATTAAATGTGGTGGGTCGATTAATTTATCCTATAGGCTATATGCTTAGTAGACTGGGAACCACCCACTTATATATTGTTTTAGCATCATCAATTGGTTTAAGTATTATATTTTGAATTCGTTTTTTTGTTAAACTTTCATATTTATTTATATCGTTATAATTTAAATACTTATATTTTCTTTATATTATCTAACTCCTTAAAATATGTTTATTTTGAATTGAAAATCATGAACTTTTTATTGTAACTTATTCACGTGCTTTGATTTGAAATTATAAGTTTCCAAGAAAAGCTCATGCCTTATCTTGTCCCAGTTTCATTAAGGTATATGTTATCTACTCATTAAGTTAATGATTCACTATTATATTTTCTATATTCTTCAAATAGTAGTAAAGTTTTGGATCCTTTGTCTTTCGCATCATAGATAGAGGAGTGTTGTATAGTGGTAAGTCATACACATTTTCCACATGGGTAAAAAAATTAAAGTTAATATTTTACATTAAAACACATGTTTAAACTCTTAGAACTGCTTCGTAACCCATATGAAGGATCTAACTTTTGTTGTCATAACTTGTGTAAATTATCAAACACTATATTTATATAAATGTAATTTACCATTGGGATATTTTTATAGTGACTAAATGATAAAAGTCCTTGATGGTACTATTCATTATACTAACGACGTGAGTATAATGTTGATGGTAAAAAGTGTAACGTCCATGTTGGGACTATTAGACATATAAATAAATATATATGTAATAGCTACCAAGTTACACTTTTCCCAAGTGGTATAGAAGGCTTGCATGTCCTGATTTGTGTGTGTTTCCTTTAGGGTCATTTGCTTGTTGCGACCCCTAGTTTGGGTCGTGACACTAAGCCAGTGTCAATGACAGAAGTTAAACGTGTAGTGCTTGACATTGGAGAAGTTAAACGTGTAGTGCTTGACATTGGAGCTATAAAATCCCCTAGCTTTGATGGCTTTCCAGCTATATTTTATCAAGCTAATTGGGAGATAGTAGGAAAGTCATTATACCATTTTGTATATAAAGTTTTTGAGAGAAATTCAAGTATCCAATCTATTAATCTGACAGTGATTTGTCTAATACCAAAAGTTAACCATATTCAGAATTCATTGCTCAATTTAGACTTATATCACTATGCAATTTATCATATAAACGCATTACAAAAATTATTGTTAATATGTTAAAACATCTGTTACTAGATCTAATATCCCTATATCAAGTTAGTTTTGTCCTAAAAAGCTACATTCAAGATAATATCATCATAACTAGTGAGATAGTTCACTGGATAAAGAAGAAAAGTAGAAAGGTGGGGTATATAGGTCAAAATTTGGCTTTGGAAAAGCATATGATAGATTGAGGCGCAATTTTATTACAAATGTGTTTCAAAATAGGCATTCTTGAAAAGTTGATTGAGGTTTTAATGGATTGCATTTCTACTTCAAGTATGAATGTGATGTGGAATGGCTCAAAAACCATAGATTTCAAACCAATCAGAGGCATTAAATAAGGAGATCCAATCTCCCTTTATGTGTTTAACTTATGCATGGAAAAACTGTCTCATTTAATTTTAGACAAAGTATAAGCAGGAAGACGGCATCCAATGAAGTGTGGCAGATAGGGTCCATTGATTTCACACTTGATGTTTGTTAAAGCTTCAGTTGATCAAATTTAGTGCATCAGTCAATGTTTGGAAATTTTTTGTCAAGCCTTGAGACAGAAGGCCAACAATACAAAGTCTAAGATACTATATTTAAAGAATGTGCCTCAACAGACCATTGATGATATTACTCAGAGATTTGGGTTTGTTCAAACCTTAAACTTGGGCAAATATTTGGGTTTGGTTAATTTTAGAGGGAAGTATGATGAGCTTCTGAATAGGGGCAATCAAAGCTTGTTGGATAGAAAACAAGAAAGTTGTCAATAACAGGTAGAGTTACTCTTACCTCCTCTGTCATTTCTTCTATAACTCTGTATCAGATGCAGGTTGAAAAAATCCCCAAAAATATTTGTTTTTCTATTAAAAGAATACCAAGAAATTTGTTTGGGGCGATGATTAAAACTCAAGAAAGGTTCATACTATTAGTTAGGACACAATCTGTTAACCAAGAAATCAGGGGGCCTGGGCATTAGAAGATTAGAAAATATGAACAATGCATGCTTGATGAAATTGAGTAATAAGATTTGTGCTAGTAGCCAAGATTTGTGGCATCTGTGCTGAAACGAAAATTTCGTTCAAGAGGGAATTGGCCCCAAGAAATATCAACTTCAGATAATGATTCATTCCTATGGAAGAGCTTAACTGCGGTTTGGCAGCATACTTTGAATAATATGCTGTGGCAGATTAGAGACGGAAAGACTATCAGATTTTGGAATGATAACAAGGTAGGAATTGATGAGCCTCTTCAAAACATTGCTTTAACTCCAGTGGATGAGAATAGTAAGCAGGAGACAATTCAAAATTTTATGAAAAACTCAGATTGGGATAGCGATAGATTAAAAGATTTGTTGCCTAAACATAAAATCCAGATTATTCCAGCAATTCATCCGACTAGTCTGTTTGTTGGGCGAGACAGAATGGGTTGGAAAGATAACAACAAAGAGGAGTTATCAGTTAAGAGTGCTCATGAACGCAATTGCATAGTTGGTGGGATACACCCCATTCTTCCTGGAATCTGATATGGAAGTTGCAGGTGCCTCAGAAAATTAGAGTTTTTATGTGGTAGGTTTTTCATGGGAAATTGTTGACAAATTCATTGATTAGTAAATAGGGAAGAAACTCAAAATTCTGTAAAATCTGTTATAATAAAGGGGAATCCACCCTTCATGTATTATGTGATAGTCCATTTGCAAGTTATTGTGGAAGAAGTTGGTTGATCCAAAATATATGTTTGATTTTGGTGCTGTTAATATGAAGGATTGGGTTAGCTTTAATCTGAAGCATAGTCTGAGCAAAAAGTTGATGATGGGAGTTCAATATGGGCCATTGGTTTTGGATTTTGTGGTTTTAGAGAAGTAAGGATGTCTATAAAACTAGGTTTGAAAAACCAATGAAACCAATCAGAATCATAACAGACTATGTGTTTGCCTATGAGAGTTCTTTCTGCAATAGTGTTAATGTTGGAAATAAGATTATGGAATATGTTGATATTAAATGGCAACCCCCCACCAGAAAATTGGGTTAAAATTAACTCTGAAGGAGCTGCAAAACCTGCATCTGAACTGTCTGGCTGTGGAGGTCAATTTGAAACACGTGTGGAAATTGGTTTCAAGGTTTTGTCAAACCATTGGGGAGGTATTCTTTTTTTGTTGCAGAATGTTAGAGGTTCATTTGTGGTCTTCCGCCTTCAGATTGCTTGAGAAGCAGAATTTAGAAAGGTTCAAATGGAATGTGACTCTAAAGCCTTATTCTTAAAGATTCAAAATCTATCTGACAATGAGAATTATCTCATTGAAATCATGAAGAAACTGTTAAGCAAAAATTGCGAAGTTGAAGTATTGCCCACATATAAAGAACAAAATGTATGTTCTGATTGGATTACTACATTTAACTTAAGTTTTTCTTCAGGCATTCATGTACTACAGAATCCCCTTCCCCAGTTAAGCATTTTGCACTTTTCTGATGTTAGGATATGTAATTCCCGGCTTGTTAATGTAGTGTAGATTTGTATTTGAGCTTTTGCTCCATTTAAAAATAAAGAAAAAGAAAATTCAAAGAATTTCCAATTTATATGGACTATAGACCCTGTAAATCCATCTCTGCGGTTTGGCTTACGCAGATTACTTTACAAAATTTTGTATATAACAATTAACGACCAAATTAAATCAATGATAGAGTTCAGAGATCGGAGAAATTTATGTCAAAGCTTGCCTTCATCAAATATAAATGATCACAAACAAAAAATCACATTGTTTACCTTGTTACTTGTCTTCAAAGAATAGGCAAATTAATTTTTTATATTTACCTTGGATTTTCCACACAAGTCCAGCAAGTTCAATCCATGGTAGCAACCCCTATAACATTTCCTGTATATTTTAGTTTGCAAATTGATGAATGATGAGAAAACTAACAAATAATTCAATTAGAAACGTTATGAAATAAAAGATGAAAAGAAGCTAGCTTAAAACTAGAACTAAAACACAAATTTTATCCTCACTAATGTATGCTTTTTTCACTTGATTTTTATTTAATTTTCATTCACAATTTAGTATTTAAAAATTTTAATTTAATTTAATTAGGTATTTTTCTCACTCTAATGTTAAGGACACATGACAGCCACTTTAATTCAATCTTTTTTACCATTTAATAAAAATTATTTTGATTTACATATATACTTAGAGTGTGTTTGGAGACATAATAATATAGGATAGGATAAAATAAACAAATATGATAGTATAATATAGGATAATGAAAGGATAACATATAATACTATCAAATATTTGATAAATAACTATCAAAAATAATTTGATAATATAAACTTATATTATCATGTGTTCGTTATCATATATGTATATAATATGATAGTATTAAAAAAATTACGTAGACAAAATTAGTCTTATTTTAAAAATAGTTTCATGACAATTATTTTGTAATATTTGATAATTATAAATTTTTAATATTTTATAATCACTTTTGTTAATAATAATTAATATATTTATTATATTTTGCATATTTTATATTTAAATAATTAAAAATATTAATATTTTAAGATAAAAATAGGTTAAGATTAAATTAGGAATGATAAATAAGTTAAGGATAAATTATTAATATTTCTTAAGCCTAAATTATTGATATTCTTAAGGATAAATAAAAATAAATAATAATTATTAATGGAGTAGAGAGATATAAAAAAAAGTTAATGGATAAATTAAAAATAATAATATTTATCTTAATCTTATTCTATTACATCAAGGAGGGAGAGAGAGGATTATTTTATACTATTTGTATTAAGTCTAAACACTTCATAAAATATAATAGTATTTACTTATATTATCATGTATCTAACATACTTTAATGCAAGGCTTATTTAGTGCCTACACGAATATTAAAGGGCATTCAATGCATCAGCCTCTGAATTTTCATATCATCACTTAGTTAATATAATGTGAGATGAATAGGTAGATTATATGTAGACCATCCACTAAAATTATAGTAATTCAAGCATAGTTAGTAGTTATTACTTTTTTTAATTGGAAAAAAAATTACGCTACTCAATTTTGAGATTACCATATTATTAAATGTATGATTCGCGATTAATCACAAGTGAACTAAGAATCTCTCGCAGAAGTCTGTGCTTGATCCTTTTTTTTTTCACCTTTGTACTTGCATCTGTACTTGTAATTGGCATGGGCACCTTTAAAGTACAGATAAAATATACCATTATAATTATTACTAAAAAATTAAAGATTTAAAATTTTATAAATAATAATAAATAAATAAATAATTTTTAAATTTATAATTATCAATACTCTTGATTTTCTTATTAATAATTGTAATAATACACTTTACTTTTTAAAATACATCTTACACTTCAGCTTGCACTTTAGCGAGGCTTAATCCACTTGTAATTTGCATATGTATTGCATTTTAGGGTGTGTTTGAAAATATTATCTTAGTGCCTAACTAAATAGATTGGAACAGGAGTGAAAATAGGTAAAGATAAATTAGATACTATCTCAAATAGATCAATTTTATTCTATAAAATATTAATCTAAGTTTGATAAGCCTACTAGCTTATATAAGAAAAAATTTTGGACTCATTCTAACATATTAAAAGAGTTTGATCTAACCTGTTAATTTATTTAAAAATCTATTTATATAATCATATGTATTAAATATATTTGATATCATATATGTATATATTATATTATATTATATTATATTATATATATATATATATATATATATATATATATATATATATATATATATATATATATATATAGGTTGACTTGAAAAATTTACAAGTCGAACGTACAGAAAATTAAGATTTATTTATTTTAGTAGATCTATTTTGCACCTTTGATCTGACATGTTTAAATAAAAAGATCAAATTAAATTAGGCTAAAAGTAAGTTTCATCCTAGACTCTAATTAGACTACCTAATCTATTTCCTTTCCCATATTCAAACTTAAATTTAAAATTGAATTCTACTTACTTGATTTAATAAGAGTGGATATTAAATTAAATAAAAGTATATTAAATTCATCTTGGGACAACTATCTAACCCCTTGTTTGGCATAATCAAAAATAGATTTCATTTCATTTTATTTCCAAATAAATTTCTTTTTAATATGATATTTGAATTTAAGTTAAAAAAATTTTAAATTCATTTCATTTACAATTCTCATTTTAATTACAACTTTGCCATTATAAAATCCATCCAATTTTATAAAGATTTCACTAAAATTCATTTTATTTGACCTAAAAATATATATATAAATAATTAACCATTTCTCTAACATTATATTTATTATGATTATGAATCAAAATCTACTTTTTAATTAATTTCTTTGTATATTTTAATATATTACAAATAAAATAATTTATTTACAAATGAATTGAAATCATTATTTTTAACAAAATTTTCAAATAATTAAATTTATTTGTAAATGAATTAAAATTATTTCTATTGAAATGAAATGAATTCTAAATTGGTAACAAAATGAATTTCTTTTTAATACGATATTTGAATTTAAGTAAAAAAAGATTTCATTTTATTTCATTTACAATTTGCATTTTAATTACAACTTTACCATTATGAAGTTCATCCAATTTTACAAGGATTTCACTCAAATTCATTTTATTTAACCTAAAAATATATATATAAATAATTAACCCTTTCTCTAATATTATATTTATTATAATACTATTAAAATATACTTTTTAATTAATTTTTATGTATATTTTAATATTTTACAAATAAAATAATTTATTTACAAATGAATTGAAATCATTATTTTTAACAAAATTACCAAATAATAAAATTTATTTGTAAATGAATTGAAATCATTTCTATTAAAATGAAATGAAATAAATTCTAAATTGGTAACAAAATTGAAAAAGTGTATGCCAAACCAACCCTAACTGAATATATATATTACATCATTTAATAGTTTGAAGTGTGTAATTTTTTAAATCATAATAATGATAATTTTTAAATTATATAAAATCTTAATGTTTTGTGATAAAATTTTTAAATTACTATCTAAATTTGGTGTTTAAATTAAGAAAGCATTCTAATACTATAAATTTTTTTTACTTAATAAATTTAAGGCTTAAAAATCAATATTTAGTTCTAGTGCTAAATGTTCTAATATCATCAAACATTCCCTAGATTAAAAAGGTCTAATCTATTTGTAATCAATCAAATTAGTTTGGAGCAAATCATGTCATTTATGTAAATATATGAGAAATTTTAAGTAAATTATGGGTTCAGTTAGCATTTTTGTTTTCTAAATTGCAAGCACATATATCTTCTTTAAGTTCATATGATATGAATGTCATCAACGTCTTCAAATCAATTGACAGTGTTAATTTTTAGAGATAGATGTGATACCGTTTTAATGGGAACCACCACGTATACAAAGGCCAACAATTTAAAATAAAGAATATGTAAATATATTTTTTCCAAGGAAAAATATTCCTCAAACCACCATTATATTTAAATAAAATTATCTTCCGTCTTTTTCATTAAGAAACTTTTATTCTGTTTATTTTATCATTTTTTAAATTTGTGTTTTTTATTATACTATGATTAACAACATATTGTAATGTATAATTTTTAAAAAAATAATATATGTAATGAAAATAAAATTCAAAATTAAATTTTATAAATTTATTTTACTATCTTATATTTAATAATCACTTTTAATTTGCATTCAAAATCGAATTTTAAATCTTATTTTTATTATATATAATATTATTATATTTTTTTTCTTTTACAATAACCCGGGTCCATTCGTATTCACTTTCGGTTTTACTGTGCCATATCCTACTAGATCTTTTGAATTAAGATTAGTTAATGGACATTTAAGAGAGAGAGAAGCCATAAAATGAAACATAATTAGTACTAATATATATAATGACAAATGCTAACAATAACTTTGGAGATTGTTATTAAACATTAAATATATATTTTTAATTACTAATATTAAATATTTATTTTTTATCTTTAATTATATAATAAATAATAATACATTAAATATTTTATTAAAATAGGAATAAAGCATTAAATATAATTATATTATTAAATATATTATTATTTATTATATTACTAAAAATAAAAAAAAGCATTTAATTTCGTTAGTTTATTTAATGTTTAAGAACAGTCCCAAGGCAGATTTTTCATATATAATATCAAAAGCAATAAAACAGAATAAGAAATAAGAAGTAAAGAGGAAATATTATATTTGATATTTACCTTTGATGAGGATTTTCCCTGCAAGTCGACTATATCTTCAATCTCTGGCAGTAACTCCGACAGTAAGTTTCCGAGTGGAATCTTCAAGGGTGAGAAAACTGAGAAACGTGTCGAATTGGTATGTTAAACAGCAAAGAAACCAAAGAAGCTAAGTTTAAAAATATTTAATATTCCAAATGAAAGAACGATAGGGGAGGGCCTTTTGTTTTAGGAATACGTGATCCCTTTCTTTCGAGTTTTGAGTCTTTCGATGCAGAAAATGATATCATAAAAATACTTTAAAACTTAAATAAATAAATATCATTTTAAATTTTAATTTTTTTAGTAAAAATACAGAATGTAAATAATTCATTCAGTTTATACTATATTAATGTTTTAACATATTCAAAATAATTTTGTAATAATTATTTAGAAACTATATTTAAAAAATAATTTAATTAAAGAAATTTCTTCCACTAAATGTAGAAAGAGAAAGTATAATATTGATACATATATTTTTAATCAATTCCTCTTTTATGATATATATATATATGTGTGTGTGTGTGTGTGTGTGTGTGTGTGTGTGTGTGTGTGTGTGTGTGTGTGTGTGTGTGTGTGTGTGTGTGTGTGTGTGTGTGTGTGTGTGTGTGTGAAATAACCATAATATTAAACTACATAAGCTATATTTAATATAAGAAACATTTCCTCTCACAAAAAAAATGTTGTTATAAATATCTAATTGAGAAATTGAATATAAATTCATTAAAATTTTCAAATGGTATGTGTGTGTGTGTGTGTGAAATAACCATAATATTAAACTACATAAGCTATATTTAATATAAGAAACATTTCCTCTCACAAAAAAAATGTTGTTATAAATATCTAATTGAGAAATTGAATATAAATTCATTAAAATTTTCAAATGGTATTTATGTTCATAAAATTAATTAATTGAAATTTTTAAGTGAGTATTTATCTATAAACTTCCTGAACAACTGTATAATATAAATAGGTGTGACATACATTTACATTTAAATAAAATAATGTTGGAGGTACTATATATTTCATAATAGAATTTTAAAAAAAAAAGTTGCAACATTAAATATAGATACACTAACCGTCCATATCTGTTTTTAATGGAAAAAAATATTAATTGGTGATAATACTACTAACGGGAAAGAGAGAGAATACATGTTTGCTATTCGACATGAATAGTCAGGTTTCTTTAAATAGCTTTTCTTTGAAATTTATCGTGGAAGCTTTGCATGTGAACATTGAAAAAGGACGTTACATTCGAACTTTGTTGCATAATAAAAATAAAATCTAAAATTGAGTAATTAAATTAAATTTTAAAACTATTTAAACTTAAATATTTTTATAATAAGAAATAATATGTTGCATTATATTTATAACATTATATAATATTAGCATCTACTACAAATAAAGGAGTGTTTTGGTGCCTATATACAAGAATAAAGGAGATATCCAGAATTATGCAAACAATCGAGGGATAAAACTTATGAATCATACTATGAAGTTATGGGAAAAAAATGATTGATCACAGATTAAAAGACAAGATTAAGATTGCAGAGAACCAATTTGGATTTATACCAAAAAAATTTACAATAGAGATTATTTATCTTCTACGAGGGTTGATAGAAAGGTATCAAAGTAAAAAAAGAGACTTACATATGATTTTCATAAATTTAGAAAAAATCTATGATCAGATAACAAGAGAAGTGTTGTGAAAGATTCTGGAGAAGAAAGAAATTTGTGTCACATATATTCAGGCTATATAGGATATGTATGATAGAATAATTACAAGTGTAAGAACTCCTGGAGGAGAAACAAAGAATTTTGCTATAAGGATAGGTCTACATTAAGGTTCAACATTAAGTCCTTACTTGTTTAATCTAGTCTTAAATGTTCTTACCAAATACATATAGGAGATTATTCCTAAATGCCTGCTATTTGCGAATAATACAGTTTTGATTGAAGGATCGCGAGAAGAGATTAACTATAAATTGGAGCTTTCGAAACAGGCTTTGGAATCAAAGGATTTTTGCTTGAATAGGAACAAGACGGAGTGTATACATTGTAAATTTAACAAGAAGTAAGAAAGAAATGATGTGGAGATAAGAATTAGAGAGCATATCATACCACAAATATCTAAATTTAAGTACTTGGGATCTCTTTTATAAAGCGATGGAAAAATTAACGAAAATGTCACACATAGAATACAAGTTGGATGCTTAAAATGGAGAAAAATATCTAGAGTAATTTGTGACCATAAAATACCTACTAAACTTAAAAGAAGTTCTATTGGACTGTTATACGACCAATAATGCTTTATGGTAGTGAATGCTGGACTCTAAAAGGACAACAATAAGAAAAAATGGGGACAATAGAAATGAAAATGTTAAAATAGGTGTATGATTATACAAAAAAGGACAAGATACGAAATGATTGCATACGAGAGCATATTGGCGTGGCACCTATTGAAAAGAAGATGACAAAAAATTAATTAAGATGATTTGATCATGTGCGAAAAAGGTCATTAGAGACACCAATGAAAAGAATTAATCACATAATCTTTAACCCTGTAAAAAAGTATAGAATGAGGTTAAAGAGGACTTTAAAAAAAGTTATAAAAAGGAATTTTTTGGTGAATAATATCACAGAAAATTTAATTTTCGATAGAGTCCAATGGCGTCATGCAATCGATATAGCGACCCTACTTAATGGGATAAAGATTTGTTGTTGTTATATGTAATATTAGCATCTAGTTACAAATAATAAGAGTAAATAAAAAATAATAAATATAAAAAAATAAAACAAAGTGTGAGCAAATAAAAATATTTATTTTAAAATACAATACTTGAAAATTGATAACATGAAAATATTAACAATATTTAAATAAATGAATTTTGTTTAAACTTACAAATATTTTATTTAAAAATGAAATACATTATATTATATTTATATTTATTTGTGATATTATAATTTGAATAAAAAATAATAGGAATGGGCATAAAAAAATACAGAATATATAATTGAGAAAATGAAAAAAAAAAAGAAACAATGCCTGACCAATTAGATGGAAATAAGAACTAAAAATATAATATATAATTAAATATTTTAATTTAATTAAATATGAAATAAAGTAAGCAAAAAAAAGAAGTTCTGCTAGTTAATAGTTACAAAGTTAAAAAATGAAATGAAAAAGGAAAAACGTGCGGCAGTGTAAATACAAGAAAGAGAAATGACGCCAGAGATGCAAGGTATCGTAGGGTTAGCAAACAGAATTTAAAATTTTAAGATAAAGAATTCACAAAAGAAATTTTAAGACAGAGATCAATGCAGGAAATTAAAAAAAAAATAAAGGAGGTATTTGGATATATTTTTGTTTTTATGTTTTTAAAAATTATTTTTAAATTAAAGGAAAAACTAGATGATAGTAGATATTACAAATAAAAAATATTTCATTAAATAATAAAATTAATATTTCGAATAAAAAATATTTAATTTTAATTTTTATTTTTAAATTATACATTTAATATTATAATTTTTAAAAATAAATTTACAACCAAATTTATAGATGAACATGCACTAAAAGTAAAAACAGGGTTCCAAAAATCTAACCATCGTAAATGCACTACGCCACCTGTCCATCTTTCCTTTTCCCAAACTCCCTTTCCCGGCCCTTTTTTTATTTTTCATATATATATTTACTTAGTTATTATTACGTATATGATATCTTTATTACTTTATAATTAATTATATTATATTATATTATTTATGATTCACACACTATTTTTATTATTTATTTCATTGTAATTTTTGTTGTCTACTACTATTTTGTACAACTCATGCGAATTTTGTGTATAATATAGATATAATATAAAATGTTTTCTTTTAATTATAAAAATATTCTAAATAAATTAAATATTTAATTAATTGAATTAATAACACATTTTATTTTGAACTTTTATAATTTTTATAAAATTTCCATACTATTTCTTTTCTTTCTATCTATGGCATTACATGATTTCTCTTCTTCTTTTTTTTAATATCTACTCATATTGTATTTTTAACTTTTATTACTTCATAGTTCATTTATTATTTCCTTTCTTGTTCCATTACATTTTTTTCCCTTTTTCCTCTATGAACTTTTATTATATCTTTAACAACATATTTTATTTTTTTTAACCACTTACTGCTTTCTAGCTCACACATTAAATAATATAGATATAATATGATATATGTCAATTTTATTATAATAATAATTTAAATAAATTAAAATTTTAATGTAGAAAGTATGAATTCCATCAATTAATTACGCAATCTATTTTTAAATATAAATATCTTATATTTAAAATCAAAATTATTAATTTAAATTTTGTAAAAAATTTCTTAATATCAATTTTTAATTATCATATTTCAAATAAAATATAAATCAATTGACATTTTTCCAAGGCCTTACAGCTTATGTAATTTGTTCATAAAGAGATTAAATTATATCAAAATTTTATTATAACATCAATTTAGTCCAATTCTACTAAACTGATATCAAATTAATCCTAAAAGATATATTGACATCAAATTCCTCTTGTTATTAGTATTTTCTTTAGAAAATTGGAGTTTTAGTTAAATTTTTTCTTATTTAATTATAGACTAATTAAAAATACAAAATATTAAGTTTGAGTTAAAAAATTAATTTTTTAAAAAATATTATATTTTGTTCTAAAAAAAATAAACTTCAAATATCTAATAGTAATACTTGCTTATAAAATCAATCAATGAACTTAACATTAAACAAATTCATCAAAAAACATAATAAGCATGTGATCAAAGTGTATTAACTTTTAAGTCCCTATAATATAATAAACTAATTGAAAAAAATTGAGATTCTAAACAAAATGCCTTAAACTTTAGTAATAACAACAAATAGGTTCAACCCAAAAAACAACAATATTAAATGCCAACATGTATTGCAATTGAAATAACCAAATCAATGTCCAAATTGAAATTATCAACTAAACAACACCCAAATAATAGAAAACCTTGCCCTGATTACTCAGTGATGAGAATTCAAAAACACTAATACCAAATCATACAAATCCACTAAGCACTTGTCAACCTTAAGGAAATCCCTAAAAGTTTAAGGACAAAGGATGTGAGCATGCTTGACAATTAACTATTTAACTAAATTTTAACTGATTTGGGGATATTTAACTTATTGATAAAGAAATATCACTTAGTTGATTCATACGTGGTGTTTTGCTTAAAATGTAATATAAATTGAATCTAAAATCATAGGGTATAAAGTAAAGACTTAACCATTTAACCATTGATCAATTTTAAGTGTATAATTTTAATATATATATATATATATATATATATATATATATATATATATATATATATATATATTAGAATAAAATAATTCTTTATAAATAAATAATTATTTAACTTTTCATTAATTAAATTTGCATAATAAAATCAATATACATTAGCAAAACAAATATTACTATTTTATATAATTATTTAATAAATTTAAATTATTTTCACATTAAAATAAAAATTAATAAAATTAATGTATATGTATATATAATACATACATATACAACAATTTTTTTAATTCATCATTCAGTCTAATTTTTGAAATATCATCTAAACAAAAAGGAATCATTTAATATATAAAATATTATAAATAGTATACTTATTTTTAATCAAGTTACATTTTTATTAAAAAAATGTGATGATGAAGATATCTATGTATATACAATATGAAAATAATATAATTATTATGATATATAAATGATAAGTTAAAAATTTGATATAAAATAACATATGAATATCTACATATATTTATTTCTTAAAAGAAAATTTTAACAAGTATAATAAATTATAGTAATTTATTTTTTGAAGAATAATTTAATAAATAATAAATTGCAATAATATATCTTTTAAAAAAATAATTTAATAAGTAATATATAAAATTTAAAATATAATTAAAGTAAAAGAATATACTCAAATAAATCATAAAATATATTTGTGATATTATATATCATTTTATACATAAACAATTAATAATAAATAATTAATTTCATTAAAAAGTTTTATTTAACTAACTAATGTTATTAACTTATCAAATTATTTAATATAATTAATCATTAACTAATAATTAATTAAATTAATTAACTATTAATATGGTTAGCTAATTATCAAATAGCGTATATCCAATTTGTTGGAGCTTAGAGTATAAGGTGAGTACGTATAACTCTCTTGACATAAGATACATGTTGACTTATATTGGGATAATTGTATTTGAACTTACGATAGTAATCGGAAGGGTGTAGTTATGGAAAGAATAAAAGGATTATGAAAACAAATGATAAAGACCGTAAAGGCAACAATTTTAGGAAGAGGATCGGGATCGAAAGATAGCCAAGTTGAATATTATTAAAATAAATAAATAAATATATATATATATATATATATATATATATATATATATATATATATATATATATATATATATATATATATATATATATATTAAGCATTCCAACTATAACAAATGATTGGAAGTGTTCTTAGTTAACACTGCTTTGTATGAAAATCTAGATATCTAAGTAATTCAAAAGATGTTCTAACTTTTCACATATGATTTGTGATTTATTAAGCATTCCAACTATAACATGGCTTCGAGGTTAGCATTTAGCATCAAAAGATATGTTGAACAAATATAGAAGCCACCTTCTTCTAATAAAACTTCAAGCTCTCATCTGAACATACAATTGGCTTCTTAGTATTTTTTATTAGTTGTAATGTTTTCACCTAAGAAATTAGTTATTTTGCCCATGTTATATGATTTAGTGAAAAGTTATAACTATAATTTCATAATTTAAATATGATAAAGCAGAAAATGTTTCAGAGAAAAACCCAAACAATCTACGTTCATTTGCTATTAGAGAAAGTTAAGTGTACCTTATTTAATCATCAAGTATAGTTCTATATTTAATTATTTGCATTAAATATTTGAAAATTTTATTTCTTGATTTACCTTGTCAATTTTATTGTCTTTTTTTATTATTTAGGTTTTTCCATGGTCCCTTAAGCAATTGGCTATGAATTATATGAGGAAGAATACGGTCAACCAGTTGAATTATAAGGGTAGCCCGTAAGCCAAACAAACTAGTTCATAAACTTTTTGCAGGTTAGACTAGAAATTTTAGGTTAAACAGATTTGGTCCAGCAGGCAGTGGACCAAAATGGACTAAATTAGTCCATGAGTCTAAATGGGTCCGAATTATTTTTTTTATTTTTATATTTAATAATTTAAAGAATATTTTTGTTTTAAAAATAAGAAATTAATTTATTAATTATTTTTATATCACAATTCAACACAAAATACAATTCAATTCAATTATCAAAAAAATTAAACACAAATATATAAAATAATTAGACATAATAAAATTTAAATAAATAATAAAATAATAAACATAAAAAAAATATATAAATACAAAACTAAAATGTAAAAATATAAAAATAAAATAACAGATATAAAAATATACAAAATATAATAAATAATAAAAGATATATAAAAATTAATTTAAAAGGAAAAAAACCACCCCACAAACCGATCCGACGGGCTTATAAGTCAAATGGGGCGGCCGAGCAAGGTGAATATATTTAAAAGCGGGCCTTCAACCTAAACCGGCGAACCCACATGAATTTCAGCCTAATCCGATTCATCCCATCCATTAAGCACTTGGATTATATTATTTTAAGGATATGAGAATGTTCACTGTTCCACATTTGTGTAACATGTTTGAATAGGAAGTTTCATGACTAATGAATTATGTTGAATGTTACTAGTACTGATACATTAAAACAACATTGTTTTATATTCGTTGTCTGCATTTTTACGTGAGAATAGATGGAATTGATGAAAACTTTGCTTCTGAATGCATTTTTTAATAACTCTTCGTGCTGATTGGTTTTTCTTCATGCAGGAGTAGGGGCTTGAACTTATATTTAGTGATGCAAACTATTGGATTTGTTATGATAATATATATATATATATACAGTGAGGGATTTCCCGTACTAAGAAGGTGATACGGGTCTGTTGTGGCCTTCTTTTTGAATCATAGATTGTTGGGTTAAGAATTTGTAGTCTTGGACATGCATCCAAGTACGGCTGAGACATTATGACTTCAAATTTTCAAAAGCGTGCATCAGAATGTGGGCTGCCCGTGGGCTTATTATTTGGCCCATATGCAGGGCAGGATGGGCTAGATCCAATCTTTCTGCCCGTTTTCAGTGTGGACCACGGGTTTCAAATTGCGGGACGCAACTTATTTTTGCACCCACAACACCGCAACACACTCGACTTCTGACGCTAATAAGAAAAAAAACGCTGAATTTCTGAAAATATTCGATTCTTCTCGCATGGAAGAATCTTTTCCCAAATTGAAAATTTTCTAAAAAATGCCAGTAAAAGGAGATAAATCCAGAACAAAAATCAAATCAAACAGCAAAGCAGGACACCAACAATGAAAAAAATCTGATGATTTTTCTCACCTATTTTGTTTTGGACATAAAAATTTGTGATATTTGAAATGATTGCAAAAACTTCAGAAAAATGGTGAAGGGAGAAGAAGAACTAAGGAGTAAATTAGTAGATTTAGATGGGAGAAGGAGGGAAAAAAAAATTAAAAAGGATGAATCGAGTGTCCTGAACTTTTTGGGAAGAAAAGGACAGAGCTGCAAAACGAAATGATTTTTAATGAATTTTAATTTTGAAAATGTTATCTAAACTAATTTTCGGAAAAATAAGTTTAAAAAAGTTATGTTAAAATATTTTTATTTATTTAATTTTTATGCTGTCAATATTTGTCCTTTTTTGTGATCTCTATTCTATGACTTGATATTTAAATTATAATCAAAATTATTATCATTTATCTTAACTATCTTTGTTCAATAATTTATACTTCAGTATATTTTTCAGAAGAATAACACTAAGGGTTCGTTTGGTTTAAGAAAAAAATAAAACTTTTAGAAAATACTTTTCTAAGAAAATGTATTTTTAAAAAATGAATTGATTTTTTACTGTTTGGTGTATAAAGAAAAAATATTTTCTGATATTTTGTATACAAAGAAAAATTAATTCTATTTAAAGTAAATTAAAATTATTTACTTCAAAATTATTATAATTTTATGTACTTTTTAAAAAAATTATAAAATTTTTATTATTCTTGATGCCCAATAGTCCAATAATAATTAGTCTTCAATAATAAATATATAAGAATGGCAATGGGCTAAGTTTGGGCAGACCTGACCCGACCTGGACCCGACATTATCCAAACTCGAAATTATAGACCTGAAACTAAGGACTCGAAGCAGTCAAACCCAAATTGGACCTAAAATAGACCCGAACCAAATTTACTTTTTTAATATAATTTTAACAGTTAAAATTAACTTTTTGTGACCCTCTGTTTTCATTACCACCAAACTAGATTCTTTGCATAAACGATTTGTATTAATCTATGCATAAAATATGAACCTGAATAAGGCAAATATTTAACAATGGCAAGTAATCTTCAGCATCAACCATGACCATAATAGGGAAGTTTCCCTTTGGGTCCATGGCTAAAACTCCCTACTTCAATGCTGGAACATCAGAAACAAGTTTACAAATCTATTTATCTAAAGTTAAAGTGACATGCTAAAATATTATATGAGCATATGAATCTAATTAACTTAGCACGCATAGCAAAACATGTTATTTCCTTGCCAAAATAAATACAATTAATATTCTATGACTTTAATAGAAATAGTAACAAGAAAACCAAATGCACATTTCAACAAAGCAATCACAAATTTGCAATGTGATGAAACTAAAACCATATTCAATCTACCATGATTAAATGTGGAACCTCTCACAAAAAATCCTAAATTTTTAAACACAACAAAGGGAATAAAAGTAAGAATACTTTAAACAAGATGCATGGTATAAAAGGAAATACAATGGTAGCTTACAGGCAGGTCTGCACTGGTGGAAGCCATGTTCATCAAGTCGAACCCAATCAATATCGTTATTTTTAAAAATGCAAGCCTTAGTTCTTTTTAGTGGTTGGAAACAGTGAGTACGTGGGTGGCATAGCTCTAGATTTCCCAGCCATTCCTAATGACAACTCTTCTTCTCAGGTATTAAAACTAGTGAAGCTCTTTAACATGATACACGATTATGGAACTCCTCAAGGTTTCGCTGATTTGCCCTTGCCCTACTTAATGGCATGCCACGCATGGAATGATCAGATAATGCAAGAATGGTGATAGATTATTTGCATAGATTTAAGAATGAGCTTAGCTAGGAAAATAGTATCATCTTCTATACAGAACCACGGAATATTTATAGTGCCACCTAAATCCAAATGCAGTTCAAATTGCATTCACCCAAATACACTCTAAACAAATACAAATTTAGATAACAAGTAAAATTAAATTTTTATCATTGATTTTAATTTTATTTATGATTAAAAAAGATAATTTAAAAATGAAAATTTCTTTTAATGATAAAAGAGAATAAGTAAAATATGTAAATTATTTTCTCTCTCTTATAATAATTCTTTTCTTTTTGTTTTTAATCTTTACTGTAAAAATGTTATTTTAATTCTTGTTTTTAATTACTTTTCCTCTTTTACAAAATCATGCATTTTTTTAACTAATCATAAAATGAAATTCTAAAGTTAAGGGTTTGGAAAATTACCTAAACATATCCATTTGCAAATGTACTTAAATAGATATACTAAAGTTAGGGATTTGAAAAATTACCTAATCATCTTCCTCCTCATCATGTATGGTAGCACATTCTTCACCCAAATTTTAGAATAAAGAAAAAAAGAAATTAAAACAAAACTTAACAATAAAACAAATAGAAATATTATTTAATTAAAATATAAAACTAACCTTGATATTCCTTAGACCATATCCAATCTTGAGCACACATTAATGCTTCCAAAGTGTTTGGATGTAGTCTACTATAATGTGAGCTTACTAGTCTCCCACTAGTACTAAATGCAGATTTAGAAGCCATAGTAGACACAAGAATAATCAAAATATCCTTGGTGATGGCTTGCAACAATGAGAACTTTACTCCACTTATTTTATAGCATAATAGTAAATTAAAAGATGAGGTTCTCGGTAAGACATCTTCCTCAAGGTATCACTCAAGCTCTGATTTGAGTCTCATAGAGTTAGACCTCTTTTCATTCATATTAAATAGATCATATGCATTTAGCACATCTTGAGAACCACCATCAACTGCATCTGGTACAACTCCACTAGATTCACCAATTATGTCAGTTACATGGTTTTTGAGTTAGTATTCCAGAACCAAATCTTCACAAAGTTACTTGATCTTCCTAACTTCATAATCAAACTCGACACCAAAAATTTAAGGATAGTAGAACTCAATTAGCTTCATTTTATATCTTAGATTAAGTACAGTTGCTACTCCCATAATACCATGAATGACACTCCAATACCTGTTGAATTTTGCTAGCATGTTAGAGGCCATCTTTTGAATATTAGGATACGGAGCTTGAAGCCACTTATTCAAAGTGAATCGAATTTTACATATCTTGGGAAAATAAATATTCGCAGTCGGATAGTTTGTCTTAAAGAATAACTCGATTACCGAATAGAAGACTTTGAACTTTCCACAAATTTCTTTTGCAAACTCCAATTCTTTATCAGTGGGAAGTGACTTGTATGATGATTTGCATTGCTTCAAACACCTAAATGCAGTGTTATATATCAAGGCAAATTGGAGCATTAAATAAGTAGAATTCCATCTTATTGGATAATCAAGGACAAGCTTTCATGTGCATGAAATAGATAATTGTTTGCATGATTTCTCAAACATTTCCTCCCTTTTAGGTGTAGTTGTCCAAAATAATACACTCTCCCTTATCTTTCCTATACCACCTTTAATTATCTCAAGGCCATCCTTAACAATCAAGTTTAAAATATGCGCACAACACCTTATATGAAATAACATTCCAAAACACAGAAAGGAGGAAGGATCTAATTTGTCTACTAGAGTTTCAATCATTTTATCATTGGTTGATCAATTATCTAATGTGATAGTAGAAATTCTTCTATCTACATTCCACTCCAAAAGATAGCTTAAAAGCACATCACACAAAACATCATTTGTGTGTGGACAAGGCACATAAGCAAACTTTAAGATACGACTTTGCAAATTCCAATCATCATCAATAAAATGTGCTGTGATAACCATGAATCCCTTTTTCTTATTGTTAGAAGTCCACATATCAGATGTGATAGCAATCATTGCCTTGTTATTTTCAATAAATTGCATTACCTCTTTCTTCTCACAATCAAATACCTTTATCACATCATTTTTAATCGTATTACATGATATCATTTTAAATGATGGTTGTAGCACATTTGAATATCTTCAAAACCTAATATGGTCCACAATAGAAATAGGATACTCGTGTCTAATAATCATGTGTATAAACTCTTTTCTTGCTGCATCAAGATCAAATGAAGAAACTGTAACCCTTGGAGTCCCCTGACTTGTCCTTGTTGACCCTGATCTTTGAATGGAAGCTCAATCAATGGCATTACAAGTCTTTTCTATATGCTTTCGTAAATGGGAGGTACCAACTTTAGAATGCCCGGCCACTTGAGTATGACAATACTTGCAGATAGCCTTTTCCTTATTGTTGATAACTTATTTGTCAAAGTGTTCCCACACATCACTCCTTTTTCTTTTTCCTAAAGGTGGTTGTTCACTTGACTCTTCACTTGTTTCAATAGGATGGCTTGAAATTGGAGAATGTTGTTGTGAGATGCCTTTAGCTACACATGAAGATGTAGATGAGGACATTGTATCATTGCTTAAAATCTGCATCAAATTTAAGATCACTTCAAGAATTATATATAGTATTAAAAATATAGATTATTCCTCTCACCAAAATATAGACTTTGAAGTATACATTTTTCTCACCAAAATTGTAGCTACTTCAACTTATATAATTGACTTTCTTCTTATTTTGTATACAATTCATAAATAATATAAACTACACTATTCAGTAGCAGAGAAAATAATATAAACAACACTATTCAGTAGTAGAGAAAATAATATAGTTTCCAAATGGGACCTTGAGAAGTTTTTTTATTTATGATAGAAAAAGACACTAGTACATGAAGATTTAATTTGATGGAAGAACTAACCCAAAGAGTCATTAAATTAAATAGGTCTGCTCCTGAAAGAAATGCTACTGATGATCTAATGTAGTGAACATAAGTTATTTGAGTTCATGTCTTCTATTTATCATTTCACTATTTAAGTTTCCACATGTTTTTTTTATAAATTTTAATACTATATGGAAAAGATTCCTATCAAGAGGTCAACAACATGCGGTATGAAGATTTACCAAATATGGAAAAGCATCTTAACAATCTTACTAGAAAACCAGGCCATATGAACCTTGGTAACAATGTTCTTAATGAAACAAAAGAAAATTGTCAGGGAAAATTTTTTTGAAGATGGAAATGAAATCGAGCATCAAGCAATCATCTAGTGATTTAAAGAATTATAATTCAAATAGCAAATCATTATAAAAAAATTTTGGCTTAGGCCCATATACAAGGGTTGATCATACAAAGAGTACCAGTCGCTCAAAGGTTACTTTTTGTTCAAGTCCTTATAATAATTTCTATTTTGCCACTATATATTCAGAAGCCAAACAAAGTTTCACTAATACTGAAGTTATGAATGTGTTAGGGTTGATAAGTCAGTTGAAAGTGTTGAAGTTACTAATAATTGTGATTTTAATAAGACCCGGAAGACTAGTGTTTGTAGAAGGAGTATCGGAAGTGATCTTAGTGATGAAAGCAACTTTAGTAGTTTGAGCAGTGCTTTGTATAAACCTCACAAGGAAAATGATATACATTGGGAAGCTATTCAAGCCATCCGAGCTAGTGATGGGGTGTTAGAAATGATACATTTTAGGTTATTGAAGAAATTGGGATGTGAAGACATAAGAAGTGTTTATCTAGTAGAGTTAAGTGGCACAAGGACTTGTTTTGCCATGAAAATTATGAATAAGACAGAACTGGCAAGCCGGAAGAAACTTCTGAGGGCTTAAATAGAAAGGGAAATATTATAGTCATTGGATCATCCATTTATACCTACATTATATACACACTTTGACACAAAGCTATTGTAGACAGCCATTCACAAATAAGAACATAAAGAACTATTAAGCAAAAAAAAAACAAAATTAAAGTGAAAATAGGATTCAATATCAGCTAATGGATTACTCTATCACACTAATACTATATAAAGAGATTGAAAGGTTGGATCTTATTAATCTATCCAATACTATATAAATCAATAAATTTAAATTATTTGGTGTTATATTAGTGCATCGTAGACACTCTCCATAAAAAATTGAAGTGTAAGTAGTAATCGAAAGAGTTAATAAGCTTAAACAGTACCATTGAGAGAAATGTTTCGGGTAAGTTATGATTTTGGCACATGATCATTTGGTGTTGCCGATAATAACCCAAGAATAGGTGAACCATGACTCACATAGCAGAGCAAATAACCAAATGTAATTAGTATTGTTGTTCACGCATATATTAACAATGTGGCAGACGAGTAGCAAAAGAAGTAAGAGAAGGATTAAAGTATCTAGCACCCTATAGAAACGGTACTTGATCCAATATTTTTCACAGAGAGGAAGGGAGATTTGTTTAGGCATTTTGCTGCAATTAACCTTCTCCTATTATCTCTAAGGTTAGACATTTGGCAAACTAAACTAAAATTTCCTCAAAACAATAGGTACTAGCTAGACATGGTGGCCCAAAAAACCCCAAAAATTTCCTTAACATCCGGTAAACTAGACTAAACCTTAGATGATATCATCTAAAGTGTCATTTTATATAAATAATTTTATCAAACTTGCTTCAAATACATACTCAGAAACATAAATGCTTAAAAATTTTATCATCTAAAATGACAATAACGTGCATTTGAAACGATAGTATATAAATGCATATTGCCATAAACAATTAAACGGCAACTAATTAAAGAGAATGGTTTAACTTTTTACTGTTGAACTAATCAATAATGCACTTTAACAACGAAGTGCTATAATGCTAAGAAGATGATAGCTTAAAAATAAAAACTTATGTAGGTAACTGTATGTTATCACCGCTTAACTATGGGACTAACTACAATTAATTCAGCCATTTATCTTCCTCCCTTTAAAGGCCCACCAATATGACAGTGGTTAAGAAATTGCCATTGGAATTGTCTTAACAAATGATTCAACATTGCAAGTTTATGCAAGGTAGAAGCCATACCTTCTGCATAATCAAATTCATAATTGACCACTATTTCTAATCAATGCCTTTCTTGTCATACAGTTCCCTATAATTCTAATTTGATTCTGATATCCATTGCCTATAGAAACTTCTAACCAAATTCATTGGTGGGGACTTTATACATGCCTTGTGGTCTATCTTATTAGTTCACACGAATAAAAAACTCAAATAAAATAGAGCATTTGGCAATACTAAACTCATGAATGTAAAAAAAAGAAATCTATCCATTCTCATTTATAAATGGTTACTTTTACTCACCAATCTCACATATTATTTGGCCAAATTTTTACCATATGGAGGATGAATTTCAAGTCCTTACTTTTCTAAATCTTGGCTATCAATAAGTATCTAGCTTGTAAATAATCAATCAGACAATCTGATGCTCAATTTTCCTATTTTAAGTAAGGATATAAGATTAAGAATGCATATATGCTAGGGTTATATCTCTAACGTCCAAGTGCATCAAATTGGTAGCAATTACAAACTTGTTCAATTTAAAATAAAGGCAAGGATAAATAGAGCATTTTACATGATCCAATGACAATGAATATGAAGAAACCAAGAAGTAATGTCCTAATAGGATAGTCTTTTCCCTTTTTAGAGGCTATTTCAGGCACAGCCCCTAATGATGAGAAACAAGTGGGCGATAGAAGATCCACGAAGCCAAACAATGGAGAAACAAGGTTGAACCCGCGAAGCTAGACGATGGAGAAATAAGGTTGAACCCACGAAGCTAGATGATGGAAAAGCATTGTTGAAGATTTCTAGGTATAGGGAATGAAATCCCTAATGCTGTTTTATGAAGACAATGGTAATTGCTGGAAGAATGAAAGATGTCAGGTAACCATACAAACCCAATAGAAATTGGGTAATTACAGATCAGACCCGAAACTGACTCGATTACCTATAAACCTTATTAGGTCCTGACCCGTTGGGTCCAATACCCGATGGGTCTGGATAATTTTGCCATCCCTATATATATATATATATATATACATATAAAGAAATTTTTTATTATTCTTGGTGTCCAATAGTCCAATGATGATTAGTCTCCAATAATAAATACATATTAAAAGCATTATAAAATCTTATATATAAATTCACATAGTTAATTTAATTAACTATTACGAAATATTATATAATAGAACATTTATCACAAGGAAGAAAGGGAGAATATTTTAGTAAATATTGTATGAAAATGTGCACCTAGCTATAATAAATAAAAATAGAGCATCCATCATAAAAAAATTTAACAAATAAAAATAAATTCTACTCGTGCTCGTGATCGCGATTGCATAACAAGATAAGAAGGCAAAAAACTTGGGCTTGGATATAGATGTATTAAGTAATAAGAAAAATGAATTCTATTTTTCAAAATGGAAAGTTGCTTTCCTAAAAAATAATACAATTTTCTAGTTAACCAGAATTTATTTTCCTGTTGACAAAAATTTTTTAATATTCAAACAAGCAAAAGTTAGAAAATGAATTCTAAAAATTCATTTTACTCCTAACCAAACGGACCCTAAATCAAATGTCAAAAACTTATTGATAATTTTTAAATTGTCCAAACGATTTTAAATAATTTACAAATCAAAAATGCATACCAACAATATAAAATTAAAATGAAAATTATATGGGTCAGCCCACGAAATTTTGGACTTAGTCTGCATATACTCAGATCCAATGGATTGAAGTGCATCAGCTTTGTATTTAGATGGATCTCAACATGCTGGGTCCTTATTTCACCTCTTTTTTCTTTTAACAGAAAAAACAAGCAAGTTCATGGGTTTAAGCTGGTTTCAATATCTTACAATTCCATCCTGTCACTAAAAAAGTTAATAAAGCAAATATCTTTATTTCTTAATTTAAATTTGTCTTGAATTTAATCTCAAATATAACAAAAGGCAAAATAAGTAAAGGGATATCAAGTATAATTACATACCAAAGTGCAAGTTGTCATTTTAGCTCTTTTTAAGTGAATCAATAAAGAAATTTTCAAAATTTTACAAATATTTTTAATTTATTAATTATGATTAAATATACATGACATAATTTCAACATATAAGAATTTCTCACATCATCAATGATGTTTGGTGTAATTTTAGAGCAATAAAAATGATACTTATGTTGGGACAGAGACGTGATCATCACCCTTATTCAGCTAGGCTTCAAGGTGTGAAAACGAGGCATCATGGCTTTTAGTGCACTATTTGCTACTTATTTCAGTCACTCAAAAAGGGCCAATCAACTAGGCTCATCTTCGATGGGTCTTTTGTTAAGTCTTTTGTCATGATTGGCCTCTTATGATGGATTGGGCTAAGTATTGTTGATTGGGCCAATCAACAAGGCGTGAAAATGTCACATATACAAAGTAGTGGACTTACGTGGCCCAAAAATTGAATCTATCACATATACAAAACAAATCACATAATTAAAATTTAATTATATCACCTGAAATATGTCTTATTTATTTCCTGTGTTATAAATAGGCCTAATTTTTTACTAAAAAAACAAAGTTATATCACCAGAATGCAATCGAAACATATTCACAGCCTTTTGATTTTATAATATTATATAAAAAATTATTCTCATTTAAATTTGAACCATTCAATCTTTTACTTAATTAGAATGTAATAGGTATTTTTTTTCATACAGTCATAGTGAAAGTGTTTTTTATTTCTAGTGATTGAGTTTGATAATTTGGTTTTATAATTTGAACTGTTGTTAAGATTACCATTGCAATTTTATTGCAATTCATAAAATTAAAATTATGAATAAATATAGCAGAATTAATCATTACATGGAATGTAAAATTGTGATCGCAAATCACAAGTTAGAACCTCATCCTTCTTTCAGCAAAAGATCAAAAAGGGGCAAAAAGTATGTTACATCCAAAAATTTCTCCTCATGGGAATACTTTTCAATGTTGCATGGCACATTGCCCGATAAACCAAGTCAATAATTTGACTTGTTATATCGGATCAAATACATCATTTTTACCAAAATCACATAAGAAACTTCTTAATTTATTCTCTCTTTCTATACCTATATCTATCTATATATATATATATATAATTACATAAACATCAAGCATTCAAAACACTATGAGATACCATAGCAACAGCAAGTGAACATACACCCGAAGAAAATAAAAACATAATTATAAACAGACAAGAACGTGAAAGCCTGAAAGGGATCAAGAGTTCGACCAATTTGACGTCGTATCAGGCAAATCGACCGCCACTTCCTAAATTACAACAACGGTCAGGGTGATTGCTTCAGTAATCCAAGGAGCAATGTGTTCAAGAGAATCACGAAAGAACGAAAAATTCTTGCCCACAACCTACCCGAATCCATCTATGTTCGAACCTACGACAAGCACATTCATTTGTTGAGGGTCGCGATCGTCGGGTCTGTCGGCACACCATACCACGATGGTGTCTTCTTCTTCAACATTGCATTCCCACCTGATTGCCCACCTAAAGTCCATTACCAAATCTTACGAGTTCAAACTCAACTTGAATCTGTACTCAAATGGGCACGTTTGCCTGAGCCTGATCAACACTTACTTGAAAAAAAGACCGACAAGTGGAATCTGTCACAATCCATTATACTTCTTAATTGCACAATATGAATTCAATTGATAGTGTTCATCATTAAGAAAACAAACAAAAGCCTGGTTTTGGCATCAAACAAATACAAAAAAGACATGGAAAATGACACATTACTATATAAAAGTAACAGTTATTAAGAATTTTTACTAACTGTACAAATAAACACAAAAAGACAAATACAAAAAATATTAAGTTGGGTTTTCCTTGGATGCTAAATATATATTTTTATTTTTTATTTTTTACATATAGCTCTCCATTTTTTGTTGTTCATTTCATGCCATTCTCCCTACCCAAATAAACTAGAACTAATTTTGGTCATCAACATTTTGGGATCCATTAGGATTTTGCTATAAAAACAATGAGCAAGACCAAGAAGACGTACTTCAGGGGATTTCTTTGATACGGTACCCTCTTGAATACATTATTCCACTGTATCAGCAACGCCTTGATGGAGGAAGAACAAAGTAAGTAAGTTGGAATTCCTTCATTTTATCTTGAATTTCATTACTTACGCACTAAAGTAAGTAAACCACTAACTTCAATCAAATTAGTCTTGAAGTTTCTACTTACATGAATTTATTATTAAATAAAATTTGATCTTGAATTCATTTATTAACTTATTTTTTATTTGAAGAAAATTGATACTAAATGCAAACAAATTTCTCTCACTCATTTGATGTCAATCTAATCTTAATGTAACAAAATTTGTGGATTGCATTAAATTTTACGATAATTTTGTCTTCATCATCATGAGGCATGTTGGTGGTTTAAGGATTTCTTTCATAATTGTACTTTCTTCAAAGACTTGTTCTTTGTCAAGCAGTTCTTAGTTGTCTAATGAACACATAAATTATATATATATATTGAAAAATTTAAAGATAGTTAACTGAGAAATTAATTATTATATTAATTTTTTATATAATAATAAAGTGGTAAATTTTTATTGGTAGTGGCAATTAATTATTTACATAATAATATAACTTTATTAATCTACGTTACTATGAAGTATATTAGTTCTTCTCAATACTTTATTTCACTATTTCTTCAATGTTCTGCGAGAAAACAAAATGCATGAGTTGCAATTTTTTTGTTTTATCCTAAAAATGCCATTACTTACATCTTAATATAACTTTATTAATCTACATCATTATGAAGTATATTAGTTGTTTGAGGAACTTCTTTTGTAGTTTTAGTTTCCCTAACTTTTTCTTGTTAGCTCTTTAGTTGTTCACTTGCCATGTCCTGTGATAACGACAAATAAAAAGATGCAAGAATTAAGCTATTTTTCATGTATGCAAATGTTAAAAAAAAAAAAAAGGTTATTTAAACTCACATTGATTCAGAATCTTCTTGAGCACTTGTCTCTAATGTTTCTTCAATGCTTTGGGAAAGACCGAAATATTTTATAGTAGTTAATGTAAGGTCACTGATAAACTTTATCTTATATGAGTTAAAAGAATGATTTCTTTTTCTTTAAAATATATTTCCATCACGTTATGTGAGACAGTTTGAGAGAATTTTGGCTCTTCAACTTGTAATTCTTGTATGTATGTAAAAAGCCCTCCAGATCTAATGTCATTGCACTTCGATTGTCTTGCTTTCGAATAGGCTATGAAACAATTTATAATTGATGTTTTTCCAAACTGAGGATAATCCTCATAATCAAATATTTGGAAGGATGCATTTTACGATCTTCCCTACTTAAATGATCTAACATTCTTACTTTGATATTATTTGTATTACCCTAAGTTTAATTGGCTGAAAACAATTGTTAAGCATGATCCATTAATTTAAAAGATTAGTTCAAATTGTCTAATTAATCAAACTTGATATCTTATATATTATATTCAAATCTTAGATATAACATATACGATACTTTATATATATTATCTCCAAATATGTACACCAATTGCTTACAACTTGAGATGAAAACACTGTTTAATATTTGGAGGGTGTAATTGTTATTCATGTAATTGTTAGATTTTTTATAATAAACCTATTAATTCAATAATAAAATAAAATACAAATGATTTTACCTAATATCAAAGTGACTATTTATTTTGGGTCTAATGGCAAGGTAATGTAATAGCGTAGTAATATGTGGTTCTCAATTATGAGTCAATCTACTAATTATTATTATAATATAAATAAAAATACTATTCTTGAACCCTAATATTAATTCTAAACACTTTTTATCAAGTCAAAATATCTTTCCAAATCAAATACTCGTCTAAGGTTGATAAAAGTAGCAAACCCTCATTGAAGTTCATGATCAAGATCGATCGTGAGTAGCTTGTAATTTATAAGAAATTCAAATTCTACATTCATCACAAAATGAATTCATCAAATAATTATAAATTATTTTACTTACGTTTAATATTATTTTTCACATAATTTAATTAAAATTATTATTCTTATAAAATTTTAATTTTAGCAATCGGTATTAGAGTCAATGAATCATATGGATTGAATATACTATTATGTGATTTAGGAATCAAATTTTATCTTTTAAATAATATTATATTTTGTGAGAATTATCTTGAATAAAAATTACCATAAATTTTAAAATTATTTCATAACGCTTATACTATTTATTTTGCGCTTATAAATGTACTATTTTTTGTCCTTATGAATGATATACACATTGTATATATAAGAAATTTTTATATGATTCACCCATGCATTGTATATATTTTTGGATGAATTTTATGTGTCTTAATAATTTTACATATTGTAATTTTATGCTTGAATATTAAGATATTCTATGAGTATGAATTTTATTAGTAATTTGATAAATGCCACTACAACAAATTAACACTTATGTCATGATTAAAATCGTAGCATAAGATTAAAATTTTTGTTGCTATACTATTTAGCCACAGAAATACTAATTGAATGATCACATGACACAAGTGAGCATGACAAGAAAATTATTGCAGGAAAAAAGATCATGTGATATAAATATTTTTTTGTCACGAGTTTACTTATGATTAATAGATTCTTCTAATCATAGATACAAATATAGCAAGAAAGGCACATTAATAGCATAAGATTAAAATTTTTGTTGCTATACTATTTAGCCATAGAAATACTAATTGAATGATCATATGGCACAAGTGAGCGTGACAAAAAAATTACTGCAGGAAAAAAGGTCATGTGATATAAATATTTTTTTGTCGCGAGTTTACTTATGACTAATAGATTCTTCTAGTTACAAATACAAATATAACAAGAAAGGTACATTGATAACTAGCAACTCATATTATCATTAATAAAATCATGGTAAAAAATAAAATAAAATTATTAAATAATTTTTATATGTTTAAATTGAATCAATTATTTAATCAATTCAATTAAGTGTCATCCTATCATTTTATTTATATTTTTTCTGAAAGCTAGTAGTATTTTTAACCTATATCAAACTAATGTAAACTGTTGAAACTCTATCCGTCACAAATTGCATTCATGGGAAATCAAACTTAAATCTTCAAGTTAAGGAATATCAAACCATACTATTGCACTAGTTTACTTTTTTAATATTATAACATAATATATTTTATATAAAATTTTAATTAAACAGTTGACTTTAAAAATAAGACGACATTCATGTGACACTAATTATATAATAATAAATATTACCATAAATACATATAATAAAAATACACTAATATTAAAATGCTTTATGATTTTATTTTAAAAATCATTTTTTATAAACTAAATTTTCATTTGTTTCATTACTAATTTTACTTGTATTAAATTTATCCTCTACAAATATTTTATATCAATTTTATCTCTCATAAATAATTAATTAGTTAATTTTATCCTTTTATTAATTATTATTAATTGAATTATTATAAGATAAAGTAAAATTTTTACATCTTTCAACTACTTTTTTATTATTTTCTAAAAATTTCTTCAATAAAGATTAAATTATATGAAACAATATCTATAGAAATCCTAACTTTGAACTATTATGTATATTTAAAATTTTCTTGTAAATTATTATAAATTATTTACTTTTAATTTTTTATTCACAATACATATTCTTGTCATTTACAAATATAAATTAAATCATTCAACTATTCACATGTTCTCATTAATGAAGTTTTAGACATGAGTATCTAATGCTTGTAAGAAAATCTCATAAACTAGACTAACATGAATTCACTTAACAATAACAGAGTTCGAAACATTTGCTTCCACAATCCTTTTGAGCTACTCTTCTTCACCCCCGTCATATACCAGAAGAGCATTAACAAGTTCATGGGGGTTCCCAATCAATACATAATTTTATCATTATAAGAAGAGTATGTCCCTAAAATGAAATAAAATAATTTTAAAAGGAGTTTTCATTGCTAACCATATATTTTTTATTTGCGAAGGCAAAAGTTGGCATCCAAATTTTTTTCCCAATTTTTCGCATTGACAAACTCAGTGTGCAAAATGGGTGGGACAAAATTCAACAAAAAATTTCTACATTGATGGAGAAAAGAGAAGACAAGAATTTTTACCAGAGGCATCACACCAATCCACCAGATTCCTTGAGAAACAGCTGCTAGTCACAAAAATTGCTATCGTCAACTCCCCTAAACCGCCACTGTCTCCAAGTCGCTCACCGTCTACATCCTAGTTAGCATTTCATTGTTCGAGCTCTTCCTTACTTCCACCTTTTTTAGTCGGGCTAGCTGTTAGATTCAACGTTACACAAATTCCCTTTCATTCATTCTGTTCAACCAAGACAATTTATCTATTCTTCCCTTAAAAGGAAGACGGTAAAATCGTCCAGTTATATTTAGGGTGAAGGGCAACAAGAATTGGTTCACTTCCACTAGACAATTTCCTTCCCACGTGTAACCATCTCCGCCAATCTTAGCCATGAGTATCGGAGAGCATGGCAAACAACTGGTATGGGAGAAGCCTCCCTTTCGTGAATTTTTAAATATTTTTTGAAATAAATTAAATTTTCCAAAAATTATTCTTTGATCATTGTTTCATTAATAATGTCACTTCTTTTCGTGAAATCAAATTAGTAATAATTTTTAAAATAAAAGATTATCTTAACTTATAAATATAATAAATTAATGTATAATAAGTCAATTATAATGCTTAGACAATTAAGTATGAAAGTTATTTCATTCTTAAATAATGACTTGATGTTAATAATTTTAAGAAATTAAATGATCAATATTTATGATTTTTATTTAATTTATTATATTTGAAAATTTATCAATATAAATTATCATATTAATTTTAAAATTGAAATTAAAATTTTCAAAATTTAAGTTATAATCAATTTCATATTAATTATTATTTTTAAGTTTCAAATATATATATATTTATATATATATTATTTATATAAAATTCTATCTCTTTTATTATAATAAATTTCTAATTTAAGTGAATTTGTAGAAATATAAATTAATGAGCTCAATTATACAATTAATTAATAAACATTGAAGTAAATCAATATTAAAAGTCCAATTTTTTATTGATTTAAATATAAAAAATTGTTATCTTATTATTAATAAGATTATTTTATTTGGTTTATATAGCAAAAAATTCTGGAGTATTTTCCTATGAAATAACTTATGAGGCAACATTTTTCTATCTATAATATTAAAAACTCTCCAATTTTATTTGCAATTATTGCAAGCTTTTAATTATTCAATTTATAACCGCCTAAAAGTATTTGAATGTTTATTAATTATTATCATGAATAAAAAATTTTACAATTTTGTTCTCGATTATTATTAGCTTTTAATCACTCAATTATATTTTTTTGTAATGCTCTAAAATTATTTAAATATTTATTTATTTTGATATTTTATTTAAATTATTTATTAATAATATCAAAATGTAATTGGTGCTTGAATAAAAATTTTCAAAATTAGATCTCAAAATAAATTTGGAAGCAAAATTTATTGTCCAAAATTTACGTCTTTTTTATTTTTCATATTAATTATTGATTCTTGATCTTTCTATATTTTTCTTCTTTTATCATTTCACTTTTAAGTTCAATCTTCACACCTTCTTATATATGTCTTTCTTGTTCTCATATTAATTATTGGTTCTTGATTTTTATATATTTTCCTGCTTTTGTCATTTCAATTTTAAGTACAATCTTCACACTTATATTTTATATCTCTTTTTTCTAGTTGTCCGTTTCCATTACATATAGATGATTCAACTTGAAGTGAAGTTTAAATCAATGTATGTGATCTTTTTTTCTCGTAAGAAGTGAGATAGTAGAATAAAATTTTGCTAATAGAAAAGTATACTTATCTCGACTCTATAAAAATTAATAATAAATCTCATATGATTCATTTGTAAACTGAATTTTTTATACTTTATAATGTGAACTATATTTTAAAATAATTATTTTAAGATTTATATATTGTTGTGATGTTATAATTTTAACTTGATTCTGAAATTTGATTGAGATCATAAAAGTTAAAATTTATGAAAGACAAATAGATATGATCGTATAAAAAAGGATCTTTTCTTTCATTTTATATTAAAAATTAATTTCTATGTGTATTTTAGCAAAAATTTACACTCATTTTTACAAAAGAAAATTTTAAATTTTCATTTATTATATTAATTTTTCAAATAATTTTTTTTGAATTTATAAGAAAGGTCACTGTAGGAAATAATAAGTCAAACATAGTTATTTGCTAATTATTACATTTTGATTCATAATTTTAAAAAAAATTAATTGATGATATTTAAACATTTAATTGTGATTTTAATTTAAATTATATTATTTTAAAATTGAATAAAAGATTACACGTGAAGTAAATATTAACATATATTTTTAAATACTTTTAAACATAATATAATTTTTTGGCAATAATAAATGAAATATATTTCAAATTTAAAATCAAATGATTTGATTAAGTTTTTTAATTTTTTTTAAATGTTATATTTCGAACTTAAACACCATGGTTAATTATGATTTGTCAAGATTTTAATATAAAAGTTATTAGTATAATTTTTGGTTAATATTCCTTAAAAAATATGAAACTCTTAATATAGAAATCTGAATTGATCACATATTTATTCTATTAATACAAATATTTTAAAATTAAAATTATTGTGAGGTTTTGCTAATATCTTCTTAGTATCCAACTTCAAATCTCATATTTCAAATTAAAAATTATGTGATTAGGTATGAACTTCTATGAAAACTTTTAAAACAATTTATTAAACATAAATTTATAAAATATCTGCTGTTTAGATATAACATGATGTCATATATTTCATTCTTATTAAAGATATTTTAATGAAATTGAAGATTTAAAATTTAAATTAAGAAATAGGTTTAGAACCTAGGTTTACACCAGTTAGGTTTTGAATTTAAAATTTTTAAATCTAGTATTATCTTTCACTTGCTACTTAATGTTGAACTTTTATCATTCTAATCGCTTTATTTCTTCTTTTAAATTTTGTCATACACACAGCAATTTCCTTATTTCATTGCAGTTATTATTATGCACTTTAGACTGACGTTGCTTAATTATTATCTTCACGTATCAAATTCTGAAATCGCACAAGAAATTGAATGCGGCCGCTATTTTCCGTTCCATACTTTGAGCTAATTTGATTGGCTTCAACAGAAAGTTCTATTTCTTATCAAATAGAAATTCTTATGAAATAAAAAAAATAAATTGTTTGATCAGTCATTATTTAATTAATCAAAAGAAATAGGACTTGCTGAAAAATTCTACTTTCTATAAAATATAATATTAAAGATATAATAATCATTTTATTAATACTTCGTAAGATATTCAAATTAAATCAAACAATCTATAAGATGCTACTTTTTAAGAAGTATCACTTCTTATCTATCAATCAAACAACTTTAAATATTTTATAGAAAGTTTATATAAAAAATTATTTCTTAAAAAGAAAGTTTACATAAAAAATTATTTCTTAAAAAAATTTGATTTTCCTCAGGCATTTATTTCCAATACAAATCAAACAACTCCTTTGATTAAATGAATCATCGTGATGACTTGGTATAATCAGTATGGCATCAAGCAAAAGAAAAAGTACGTAATTTTACATTAAAACTAACAATGTAGTGTTATTTTCATATATTTTTATAAGTATATTAGTTTATCAATTTATAGCATCAAATTTTATTTCTATTTCCTAAAATACATTCAGATATATTTTGCAATTGATTTTTATAAAAAAGATTAACAAACTAATTAATATTTATATTATATAGGAATAGTACTGAAAGTTCAGTGCTAATAATTCAGGCATTAAAACTTGATGACTCCGTATAATTGCAAATGATAATAAGATAACCATGGGCATTACAAATAAAACAAAATAGTCACAGTTTTATAAAAATCAATTGCAAAATAGTTCATTGTTAATTTGCATTAAAATTCTATTTTTTCAGATATATTTCGCAATTGATTTTTATAAAAAAAAATTAACATACTAATTAATATTTATATTATATGAGAATAGTACTAAAATTTTAGTACTGATTAAGTATTAGAACTTGATGACTCCGTATAATTGCAAATGATAATAAGATCACCATGGGCATTACATATCAAACAAATGTTTGCATAATCCAGGTATAATAAATCTTCTTACTCGAATCAATAAAAAATAATAGTCACAATTTTTAATTCTTTAAAACTTTAAAAATAACTTTTTTTTTTGCAAATTGACAATTAACTATTTTATCAACTCAGAATAAAATCACTATTATAATAAAAAAATAGACAAATATTTTCCTCAAAATTAATTAATAAAAAAACAATTTAATGGCAGGGTATTATCCTACAATGATGTGCGATATGGAGGATTATCTATATTAGGAGAAGAAATTCTTTGTTTTGCCTATAATATGTATCCTTCCTTTGCTTATTAAATAAAGATTAATTATTATAATTTTTGTCTAAAAGTCTAGAAAAAATATATTTAATTAATAAGTCACATAATACTAACCAATGCAAATAAAAACACACCAATCAAGAATTTCTCTATCATTAGTTATAGAGCACTCTTAGGTAGAGAAATTTTTGTATTTGTTAATTAGAACATATATCTTTAATTATATTCAATAAATGAAAGAAACATAAAAAAATTAATATTTATTCTTCTTTTATTATATATATCTAAAGATATATATTATAATCCAGGCATACATATAAATTAACCGTCTTTCCTTCGTTTATATATATATATCTAAAGATGTGTATTATAACCGGACCATACATATTCAAACGGTAGAAACGTGGGCGAGCAAATCTTGGTCATGTTGGAAGACAGCCATGTCTTGGGGGTTGAGGCTGACATAGGCGTCGATGGCACCTGGTGACTTTGAGTCAATGAAAACAACCACATTCTTGAACTTCCATGTCGGCGGTCCTACCCACGTTGGCTTGCCCCACCCGAAGTCAGCATCATACAGAGGGAATCTGCACAAACTGGTGACGATAAATGGAACAAACTTGCCACTTTCTAAGACGTCTCCCAGAGAACGTGTGTTCTCATCAATTCCCTCTTGTAGTTTTGCTATATAATCTCTGTCTATTTTCTTTATTCCCTCTCCTATTTGCCTCATCACCACCTCTCCCTTATCCTCCCGTATGGAGGGAACTGATGGACGCGTTATAGCCACTCTGAAATAATTTCCAAATGCATAAATCGGCAATGGCGGCCTCATTCTCGGACGCAAGTTCACCATGTGAGATACGAAGTACAACTTCTTTTGCTTCCAGTTAGAATCAACTGCTTGGGTGGTGGCCATAAACTGGCTCCATATGAAAGTTGATAGAACCTCCACTCGAGAAGGTGGTTTCTCGCCTTCCTTGAGACTAGCAATGATCCCTTCATAATTATATTTTTTCTTGAGAGATTCTATGGAGGACGCATCGAACACAAATCTCTCGGTCACTATCTCCTCCTTGGGGATACCAACAGCATCTGGATCGTACCCAGATAGATCTCGAGATGGAAATATTTTGGCGGATTGAAAATGCGTCTTAATAATCACAGCAGAGTTATCAGCCTGTCCACGAGCAGAAAGAGCGGACCAGCTTTTGATGAACTCGAAATAGGACAAAGCATCTCCAACCTTGTGGGAGATGCAGGCACCAATGGCTATTCCACCACATTGAAAGATATTGAGTTGGACGCCAAGAACCAAGTTGAGGCTCGCATCATCCACATAAAATGGAATCATTCTGCTCACTTCACTTGGCAAAGGATTGTTTAGGAAGTCATCGAGACGGCACTTCACTCTGGCTTCGACGTAAGGAACACCTTCGTCGTTGCAGTCTATGAAGGTATTGTCTATGATTCGACCTGCAAGCGGGTAGTAATGCCTCAAGGCTTCTGCTAAGGAACTCTTGAGGCGGTCTGAGCAAGAACTTAAACTGCTATTGTCACTAGTAGCAGTGAAGAAGAACACCATAGAATTGTAAACTCGGGGAGTGATTTGGTCGAGGAAGGAGAATTGGTAATGGCGGAGGTGAGTAGGGGTTGGAGAGGATGGCTTCACAAGTTCTTTGGAGATCACTTCAACCTCAACCTTCATCTTGTTGGTTACCAACACAAAATGTGTAGGGCCTTAGAATCTCTTGGTCTTTGCTTGTGGCTTGCCAAAACCATTCACTTTTCCACTATATATTACAGAAATTCCTACGTCGTATTTTTTCCAACTCAACATTGTCGGCAGATTATGTTGGTACAAAGAGATAGAACCAAACAAATAGCCCAACAAGATAACGTTACATTCTTTGCCGTCCTTCACTTCCTTTAACCATTGACTATATGAGATGTAATATTAAACTAATATATTGATCCATTTATTCATGTCTCTGCCAGAAAGGGCTGGGAGAATGAGTCAACCTATCTTTGTATATATCTTTTGAAATCTTTCTATCCACATTCAATGAAGAATATTCAATTGTTAAGAAATTGGTGTATATGGTGCCTTTACTTTTAACTAAAGGAAATAATGCAATCGTTAGTTTTATGAAATCCACGTAATTGGAAATTGTAATTTTTAATACATTGAAAATTGAAATATTGTTTTCTCTCTTTTAAGCGAGAGTAAGAACATATATCATAATTTATGTATACAAAATTTTTTATTCAATTGTTAGCTCAATTGTTCACATGCTGGTCTAATGAAACTTAACTCAAATGTATTAGAAATCAAAATTTTCAATTCTTTAAGTATTATAAAAATTATCATTATTTTCTCCCATAAAGTAGAAGTAAGTACAAATGAGCACAATAAGGGAGGTTATGATACATTGTTAATGTAATGGTATATTAATTTATTATGAAATTTCATTATACATCAAATTTACTTGTTTTCAAAATTAAATTTGATATATTACATGATGACATATTAACAATCAAATTTAATATTGTATTGATATATTACTAATAAGATTTATTATACGTGTTTCCTGCATAAAAATTATTTCAACAACTAAATATACATAATAAGATCGTATTCTAGAAATAAGTAGTTGCATCTTCCGCATGTCGTCATGTCTTGTCAACATGGAAAAGAAAAGACATCGGGCTGAGATTATGATAGAGATTGGCCAGCTCTTAATAGATTATGTCGTTCCTGTGTTCTAGACTCTTGATGGCCTGACTTGGATAATAGTCTTTGCTAAATAAGTTGTGTGAAAAAAAGTAATAGTGGGCTTAGCTATACATCAACAATGTTAATAAAATCGATATAAGTTGACCAGCCAATTATTTGAATTTGATGAAAACAGACAATTGAAGCCTTGGAACCTGAAAACTCAGCGTTGCATTTTCCGTTGCAACGACAAAGGAAATGAAAAAGAGATATATGCGTTCTATTTCACTATTCTGTGCTGGTAGGATGGCTCTAGTTAATTCGGTTCTCCAGCAGGCACCAATTTATGCAATGTCAACCTTAAAGATCCCTACAGAAGTTTGCCTCAAGTTGGATGCTCTTTTCTGAAAATTTTGGTGGGGGATAGCTGAAGATAAACAAGGGTATTTTAGCCCAACAGCTTGGGACCAATTATGCAGTCCCGTAGAATTAGGTGGTGTGGGTTAAAGGAATTGATGACGAAATTTTAATTTCAAAATTGAATCTAAATTAAAAATTTATTACGGCAAGTAATTTTCTAATATTGGTATTATACATAGATAATATTCTTTTTTAATTCAAAAAACATTGCTATCTCATTAAATGTAAGATATCACAATCTAAATAATTGTTTCAAGCTATATATAGACTTCTTAAGTTTACACACAAGATATTCTTTAACCATTTGACTAATTTATGTAAATAGTATTTGACAAATTGCCATTTAGAAAAGTTGTCCTAATATACATTTAATATAACTTCAAATCAAAATGAGTCACCATTGTCATAACAACTCAAAAAAAGTCTTCAAATTTTTATAATCTATGTCTTCCTTCTAAATGTAATCCTTGGATACTCACTTGACTTTATACCTTTCAATTTCACATTAAGCATACCTTTTGGTTTTAAGGATCTATTTGCACCCTAATATTGAAACATAAATGTGTTAATATAAGAATATATTTGCACCCTAAACCCTAATATCTCTCAACTTATATATGTGTATGTGCGCACGCGCATATGACATATCAAGTGAAATAAATGTCTTTATGTCAAATATGAGAAGGATAAATCATAATCATCAAATCTTATATTAATAAACATAATTAAAATATAATTGAAAATCATCTGACCACTTAAAAGGGTTACATGATAAAAAAAATTATATGATTTGATATTTTAATTTTAATTCTTCAATATTAGATCTAATGGTTATGATTCACTTATTTCATTTCTACATAAAAATGTTCTACTCACTTAATATGTGATATATAGGAGATTGTTAACCTCCACCTTCATATATAAAGATTTGCAACCTTTACTTTTTTTTATTTAGATGAAAAAGTCATGTTACTAATTTAATGGTAATAAAATAATATAAGTCATTTAAATAATTTTAATAAACAAATATTAATTTAAAATATTTAATTCAACTTAACTTATTTTCTTCCATCTTCACGATAACTACATTCATTAATAAAAGTAGTTAGTAATGATGAAAAATTAACTATAATACTTTTTTATTATTTTATTATTATAAATTAGTAGCATGGTCTTTTCATACAAATGAAAGATGTGTGTATGTGATGATAAATTAATTAAATTCTAATTTTTATATGGTCTTAAATGAATAATAAATTAGATTATGGATACTGAATTAATAAAACTAAATGTAATTTAATTTTAGCTCCATAATTTATATGAGTTTTGCATCCATAGAATGGTAAGCAAACTAACATATTGATGACAAAGACAGAATTATATTACTATACTAACATTTAAAAATAATAATTAATTATTTTACTTATAATTATCAATTAAGAATTTTAATTTCTCTATTAAATATCTTTTTGGTAATTCTATTAAAAATGTGCTAATAACATATTAATTCTATATCATATTAATTATTGTGGATAACATCGTATTTGCAATTTTATATTACAATAGATGCATTTCTTCACATTTACTTGCAATCTTGCTAATTGCAACTACAATGCAAAACCATAGCTATACTAAACAACCATTTCATTTGTCGATAATGTTTTGAAAATTAAACTAAATTGAATGATCTAATCGCCAATTGTTGTGTTATTATGTCGAATTAACCTAAAGAATCATTTTAGCAATCACTTGTAAATCTTATATTGTTCCTTGTCCTCTTCCCACAAGAAATTCCTAATAATAGCCTCTATTTTGCAAACATCTTCTTTATAAAGCTTAGTACTCATCATATGGTAAATAGAAAGACTTTGAAGAACAAATTTATTGAGGGTCATTATGTCAAATCGGGATAACAATCTAGCCTTCCACCCTTGAAGCTTTTTAGACATCTTTTCAAAAATTGCTTTTCTAATATGAGATATGTTCCAAGACCCCTCCATATAAGTGCCTAGATATTTTCTGAAATAACTAATTATAGGAAATCTAATCAATTCAATGAAAATTTTCTTCAAGTGATAGGATTAAACCATGTAGATGACTTATGTCTATTGATTTCTAATCCAATCCAAGTCCTAAAGTTTTATAGAATTTGATTTATGACTTGAGAAGCTTGAAGGGTTACTTTGAAAAAGATAATTAAATCATCCACGTATAAGAGATAAGTGATGGCAATAGCTCTATAGCACATCCTAATACCTTGAATAAGGTTCTTGTTCAGCCTTGGAAGTCATCCCAAAGAGAACATTCATATAAAAAATAAACAAATATGGCGATAACGGATCACCTTACCTTAAATCCCATTGAAAAGTGAAAGGATCAATCTTTTCACCATTAATAATAACCTAATAGCTCACCATTGTAACACATTGCATGATGCATTGAATCCAATATTAGAGGAATTGCATATAATTTAGAATATGATAAAGGAAATCCCATCTAATAAAATCTTATGCCTTTCTAAAATTAATTTTCAAGGCTACCTGAAATAGTTTCTTTCCTCTAAAGCATCTTATTGTGTGAAAAATTTCAATGGTTAAAAAAATATTATCATTGATTAATCTTTCTTGAACATAAGCATTTTATTGGGGCAAAATCAAATCATTCAAAATTTTTTAAAGTCTTAAATTCAGCACTATTGAAATGAACTTGTAGTTAACATTATAGAGACTAATTAGTCTAAAATCATTATAAGATTGCTCAACTTACCCTTTAGAAATTAGAACAATATTAGTTTGATTTAGTGCTTTTAGCAAAGACCCTCTCTTTAGGAATGATAAAACCATATATTGAACTCATTGACCTACCACATCTTAAAATCTCTAATAGAAATCTAATCGGGAACCTATTAAGCCCTAATGCTTTATTAGGGTGCATAGAGAAAACTACCTTATTGACTTTAGCAACTTAAAAAGGGCAAATAAGAAAGTTTAAGCAAAGACCTATTAGTTTTAAGATATTCAAAATTGTTAAATGCATAGAGAAAACTACCTTATTGGCTTCAACAACTTGAAAAGGGCAAATAAGAAAATCTAAGCAAAGACCTGTTAATTTTAGGATATTCAAAATTGTTAAATTTGGTAGGATGCAATGTGCTTGTCTATTAGTGTATTAGTGAAATAAGCCTACTTAAACTATTTCAAGGAACAAATATCACTATGCTAAAGAACTTAACTATCTCTAAACTATGCTATTCTTACTTTTTTTCTTTTATGTTGTACAAAAATATGAAAACATTTTTTGTTTCTCTCTCCATTCAATAGCCACAACTATTTAGCTTTTTAAGCTTATTTAATATGATGGCAATAAAAAAGAAAATCCAATTACATTTTAACATTATACTCATTTTCCATCTCCTGTAATGAAGGGCTTACTTGAATTTTAGCCAAATCCTTTTCTAACTCATCAATTTTATATCGTATATGACCAAATTCACCTACCCTAACTTATAAGCTCTTCACAGGTTTCATTTAATTTATTAACTAATAGGTCATAGAATCCCTTTGCTACTTATTCTAAGCAATAGTGATCAAACCTTTACATACATTGTTTTCTAGCCACACATTCTGGCACTTAAATATACATTTTTTGTAAAATTGATTATGATTTGTCAGCAAATAAATCAAAGCATGATCTGATGCAAAAATAAGAAAGGTAAGATAGAATAATACAAATAAGTCAATAGCTATTAACAATTACAAAACATCTATCCAACATTTACCAAATGGTAACATCCCCTTTTTTATTGTTAGTCCAAGTGTATAAGACATCTAAAATTCTACATTCCTCAAGTTTGCTCTAAAATAAGGCATTAACAAAATTAAATGCTCTCCACTTATCCTAGAAGATGAGTTAAGCTTTTTAGAAGCATACAATACTTGATTAAAATCTTCTATCAAGAACCATGGTTATTGGTGGAGTTATTAACTCATATCCTTAATAAAATGCCACAAAACATGTATGCCTTGTCTTTTTAAAGGGTCATAAATTCCTTTAACTAACACTTTATTCTAAAGCTATTGATCCACCTTCAAGTGAATCTAGGAAAAGATCACTTGAATAAGGTCAACCTTTAACCAATTAGGTGAAGCCCAAATGAGACCTCCACTGCACCCCTTCACATCAAAGCCAAAAACATTAATAAATCCTAAAAGTTTAAAATTCCCTTAAAACTTTGTCAACAAATGCCAAAGTCTCCACTAAGAAAATAAAGTTAGGTTGATACTATGAAATGAGTTTCTTACACCTTTGGATTGTAAAGGGCAACCCATACCCCCTACAATTCTAGGATAGCATCCTCATGGCTTAGGAACAAGCTATTGTGGGATAATCTCCTTAAACTCCAAAGATAAATTTCTAACCTCAAACCCCAAAGATAAATCTTAAAAGTTCCACAGCAAACTATCCACACACATAAGTATAACTTCCTCAAATAGTTTTGAAATATCAAAAGTTAATAAATTGCCACTAGTTTATGTATTACTACATTGGCCTTCCTCTTTAACTAACTCCATGGCATCAAAATTTGAATAAAACTTTCTTCTTTTAGATAAGTGAAGAAAACAATCATTCTGCCTCTTCTTGCAATGTAAAGTATTATTTCTAGGGTCAATCATCAAACTATCAAAGGAATCCAGTAAAGCTACTGGTCCATAGGAGTATCTAATAATTCAAAAATTTTAATATTGGAAGTGTTAGGCTAAAATCAAAAGGGAAATAAATTAAATTTATTAAATTATATTACAAAATATAAGTTAGAAGTTGAACTTATTGATTTTATCATATATTTAACTTATTTGAGTATAAAATTAATTGACTACCCATTAAATCTTTTAGTGGACTTTAGGTCATCAAACATCCAAATTACAAAGCCTAACTTACTTTATAAAAATATATTTTCTCATGTGACAAATTATTCAAAAAAAATTTCATTTATTTTTATTTTAAAAATATCAAACTTGATTTTCAAGAAATCATCTTATTGGCTAAAATTTAATATTTATTTTCTAAAGAAAACATGACTAAATCCAATAGTTAATACTTAGTAATTATTGTGGACTTTTGATTATTAAAGAAAGGGAAATTCACAATGAAATGAAATTTCAAATTCAAAACTATCTAACATGTGCTAAAATTAACAAAAAAAATAATATATGAAGTTTGGATACTCTTTTTACAACTACAAAAATAGTCCCAAATAGTATGCATGCAGTACAAGGCGGTTAAATTGATTTTCTAGAAGAAATTTCACTTCCAGTGAAATAACAACCTACCTATTATCTTGGATAAAATTCAAATTTAAGTGAAAAGGTAGTTAGTTCTTATCTCCTATGATACATACAAGGTATATTTAGTACATAGGACATTAAGAAAGTTTCTTGAACAAGCCAAAATTCATATAGAATCATTTTTCAAACTTCAAGCTTAGTGCTAAAAGTGCTTTAGAGTCAAATTTTCAAATTTCAAACTTGGAATCCAAATATGACCTAGAGCTAAAGCATAGTTAAAGCCCAAGCAAAGAATACTTGAAGCCAAAGTTGTCTTTCAAATTTTGTCTATAAATAAGATGCATGCCTATGAAGACAATAATAATAAGCAATTGCATTACAACTTGCAAATTTTCTCTTTCTCACTCTAGAACTAAAACTTGCATATCCACTCTTTGAGTGTTATTAAGTTAAATGTTGTAAAATCTATTGGCGGGATTGTGGGAAACATCCTTCTTGAATATTGTAAAGTTAGATAGTAATTAAAATTCTTGTATAGATTAATGAATCTTGTAAAGTTAGATAGTAATTAAAATCTTAGTGAAAATTAGGAAGATCTTATAAAGTTAGGTAATGATGAAAATCCTAATAAAAATTGAAATAATTTTGTAAAGTTAGGTGTTATAATTTGAAAAAAAGTTAGTAAATACTCCAAATAATATGTGGTAACTTGAAAAGAAAGAAGTCAATCCAAAAGGCATTCATTTTGAACCATTAAATCTCTATAAAAATTCTTAGTGTTCATTCTTCTTCCATACTCATTTACTTATATTTTTGTTGTTTAAAATATTTCACTTATTCAAGAAAAGAAAATTACATGGTTTTCTTTTTATTTTTCTTGAAGAAATTCTTTTGATTTAAAAGAAATATAATAAAACCTTTTTCAAATCTTATTGTGATATTTCATATTTTTGAAATAACATATTTATAAAAAATTTGAAGTATTTTTTCATTGCACTTCACGGTTTTATTCATAAGTTTTATAACAAATTTAATTTATTAATTTTTTTTAAATTTAATTCACCCCGTTCTGGGCTATAAATTCTATCACCATGCTTCCCGTGTTTACTTATCCTCCTATTCCTATACCAATAGTAACATGAAAACATCCTTCCTAGCATTGATACTGCCCAAACTGGAATGTCTTGAAAGGTATGCCAAAGTACCAGACCTCCAATAGTAACTGGAATGTCTTGAAAGGTATGCCCAAACTGGAATGTCTTGAAACATCCTTCCTAGCATCCATAAGTACCAGACCTCCATTAGTTTATAAACCCCTAGCAATCTGAACTTTATCACTTGTCCATTTAATCAAAACTAACAATTGTCTCAAAAGGAACCTTTGAGAGAAACTAGATAGAAGTATACTCGGAGATACATGGTGCAGCTACGGAAACATTAACTTAGAAGGTTGACACACCCAGAGAGGGGGCAGATGAGGAATGAGCAAAATAATAACATTACTAACATTAGGAGGCTCTATTTGAGTTACATCTTCTCCTTATTACTAATATTACTTTGAACCATCTCACCCCTTATAGATTGTGGGTGTGTTGCTATATATGTTTCTGTTCTGTGAAATCTTGGGTCATGGTCGAAAGAGGGAGTTATTACATGAATACTGCCCTCTTCCACCTCTATCTGAAAGTGCAGAGGCTGTTATCTCGCCTCAGCTTGGGAGCTAAATTCAGCCCCATCATCTTGGAGAATGTTTTCATTGGTGACTATAATTTGCCCGTCATGAAGAAACATAGGCCGAAGCTTTTACATAGCACCCTGCCTCCTGTCATCTGTTGAATTGTATAATACCGTAGGAATATAATTAATGGTGGTGTAGGTGGTACATTGGTTAGATCAGCCACTGTTCTATTTGGATTTTATGAAGGCTCACCGACTTGCTGAGCAGTCTAAGGATTTGGCTGAGGAAATTGATCAATATCCATCATCTCTTGATTTTGTGAAACATCACTCCCCTCCTGCACAAGAGTATCACTAATCATTGGCGACCCAGGAGGTGAGTATGAATGTAAGTCATGCTAATTTTGAGGAAAGAAAGGGAGATTGAAGTTGACTTCTGCTTGTGTTATATCAAAAAGATGACATCTCAATATCCCCTGATCGTACTGTAGATCAATGGCAGTTTTTCTCCTTGATTCATGACGTGCAAAAGCCCGTGCTGCATTTGTAAAATGTCTCTGAGAAGAGTCCATTACAAATCTAACACCAAACTGCCTTCTTAGCCTTCTAGCTTGTCTTTGAAGATCTGCTTCTATGTGATCTAGGGACCAAGGTCACATATTTGCTTTGTGGCTGATTCTTCCACATAAGAAACACTTTCTCTGAAGTCTTTCATATTTGCATTGCACCCAGACCCAGCTGTCATCATATAATCTTAAAGCATATTCCATAAACAAAGGCTCTTCTGGATTAATCCTCACCTTTACCCTCAAAAACCTTGTATTCCTATGGTAAGACTCCGTCAGTTCACCCATTCTACTGGTCCAATCAGGGCACCTAAATATTCAGCAAAATCTGTAGTAAGATACCCCACAGGTTGTTTGGATCCAAACTAAGATGCTAGGAACATGCAAATAAGGCAACCGCGGATTTTGCCTCCATTGGATAAAATGCATCATAGCACTTTGAATTGCCCAAGGGCCATTATGCAGGACATACTCCTTATCCTCTCCATTTTCAAAATGAAAAATATAGAACTCACTCTGTCTTCACACCACATGTACATCTCTCTTAGAGTCAATGTATGGTCAATATTAGTTCAGATCATATGAGGAGAGATGTCTCTCTCATGTCATCAATCAGAAAGCCAATCAAACATTCTCTGCTTGATTCCAAATGCTGAAGCTGCTGTAACACAATAGGCCCCCTTAAAGGAACCACGTGGTAGCTCCTGTCTTTTTGAAAAACATCAGGATCCACTCCTGATTCTGAGCTACTATCCGTCCATCCTATTTCTCTATAACGAGACATTGTGAACCTCAAGGCACCAGAAGCCTAATGTCTGCAGAAGGAAATCCAACCTGAAGGATCAAACCTAAAAGTAAAAAATAACTGTAAGACTGCCCTGTTAAGAGTCAACTCCTTTTTGCAATGGATAAAACATCTAAATCCTATACAGCCTGAGATCCCAGTTGCATGCAAGGTGTAAAGGTGCTAATCTGATGACTGATGCATAAACCAAAAGGTACAACCTCTTCTGCCAAATCCCTTTAAAATTAGCTGGAATTTTAGAAGGCTAAGAAACATGCAAGCTGTAGGCGACTTGGATTTGAAGCTGCGTGCAAGTTTGCAAGGTTCAAATCACATGCAAAGAACCAAATTTACAACCTTCATTAACAATCCGGGCTTATTGTTGTGATACCACTTAGATGCTGGCTTCATAACCTCAGTGGCACCATTGCATGCTGAGCCCCAATCATGTAGAGTCACTCAACAAACTTCCCTCGCTAAGAGATTAGTTGATTCAGGTGAGGTAACAGCAAAGTAGCGATCTGTAGAATTTGAAGTAAAAAGGGAAAGTGCAAGAAATCTCACTCAGAGAGTCGACAATAGTACTTTTTTCAAGTTCGTATCTGGTACTGTAGAATTACACACACACACAGACAGATGAGGCGATCACAAGCTAAGAGTCACGAGCTAATGTAGTTCCAGACAAACTTTACCTATTTGATAAATAAAGAATTTAAATTTCAGAAATAAAAAATTTCAATTTCAAAAAAAATTATAATCCGTTAATACTCTAATTTCCGAAATATTTAACTTGCTCAGTGGATGCTGACTAATAATATTAATCAGTGATAAACTATACGTTTGTCGATGGAATCTCTAACTATTAGAATGACAATTTCTGCACGTTGAGTGTATACTAAATACGTGACCATCCGAATGTGTATAATTCAAGTTATAGATCTAATCTGATAGACCTTGTAACAGAGAAGCGACAAAACCTTGGAAGATTTATACTTTCGACTGCAGTGTTATACTGTCTTCTGAATATCCATAATTATTTTGGTCATGCAGTGGACTTACGTAACAGAAATACGTAACAGAAAAAAAAAAAAGAAAAGCAAACCACATGATTAAAATTTAATTTTATCACCTGAAATACGTAACAGACCTCACTTTTTACTGAAAAAAAACAAAGTTGCATCACTAGAACGCGATCAGGACATATTCACAGCCTTTGCATTTTATAATATGGTATAAAAAATTACTCTCGCCTAAATTTGAACCATTCAATCCTTTACTTAATTAGCATGTAATAGATATTTTTTATTATACAGTCACAGTGAAGGTGTATTCTATTTCTAATGATCGAGTTTGATAATTTGGTTCCATAATTTAAATTGCAGATCTGATTATCTTTGTAATTTTGTTGCGATTCATAAAATTAAAATTACAGATAAATATAAAGGAATTAATCATTAGATGCAACGTAAAATTGTGGCCGCGAATTATAACTTGGAACTTCATCCCTCTTGCAGCAAAAGATCAAAAGAGGCAAAAAGCATGTTGCATTCAAGAATTTCTCCTCATGGGAATACTTTGTCCTGTTGCATGGCACAATGCCCGATACACCAAGTCAGAAATTTGACCTGGAATATCGGATCAAATACATCCGTTTTACCAAAAAAACATCAGAAACTTCTCAATTTATTCTCTCTTTCTATGCCTATATCTATGTGTGTATATATATATATATATAATTATATAAACACCGAGTATTCAAAACACTATGAGATACTACGACAGCAGCAGCAGTAGGTGAACAAACACCCAAAGAAAATCAAAACATAATTATAAACAAACAAGAACATGAAACCAATCGAAGAGTTCGACCAATTCGACGTCGTATCAGACGAGTCCGACCACCACTTTCTGAATTACGACAGCGATCAGGGTGATTGCTTCAGCAATGCAAGGAGCAATGTGTCCAAGAGAATCACGAAAGAATGGAAAATCCTTGCCCACAACCTACCCGAATCCATCTACATACGAGCCTATGACAAGCGCATTGATTTGCTGAGGGTCGCGATCGTCGGGTCCGCCGGCACACCGTACCACAATGGTCTCTTCTTCTTCGACATCGCATATCCAAAGTCCACTACCGATCTTACGGGTTCAAACTCAACCTGAATCTGTACTCAAATGGGCACGTTTGCCTGAGCCTGATCAACACTTGGCTCGGAAAAGAGATCGAGAAGTGGAATCCATCACAATCCACCATACTTCAGCTACTGGTTTCGCTGCAAGCTCTGGTTCTTAACGAAACGAAGCCGGTTTTCTTGCCATCTCGGGATGGTTTCCTCCGATGGAGAAGTATTCGAGGTCTTATAACCAGAATGTTTTCATGCTACATTGTAAGACAATGATTTTGCTGATTCAAAAGCCACCCAACAACTTCGAGAGCTTTGTCGTGGTGCATTTTGGCGACCGGGCGAGAACGATTCTAAATGCTTGTAATGAGTATGCAAATGGGCGGGTCCGAGTTGGATATTATAGTGAAAATGGGCCGATTTCATCTTCGTCGGAGCTTAAGGTTTCGGAGAAATTCAGAAAGGGAATGCACGAGTTGTATCCTGGGCTGGTTGCAGTGTTTCGGGCCTGTGGTGCTTATTTTGAGCATACCCTCAACCTGTTGGAGGTGGAAAAAAGGATGCCACGGAGGAAGGGCCTGGTTGGTAGCAAAAAGTATAATGGGTCTTTGAAGAAGGCCTTCGGGAGGATTCAAAGGGTTTTAACAGCGAGGATGTGTGGAATGGAAGGGTTAACATGGACTAGAAGGAATAAAGCTAAGTGAAATGATTTCTTGATGGGTTTTTCCCTGCGTTCCAATAATGCTTTGGATAGCTCTTAAGGTGATAATGTAACTTTCTGGTAGAATTGCTTTACATGGGAAAAATTCTTATCGTGACTTTAATATTCAAAACTCAAGACTACTCACATACAATCTTTATCAAGTACACTTTTTTTTTAACTCAGTAATCTAATCTAACTTCCTTTCTATGTATTTTAAAAAATAAAAATCAAATTTAATGTAAAATAAGATTACTTAATTGAAAAAATATTATACTTAGCAAAAATTATATAAAAATAATATTGAATTTTTAACGTCAACTTAACAATAAAAAATTTTACCCTTCACATGTTAGATGATCAAGATAATGAAGAGAAGATTAAGTTATTAAAATTTTCCTTGCAAATTCTGCTTTAGGGTCTAGTTGACAAAAGGCTTAAGGCTAGGGCTATAAGTATAAGATTAGGTGCAAACTTTGAGATCCACTTGCTAAAAATTCAATTCAGAGAATTTTATTCTAAACGAGTTCAGTCTAGTCTTTTATAAACATGTTGTTTTAAAATGTTATTCCTTTATCCCAATAGTACCTCTCCTTTATTCCCGTGCCCTAATATTTCTAACGAAAGCAAGTGAGATTCACAACACTTTCTTTAAGCTCATAAAGGCCCTTTCCAATCTCCAAATATGTGATTTTTCTATAGATTTTTCTACTAATTGTTTCAATTTTTGAAGCGATCCATTCTTTGTAATTTGTTTTATTTTCTCCATTATTTTTATCTAATATTTTTATTTTTGCTTTATTATATTTCATTCATTTCCTTATTTGTGAAATACTTTTGCTTTTGACTCTAAATCACTTCAAAGTTCCTTTTATTCATTTTTTTGGGGTAATTTTGCAAATTTTTGGGCTAATAAGCTTTCGGCAGTGACGATTTGATATTTAACCTGCCGAATTTTATGTTTTTTACATCTTGAAAAAAAATCCTAATTTTTTACATATTTGATTGATACAACGCTCTTTTCTATAATTTTCTTTGATTAAGATTAATGAATTTTTGAATACATTTTTTATACAGCTATTAATTACAATGAAATTGGTTTATGCTTTGTAATCCTCTGTGATTGTGATTATTATTTATTTTGTAACATCTTTTCTCTAGATTAAGCTAGATATCTTTTATTCATGTTGTTTTTATTTTAACATTTAGATTTACATATCCTCGGGATTTGTTATTCCATTGCATTACATTTCTATTTTTGCAAATTTCTTTTTCAATTCACTTTTGTTCTAGTTATGGCTTTTACTTCACTGCATTCGTTGTGAGGTATGTTCTTTAACATGTTTGGTTCACAGTTATTTATTTTACTTCATTTTAATCTATTTTGTGTATTAATCTAAAGTTGTATGGTTTTGTCATCATGATTATCTCTGTTTCTATCTCTCTATTTCTTTGATAATTTTTGCATGTTGATGCTAAATATGACACCTTTATTGCATTAGAAGCATTCGAAAATAAGTTATGTCTTGTTGTTTTCACATTTTTTGCCTGCCATCTTTCATTTTTCAGGTTGTGATTTTTTTTATTGGATTATCTCGTGTCTCAGTTATGCCCATTCACACTTTTTGATGTCAAGTTTTGGCTTTTGATTGAATTCATTCTATATAGTGTTGATCAATTTTCTTTGTCTATTTCCATACCCTTGTCTTTTGATATTTTTTACATGTTAAGTGTTTACCATTCATATTTATTTTTCAAGTTATGGTTTTTTTTTCACTAAATTATTTAGTGTCTCAGGTATGCCTATACACACCTTTTTTATTAAGTTGTGATTTTTTATCCTAAAATTTTCAAATTTAGTTGTTATGTTTAACGTATATCTTGATATGTTTAAAGTAGTTATTTTTTATTTCAATTTTTCCATTCCTTTATGTGCATTATTTCTCTCTACCTTACATTCCAGCACGTCTCTAGGTTTCGATACTTGCATCATCATATAATTTCCTCCAATCTGCTTGCATTTGCATTTGTTATTTGATTCTATTAATATTTTAGGAGTGTTCATCATTATATATGTTATTTTTTATTTTTTTTATTTTAAGCTCTTCATATCTATTTGTTCTGATCTCATGTTGCTACTCCAATGAGTAAAATAGAAAGAATTATTCAAAATGTTGAAACAACAGCATTAAACTTTTTAGAGCATCTCTTGCTTTACTAATCCTATTGTTTTGGTTAATTTTATATTTATTGTGTGCCTTTTCCATAGGAATGTGGAAGAGGAGCTTTAAAAGGCAAAATCATAATTCTTGTAACACACCAAGTAGACTTCTTGCATAATATTGATCTTATATTAGTAACTTCTTTTATACTTCCAAAGTACTTTCATATGTTTCAATCATGAACTTCAAGATTGATTCAATTGTATTTATCTTGTTAAAAGGTAATAAGGGATGGAATGATCATCCAATTAGGAAAGTATAATGATCTACTGCATTATGGTACTGATTTTGGAGCTCTAGTGGCTGCTCATAAGACCTCAATAGAACTAACTATAAGGACTGAGATAAATATCAAGAAATTACACAAAGAGAAAACATAAATTTTGCTATAGCTATAAGGAATGAGAAGGGAAAGGAAGCTAAAAAAAGAATACAAGTATTAGAAATGAATGGTGTTACTCTTCATGAAACAGATTGCTGACAATATTATTATAGCTATTTAATTGTATAGTCAAATACAGAAAATTTGACTTTGCTTCTTGCTCATTGTACTACTCTTATTTAGGCTACTAAGTAAGCATTAATTGGAAATCATTTAAATATTTAAAATGGGAACTTAGAATTAGTTTCATGGATAATTTTTTTGTGAACTTATGCTTTTTAATGACTTATTTACAAGGATGAACTACTATGGGCTACCTCCTAACTATACAAAGCAAGTGAAGAAGTTAATTATTGGAGCTACCTTAAAATCAACCATGGGTAGAGGCATGCTATTATTAGTTCAGCTAGGTTGACAAACTTGTTGGAGCTCGACATTACTAGCTAAGGTATATTACTATAAGAAATATATTTTTATACCTTAGATGGGAATTTTTCTTCTTACTCATTCAATAATGTTTATAGGAATTCTATGGTAAGAAGATGGATTGAGCCAAATTTAAAATTAATGCAATGTCCTTTATATGCGCTATGACATTAAAAAGTACCTCCTTACAAATTAAGACAATACCTAGCATACTATATAAAGGTACAATAATCTAATCTAACTAATATTATGAAATCCTACTGCTAAACTTTAATTAATAGTATAACTTAATATTGTGATTTGTTGTAACTGTTGACTAAAGTTGTGTGTTTTATCATTTTGTTCATAAGTGGGCTTCTTAAACTAAAAAGGTAAATAACATATTCTTGTAAAACACTTTAATTGAAATTAGATGAAAAAACACTACTGATTTAAGATGTCTTTTCACTTAAGAAACGATCTCCTTCCTCCCTATGTCTTTGAGTCTTACTAAAGTACCTGACTTCATGTATACACCTTATGTGTCATTAACAATTCCTAATTTCAATTTGTTTTGAAAATGTATGTCTTTTGCTGATTGTAACAATTCTAACTTATATAAGTTTAAGGGCATATCACACTATGAGGGACCTAAATCAGATAACCATAAAACCTTGCCTTGCCCTAGCAAACTTCTTATTGAATAGCATTCTATTAACTAGGAAAGTGGAAAGGATGTCTTTGAATTTCTTGCTTAGTAACCAAACTCACATGTCTTAGAGATAAATCACATTACACTCCCAATTGGCTTGCATTTCATTCATTACCTAAGCCCAAACACTTTCATTGCCTAGAAAGGGATAAGTTATCTCTTATGGTTGCATTTAGATACGAACTGCCTTAATAAGGCCTATTATCCAAATGGCCTCTGACTATAAAAGGGGAAGACATGGATTTCAAGAAGTTTGGTTTTAGAATTGTGTATGATCTGACTAATGCTTGTATAAGTAAGGCTAAAGAAGTTAGCATCTAGATTGAAACCTTGTGATAAGAGATTAATTGTATTATATAATATTAAGTTTTTTTTCAAGGCCTAAAGGAGATGAATGCATAAAAAGGCTTGCTAAGGCTTTAAGTATATTAGAAGGCTTGCTAGGCCTTGTGATAGTTTAGTATTTAATTACTATGAGATATGGTTTGGGTTTAGGCGGTCCAAGGTTTAATTTGAATTGAAGCATACAAACTTCATAAAAATGGCTTCAGTGCATTCATTGATTATGTTTATGCTTAAAAACTAGCTTTTTAACTACTTTTTTATTTTTTTGCATAAAGAATGAAGAGATGTCTATAAAAGAATCTTAAGTTGTTCTTTAAGAAATTTCATCTTAATCTTCTATATTGTTCATGTCAAATAACTCCAATTGAAAAATAATATGGATAAAGTTTAAAGCATACTATGAGGTGCATTTTGATGCATAAATTACTCAATATTAATGTATTGGAATTGGAATTAGTGGAATAATGAATATGAATAAATTTGTTATTTATGGATGTTTCATATAGACTGAGAAACTTACAATGAAGTAGATTATAGATTCACTTTCATATATATTAATTTCTTTGGGTCCCTTTTCTCTAAATTAATGTTGACATGTGATTAGATCATTGTTGACATGTGATTAGATCATTGGTTTTTAAATTATTCTCCCTTGTAGTCGCATCTTACTAGTTTGTTATTTACAAAGTTTGGTAGCAATCAAATTACTCCTTTTAGCTTTTCTGGTAATGGCTACATATGGTCATATGTTGCATGTCTTACAATCATAATGTAAAATTAGACTTGTCAAAATGGGTTAATCCAATCCTACCAAACTAACTTAACGAATAAAAATTATACATTGAGTCAGTTCTAAGTCAGGTTACTTTTTTATCAGATTGGATCTAAATCAAATTATTATAATACTAATCCTAATCCTAATCTAGGTTAACATTTATTAGATAGGTTTAAGTATATTTTTATAATTTTTTATATTTTATTATTATTATCATATTAGTTATTTATTATTAATTTTACATTATTAATTAATTGAAATATATTATTATTTATTAAATATAATTATATTTTATTATTATTACTTAAAATTTTATTATATATATCAATGAGTCATATATATTATATATGAAAAATAAATAAATATTATTAAATATATATTTAATAAAATAAATATATATTATTAAAATCTAGTAAATGCATGAATTTGCATTTAATAATATATATTTAATAAAATAATTTAAATTTTATATTGATAAAATTTTATATTATATATTTATTTTATTTAATAAAATAAATATATATTATTAAATATATATTGATCAAGTTCAAAGTATTATATATAAAAATAAATATATTGAATAATTTATATATTATCAAATATATATATAAATAAATAATTATATAAATAATATATTAATAAAAATAATTACAATAATTTATATATAATTATAAAAAATAAATAATAATGCATTATATTATATATGTATATAATATATTTAAAATTAACATCAAAATTATTTATTTAAATTTTTTAAATAATTCAAATTTTAATATAATTATTTATTTTTATAAACTTATATAATATATATTGACAATATTAAATATATAAATTTATTAATTTTAATATTAAAAATTATTTAATTCCAGTCTCAAATCGGATAAAATTATATTAATTTCAAGTCAATTCAATTCATTTTAACACTATGTAAAATTCTTTTCAAGCTTCTCAACAGTACTATTAATAATTTATTTCTTGAGGATAGTTTTGGAAGATTGCATGGGAGGGAAAAGGATGTCCCAAAGCCAAACACAAAATTTTGACTAAGCTCTTTGTAAATAAGGTAACCATTCAAATGCCACAGGATTATACTGCGGGTTGCACATCATTAGTTTGTTTTCCTTATATGTTATGATTTTTAGTAACAGTTTTCTTGTGATAGGACGAGGCACTTCTTGCATCACGGAAGCAGCAACTAAACCGAGATGCTGAGACCCACAAAATCAAAGGAAATTTGTACCATTTGCGCATAGTAAATAGCTTGAGTGCCATATTTTCTTATCTATCACCAACGTTGATTGTGAATTTAATATTTTAATCAATATTATTTGATTGACTGTAGATAGTTTACCTTAACCTTTCAACATTTTTCTCAAATATGATGTGTGTTGATATGATAATCGCAAATTAATCACTTCTAGGAAAATTGTAATTACTTTATTAATTGGAGCGGTTAATTGTCTCATGTTGTTCTGCTTGTTGCTTCCTCCTCTCTCAATACCCTTGGATTCAACATGTTTTATCTTTTCTGTATTCACTCTGCAGAAGGGAAACATCTTTAAAACAAATAGCGGATCCCCTTTTTCTGCAGGGGAACATCTTCGTCAACTATTACATGGTTAGTTTCTTTCTATGATATAATTTACAATTAAAAAATTATTATTCCCTTATTTTTTAAGAAGTCACCTACCTGATTAACAACAATTGATAGTACCATGGGGGAACTAACTTCGGACGCTCGGCTGGAGGTCCATTTATCGCAAGCTATGACTATGGTGCTCCAATCGATGAATATAGTGAGATTGTTGTTCTTATTATTATTATTTTTTATATAAGATGAATCTTACTCCAAGTATTCATATTAATTAACTGGATCTTGATATGGATAATTTATTTGAGCAGTGAATTACTCTAAAATTCTTCTCTAGTATGCCACACATTTGAAAGTTCATCCATATGGCCTGAGTACATTTCATCAATATAATATTTCCTTGTGTTTCTATTTGTGCTGAATTTTATTGCCAATTGTTTCAGTATTTTTCAAGGATAGTTAAATGTTATATTTTGTTCTTTTATAGCCATTCCATCTTTTTCTTCTATAATCATCAGAATCGTTTCTTCAAAAAGGATGCGAACCCACTATCAGTGTGCCCCTGGCCTTCCTGTCCATGTGCATGTAAATGGCCAATTCTCAGAAATGTTGCTTAACTCCATATTAGTTCCTGAATGTCCTCATATTTTCCTATCCGGTTAGATCAAACTTAAATAAGTTGTGAGATGATTTGTTGTACAGACTCAGCTTCCGGATCATAGGAAGGAAGAAGTTGCACATACAATAGGCCGGTTGACCTACGTGCAGGAATAAATAAAATTGCACTTACCTGTGTAGCTGTTGGATTTTGAAGAATCATACTGTCTCCAAGTTGTACATTGGTTTATTATTTGCAAGGCCCCATGTTATACAGCGAACAAAAAGGGTCTAGTATTAGGAAAGAAATAATTACATAGTATATAAATATAAATAAAATATATAATATTTAATTAGAAGACTTCTTCAAAGTATTATATTCTCCAATAATATAATTATCTTATGTTTCCATCAATTACTTCTTTTTTTTTTTTAACTCTGTTGAGAATCGTCATTTATCGACACTCTTTTATTTGTGCTCGATTCTTTCATATGGATGTGGTTTTTAACTTAATTTTTCATGAATTAACATGTAATTATGTTAACATTATAAGAACAGCTGAACAAAAAGGAGTTTCATCGACACGTATATCTAGAGTATATGATTTGCCAAGACTTTAATAAATTACTCTCAACCTTAAAGTTTAATTTAAATATACTCTTTTCTCCCATTTTTTTTAAAAAAAATAGGTCCAAACTATTAAATTAAAATAAGATAATATAACACAAGATCTTATAGGACTAAAATATGATACTCAAATGACAATTAATTTCTAAAATTCTAATTTCATAAATTTTATATACTTCACAAATTTTAAATTTATAATTAAAATCTGAAATATTTGTAAAATTAATGAGATATATAATATGAAAGTGGACAAGTATATTCAACGAAGTGTAATATTCAAATTCAAAGAAATATTCCAGAATTCACAATTATATGTAAGTATAATATAATTTCAACTATTATATTTTTTATAAACAGTTTAATTAATATATTAATGATACAAATAATATTATTTTTATTAATTTATGTATAATATCTCTTACTAATTAATAATAATAATTGTACGTTACAATACAATGAGCATTAAGTTCGTAAAGTCTTCATTTTTTTTTTCTATTTCTAGAGTTTTGATATTAACTTTCTCAGTTGATTTTTTTACGTATTTATAAATTACAAGTAATTAAAATGTACAAATTCATATATTATAAACTCTACTTAATTAATAAATTAATTATAACATTGTGTGTACTTATTTTGACTGGAATCTTAATTACTACTATTTAACTTTCACTTATACGATATATAATTTTCTTGAAAACGCAATTTATATCGTTTTAATCATCACAAGTGACCATAATAGCAATATTACATGCTAAACTTTAGATAGGTCAATTAGCAATGAGTTAGGTTATTGGAAAATCATAATTGCATTCATGAAAGTAATATTCCATACAATACTCATAATTAAATAATTCATTTCCTATGTCCAAGAAGTTATTCGTGAAATTAAATATAAATTACATCATATATCTTTTTTGAAATCAAGCAATTTAATAAACTGCATTAAGATATTATTTGTCATAAATTCGGAATATTGATACATATTAGCATAGGGGCCTTCTACCTATATTTGCATGACAATTTCTTAATTATTTACTCCTTTCATTTATTTTTATTTGCCATTTAAACTAAATGCATAAGAATTATAGAAAGAAATTATTTGCCTCAGTTAGATGCATAATTCAATCATATATAAAATTATTGAGCATTTGTTAGGATATTAAGAGCAAAACTCAAAAGTTAATAAATTTATTTTTGATTTTCTAAATATAAATAAATGAGCAATAAAATTAATATATACTAGCAAATAAGACGGAATGAAAGAAGTGATACATAAGTTACAAATTGAAATTGAATTTGATGAAATTTTAATTCTATAACCAACAATATAAATTTTAATTTAATAAAATTATAATTTAAAATTTAAATGATTTTAAAGATTAATTCAATAATTTATTACAAAGTAATTGATAATTCAAATGATATCTTTAATGTAATATTCAAAGAAGTATTTAAAAATTTATGATTACATATAAGTGCAACCTAAACTCTATTTTATATACAATTCAATTATATATTTATGATAAAATAATATTATTTTTTTAATTAATTCACATATAATATCTCTTACTAATCAATAATAATAATGATTACAATCCATTTGAAGCAATATTGCTAGTTTCATAAATAATTAATCATGTAATAAAAATTGATGTTTTAACTAGCATTAACATTGATGCAAATATTTTCATATCTTGTATGAATCTAAGTTCTTCACAATTAAAATGATCTTAAAATTTCAAAGCCAATCAATAAAATGATCTCATTATTATGATATATGTAATATCTATTAATAAGAGTCAAAGCCAATTAATAAAATGAGTTAGTCTATAATTGCATAAACATGTATGTAATTATATTATAGTCAATTGTATATCAATATTTTAAGAATAAGGAGCAAAGTAAGATCAAAAGTCCTAATTTATGAAAAAGAGAAAGAAAATTCAAATTTTACATGTTTAATTTAAATAAATATTTTAGAATGTATGAAACCACTAAGTGTAATGTTTATTTTTTTTTCCTATCTTAAAATTGAATAATATAATTCTTATATGAATTTTTAATAAATGCATTTGTTATATACCTTTGCTCTCATATATTATTTCTTTGTCATTCTTTTGATCACAGTTTAATTAAAAAATAAAGATAATTGTAGCCTGTGATGCGCGAACTATAATTTATTTTCAATTGCAAGTTGTTTAAGGCTACAGTGTCTTTGGAACACCCTAGGTTTTGGAACTTTGGACACCTAGCGAGTAGCTATTCAACCACCCGTCAATATATTCAATAAGCAGATTGACTTTTAATGACCACATTCACTTGGGTGGAATTATAGAAATAGAAGGAAAATGGTTGCCAACTCACGTTTTATATGGCATGAAGTTTTTTCCTAGGTCATGTCCGACAATTTTCATAATTATTATAGAATAAGGATTAATTATGAAATTTCAAATGAAAAATTATAAATATAAATCCATCCATTTCTTTCCTCCCACATCACAAATCCTCGCAAAATATAAACATCCATGAACCAAAATTTTTATTAAAGGCTAAGTTTAACTTAACTCAATATTAAATAATAAAGCAAAATACATTAATTTATTTTGATTCTTAATGAAATTATACGAACTTCTCTTTTAATTTCAAAACTTACATAAACTTCCTTTAAAATGTAAAATAATGTAATACTTAAACTTAAATTTAAGCTTTTTTCTCAATAAAACAATGAAAGATAATTGTAAATTCAAATCAAATAATATATACCAATATAAAATATGAATTTAAGTATTTTGTGATAAAAATATACTTTAATTAGATTCAAACAACTAAAATATGATAAATAGAAAGGTCAAATTTTAATATAAAAAGTGATAGATTTTTAATTATTTGAATTTAATCAAAGCATATATTTAATGATAAGATATTTAAATTATCATATATTATTTGGGTTGAATCTATAATAGTATTTTTATTATTTTATTAAAAAAAGTTTAAATTTAAGTGTAGTATTGGAAGTCATTTAATTTACATAAAATGTAAATTCACTCAAGAAATTAAGTTTTCTAAGAAGCAAATTTTCTTGTAAACTTTTCAAGAATTTATTCTTATGAACTTTTTGAGAAGTGCTTAAAATTATTTGGTTAACAATAAGAAACTAGCACTTTTGAAGAATTAATTTCTTATATTTTATTTAGTTCAATTTTGAACTTTCTAGGAAATATAATTAAAATAATTAATATATCCTTTAAAATTATAATATAAAAAATAAAAAAATATTGGCACATTTTAATTATCTCTTATTCTCTTTTTATTTTAAACCATATTTCTAATTCCTATTTTTATTATAATTTTTCTAAATTAGTAATTTTTTATTTTTTATTTATGATAAAAATTAAAATAAATTTGTATAAAAAGTGAAGATGTCATATTGATAAGAAATGAATAATTTTTATTTTTCTAATTGAATATTAAAATAATAAATAATATAATATAACATAATAAATATAATTTTATTTAGAATTAAATTTCTATTATAATTATATTTATGATTTAATATTTATTTTATATAATTTTATATAGTATCATTCTAGTTATTATATAATTAATGAAATAATTATATCTATATTTTATGTTTAATAAATTATATTATGATCAATGTATTATATTTATTATAATTTCAGATGGTGAGAATAAAATATTAAAGTGGTTGTTAATTAAATTAAGTAGAGGATATTTTATATTTTTATCTATAAAAAATATGGAAAGTTCTTGTTACCTATGGGAGTGTGAGTAAGAAACTTTGCATGTTCTATAAGTAAAAGAATTTTTTTAAAAGTTCTATTTTTTATTTTAATAATTAATGACAATCAGATAATTTAAGAATTTTCTACTTTTTAAGAAATTGTACTTCTTATATTATTTTTACAAATCAAATAACATCTTATTTTATATTTTAAGGGAAGTTTTTGTGGATTCTGAAGTTAGATGGGAGGTTCATGCAATTTTAACAAATTTTTGGAAAGGTCAATATATTTTTTTCTAAATAATTAGTTATCTAACCTAATTGGAATACTCATCTAATTAAAATTCAAATTCAAATAGCATGAAGAAATAAATAGAAAATTACTCTATTTTACAAAAAAAGCAAAAGGAATTTCTAGCAAAATTCCATCAGAATAAAATTTGAGAAATAAGATTAAAAATTCATAAAAATTAAATGATTCAAAAGTACCTTTTCACCTTATAATATTGCTTTAAAATTTAAACCGAAAGAATTAATAAATACAACAAAGGGCCAATATAATTTCCTTTTGGAAATTGGTCAGTATAAATTTAAACTACTAAAAATGCAATTTATATTGAGCTAATTAATTATAAGAAGTAAAAATGTTATTCTTTTTAGCTGATTTTACCGCACAGACATGAATTATGATTAAAATAAATATTTTATATTAAAAATATAAAATTTAATATAAATTATTAAATTTCATACATCAAATAAAATTCAATATATAAAAGAACTCATTATTTTTTTACTTACATGAAATTTATAAATATCAATTTATGTCTAAGGACAGATCCACTCCATGTACCCATAAGAAATTAAAATTGCACATACATTTACATGGATCATAGCCGCTTCAACTTCTAAATTCTATGCTAAATTTTTGTAATTATCTAACCATTTTTGTAAATTTCCACTATCATGAAAAAGGAATAATTTAATACATAGTTGTAATCAAATCAAATGTGCTAAATGCATCATATTCAACCAAGTCACCCTGGATGCTAAAACTCTTAGGGTGCTTTGTGTCACGAGCCAACAATTTTCTAATTAAAATCATATGATGCATACTTGTCACTCTTAAATAATATGTCAATTTTGTCATTCTTGACGAACATGCCAACCTTGCCACTAAATCCCACTTAAGGTACACTTAGTAAAGATAGTGAAACATACAAATCCGTAAGTCAAAATCAAATATTGTTGAAGCACTCGTGCATACTGAACAGTAAAATTCTTTCACACATGAGACCTCCAAGTAATACGGGCTGAAAGGAATAATTAAATAAGGAAATAGATACTTTGTTCACTTGGTATATGTCTTATTTCATAATTTTGAGTGTGTAAAGAATGACAACAGGCCAACACACTCTTGTCCCTAACTCAGTATCCAGGCATCGTGCTAGGCATTTTTAACACTCCATCCCCTTAAAGAGTATTTTAAGCAAAAGGTTTCTCATCAAAAGTTGTATACTTTTTTCAAATTATTATAAGTATTTTTCTCAAAATTTCGAATGTCCAATTCATAGAAATCAACCGACATGAAGATAAAAATGCGAGAATTACAAATATAAATTTCTTGAAATCCTTGAATTTTGAACCATCCTAAAATAACCAAAATATCTCAAATTTAAAAAAGTAAAAAAAAAATAGTATACTAACTAGATTAATTCTAAATTTTAATCATAAGACTACCACAATATGTTGAATTTTTTCATCAAGTCTCGTCTTAATTTGAATATGTTTACCTATTAAACTGTCACAATTGCTAACTTATGATACTTGGAATTTGCCTTAAAAGTTACTTAGATGTGTTATTTGTGATTACTCCAATAAACATCTAATATACTAAATATTTTTTTTCTATTTATATGATATATTTACAAGGCTCACTTAATCTTAAATAACAGCATAAGTTCAAATAAGATTATTTAAATTCAAACTTTTATAAGTTTATATTATATAAAAAGTCATAAAACTTGCCGAAGTTGGAAGAAAAAATGGTTCAAGTTTGTTTCTTTTATTTTGGTTGGTGAGCTCAAGTTGTCATTTTTTAGACTCCAAACAGAACTCAAACATGTAGACATTGCCTTAGTACGGCATTATTACACCTTTGGTTGATATTACACTCAGCACAATCACTTGAGCCAAGTATTCCGTTGTAATTCATTGATTTTAATTCGCTAATTATTTTTTCAAGGATTTTAAAATAGTTTTATTTAGATATAAATGAGGAAACAATTTAGTTTGAACCTAGTTTGTGGTGGGAATTTCCTTCTTAATTAGGAAAAAAATAGATTTATATTTCTTACATTGACGATACACTAATAACACACAAAACATTGTCATATGTTATATTTTTATGAATTTATATAATCTTATTATATTTATAAAAAAATACAAAATTTGTGATTATATTTTTTGTGTCACACTTGTCAATATAGTCACCATGCAAGATATAAACCTGACAAAATTAGGGCCTAAAGTTTGGTCACGTAACTATTTTGACCAGATGCTTTGCCCCGACGTGATTACGGGCCGTCACCTCAGCATTTTTTTAGGACAAAATGTGAGTAAATTTTTTTTTATGTTTACCGTAAAATGTTTTATTTAAGTTATAATATATATTAATAATTACGTAATTAATTATTGATATTTTTAATTTAATAATTACAATAATTATCAAACCTGTTATAATCTATGCAATGAACGATATATTTATATTCTTATACTACGTAGGCCAATAATAATGCGTAGCAATGTATTGTTAGGAATGCATTACGGTTCACTTGTATTTAATATAATTATATTCATATATTTTTAGGGAAAAATATAAATACTTCTTCAATTTTATATAGTTGCATTTTACTCTAAAATTTAGAAATAATCTCCTTAAATTTTATAAATTTAGAATCAATATTTATTGTCAACTTAATTAATTATTTTATCAAATTATATTATTTTTTATAAATTTTTTGAACAAAAATCATAATATTATGATATATTAGTTTATTTCAACATTTTTATATATAATTTTGTAACTCATTTTTTATTATTTAATTAAAACTCTATATATTTTATTTAATTTTTATTAATTATATAATATAAAAATTATTTAAAAATAATATAATAAAATAATATATTAAAATGTCATGATTTTTGTTAAAAAAAGTTAAGTAATTCGATAAAATAATAAATTAAGTTAACGGTGGGTATTAATTATAAGTCTTGTATAATCCAAGAAAGTAATTTTCAAATTTTTAGAATTAAAGGAAGTAAAATTCAACTACTTTAAAGTTGAAAAAAGTATTTTATATTTTTTTTATTTTCACAAATATAGATTATTCTTTTTTATATACATTCACTTATTTTCTTTATTTTAAATATACATTTATCTCCTATGTTTAAAATAAGAGAAGTGAGTAAAAAATATAATTAGGTTAAATTTTAGATAAAATGAGTGTAATTCCCCATGTATATATTTGGTGCAATTTTTTTACCGAATGCAATTTTAGACTCTGTCTATTTTGTCCATGTATATATATTGTGTAATTTTTATTTTACTAAATGCAATTTTAGACTTTATCTATTTTGTTGGAAAACATTTTTTATAAGAAAATTTCATTGTGATAGTATATAAATAAAAAATTTCATGTGATTTATATACCTTGTTGTGATTAAAAATCATGGTGTCATAGTGTTGTGTGGAAAAAACTTCTTTTTGAAATAAAAGATATTATTTTTCATCACATTTCTTACATTTAATATTAAATGAATAAAATATTTTTATTACTTCAATATATTATAATTATAAATACTATTAAATTTGAATATTTTTATAAAAAAATATTTCTCATTAAAATGAACTAAGCCTACTTAATAATAGAGTTATGAATGCTAGTATATCAGTGCTACAGTAAAATTTGATATTACTTCAAAAATTTTACTTTTTATCATATTTAAAATTTGAATGCAAAATTTAATATATATATATATATATATATGCATTAATTGAATTATTATTTGTATCACTGTAAAAGAAAAACAATGTACGGGTATATGCTTACGTTTCCTCGGAGAATTACTCGGTCAAGAATGGACAGGTACAAATGTCACCAGTCAATTCTCTATGTAAAACATAGTCTGCTAGATGCACTATCACGAGAAAAATGGTTCATAGGATATACTTTGATATTTAAATCAATTTCCGTAGATGCAAAATATGAAGAGGCGTGCGTAACTAAGAGGGTAAATTGTGCCCCTTTAATCTTTTTTTATTCAAATCAATTTCCGTAGATGCAAAAATATGTAAAACTTTAAATATGAATTTGTCTTAAATTTAATATTAAATATAATAAAAAATAAATGTTAGATATCATTAAATATCAAAATCCAAGTGCCATTTTAGCTTTTTATAAGTGAATCAGTGAAAAAATGGTATGTGCTGGGGCAGTGGTGCGACCATCGACTTTATTCAGCTAGTCCTTAAGGCGAGAAAGCAAGGCATCACGGCTTGTAGCGCATTATTTGCTACTTATTTCTGTCCCTCAATAAGGACCAATCAACTCGGATCATCTTCGATGGGTCTTTTGTCATGGTTAGCCTCTTATGATAGAGTGGGCTAAGTATTGGAGATTGGACCGGTTGAGTTTGACCCATCAATATATTTGAACTATATCAAACTAAAGGTGAAAATAAGTCAGATATTCCACTAAGAAGATAATTTAATTTAATTTTTTATTTTAACAGCCTAAGCCAAGGCTAATAGATCTATTTAAATAAATAAATCAGGTATATATCTTGTAAACTTAACTTATAAATTTATCAAACCAACCTATTTAAATAATTAGTATGTTTATATATAATATAATATAATAATATAACATCATATATAATATATATATTTATAAAACATACATATATGTATTTATAAAATAGGCACATATATGATATTATTAAAATTCTAATACATACAATTATAAATATATATCTAATTTAATTATTCATTTATTTTATATTTTACTTTGAAAGCCTATACATATTAACTTATTTGAATGTTTATTTATATAAGCAAGTTTTTAAACAGGTTAATAAGTCAAGTTCAACTTTTAAATAGGCCAAACAAATTTAAATTTTGATCTTATATAGATAAATAGAAAAGACACACATCAATAATTTACAAAGCAAATCTAACTTATTTAAGATAAAACTTAACTTATCCTAACCCATTTCAATCCTTAATCAACACTAATCGTTATTAATTATAATATATTTTTAGACATATTTTTATTTGTTATATTAATTTTATATTTATTCCTTTTTGTTATTCCAATTTTGAGTTATTCTCTTATGTTTATCGATTTTAAGTTTCTTTATAAATAGTATTTCATTTAAATATTATTTTATTATAAAAATGTATCTAGTTGATCGTAAATATTTTTATTTTAGTAATTGATTCATTATTCAGATTCTAAATCTTCACTATTTAGTACTTCTACTAAAATGCGTAGGAAAAGTCTCTCCTTTTTTTTCCCACTCTTTCTAACAAATAAATGTGCCCCCGAATTTGGACCCCTATCCACCTGTAACTGCGACTAACAAAAAGAGAATGAAAGCATCATTTTTTAATGTGAAATCGCACTGGCTTTACTCCATGTCTGTACCAACAAGCAAACTCTTATAGAGAAGGCCGAAATTAAGTCATCAAGTGGTGGGCTAGTGAGAAACTTGAATGGTATACTAGAAATTATAGATTGGAACTTCTTTGCCATCAATATACTAAAAAAAAAGGGCCCAAATTTATGGTACTAAGCCAGACAAAGACTCAAGCTGCACATAATAGCAGTAACATAGAAGGGGACCAAGTTAGGTTAGCTGATGCTTCTCTGCAACACCTATAATTTGGTTTGGACTTTGGAGCCACTTTCTTCCAAGCCAATACAGGCCTCGTTGGCCTACCTTCTACAAGCTTTTCCTATCTGATCTAACGCATTCACAGTGCCAATTTTGGGTATCAAGATGACCCCATTTATCTTTGCAAATCCATTGGATTCTTTTACCGATATTGCAATTGGTACGCGGTGCCTGTTAGCAATATGTGTGGCTGAGTTTCAATCTAGCTGTCATCTCCTTTTCTTGGCATGTTTTTGCAACAATCTAATTGAAATCAAGGAAATTCTACAGCATTCCGGGAATTCCAAACCCGGGGTGCCGTAGTGTTCCCCTTGAAATCAAGGTGAAGTTTTTCCGCAATTGTTAGAAGTACAGCTATCCATGTCGTTATCGCATCACACTTGACGTATACATACATGCAATATCTCCGCTCAAACATCGGTCATTGAGCTAACATGAGGATTGATTCGACTGTGAATGTATCATGGGGCGGATCCCAAGCCAACGGATCGATCATTTTACATAAAATTATGTATTATGTATTGGTTCAAGAGCGACGGATTCAAGAATTTTGATCTGCGGATTGACTTTAAAGTTTAAACGGATGAATAAAATACAAGTAATATAGTAATAATTTATACCAGAGATAATTAAAAAAATTATAAGTCAATATGAAATAGAAAAAGTGTAACATCTCAATTACTGTGGAACTATAAAAAAAATACATAATTTTGAGAAAATTGGTTCAATTTACTGTTTTTGATTGATTCTTGCCAATTTTTACTTGTCCATATGAATTTTTATCTAAAAATTTTAATTAGATTGATTCATTAGTTGGTTCACTAATCAAACTAGCCAATCCAATCCAATTTTCCAAATTATTATTGTTAAAGTCTATCCAATTGGTTAAAAGAATTCATAGGAGTTCTCATGACTGTTTATGAACTTAGGTTGGAATCTCCATAAATATAATTAATTGTTTGCTTGGAAGTAATTTATGAATAAGGTAATTCTTTTCAAAAAGATTTCTAATACTAAACTAACCGCCTAATTTAACATTTAACCCTTCTTAAAGAATTCTCTTCATATAATTGTTTGTCAAAAAAATAATTAAATAAATTATTAAAAGAGAAGAGTTTCAAAATTAAATATGTGTAGTAAAGATACAAACAAATCCCCTACAATGTAAAACCTATTTAAAAGTTTAATCATGTGTATATGTGTGTATGTGAATGAGGATCAATTGATACTATTCATTTAACCTTACACCACTCACATTAAATCTATACCATTAGATCTATATCATTCATTTAACCTTCATTTAATTGCTATAATAGATTCATATTAATGTTCACTCACTATCTTTAACGAAAAGAAAAAGTTGGTGTAAGATTTGCTTGATTATTTTCTCTCTCACTCTCTCTCTCTCACACATATTATTTTCTCTTTCTTCTCTATTTTAAATTATCACAAAAAATTGTTTAAATTACAAGTATTTATATTTAGAATTGATATAATTTTTTTACATATTAATAATTAAAAATATTTTAATATATGATAAATTTAGATATAATATCCATTGAAACTTTATTGGAATATGGTTGTCAATTTGAAATTATTTTGTGTAAAAGATGTTTCTTGCACAGTATAAGATTTTGTTTTACGCAATAAATAAGTTAACTTATAACTTATTGATTTAGTCAATAAATTATAAGCTAACCTCTAAAGGTGTTTCTCGCACTAAAGTAGCTTATAGCTTATAACTTATAAGTTAATATTTTTTTAAAATTCTTTTCAAATTTATCCTTATTCTTTTTTTTAATTTACAATCCATATCTTTTATAATATAAATTTAAGTTATTTTTAAAAAAATATATTTAATTATATTTTAAGTAATTTTAAATTTATAATAAATAATAAAATAAAAATTATATAAGTAAATAAATATATAAGTTTATAAAATATAATTAATTAAATATTAAAAATTATACTTTTATTTTAAATTTTTAATTACATTAATATAATTTAATTTTTAGATAAATATAAATTATTTTAATTATATATATTTCTATTAATATATTTTTTATATTATTTTATAATTTCAGCTAATTCAACAATTAATTTTACGAAATACTTTAGTTAACTTATCAGTTATTAGTTATCAATTAGCTTATCAGCTAATTGTACGAAATGGAATCTAAAATTTATTACATGTTTTTTGCAGAAAAATTGCTACCTTTATTTTATTAATACTATTATGTTAATAGTTTTGTTTTGATTTTGATATCATGCAAAGTTTATATCAATTCTCAACTTTAAGGTTTAAATTAAATTAAATTAAATTAAATTCATAATATATAACAAATAGTCATTGCAATTTTAATTGCTATAAATAAAAAAAATCAATTACTTTTTCTAATATAAAAAGGAAAAATAAAAATTAATTCCTGTGTGTTATCTTGTAATTATAACTGTATTAAAATTACTGTCACAGCTTGTTATCACTATATATATATATTTCTTATGTTATTGGTTATCTTTAATTTTTTTTAATCTTATACACAATTTTTATTGTAAGAGAAGAAATATTATAATATTTCAATAGTATCATACATGAATATATGCATTTAGTTATTCTATCAAATAATTGTTTCTGTTATTATAAGATAGTACTAGTAATTCTCTCCATTACTCCAACTACATGGCGTAATTGCCACCGTTTACATACATGACGAATTCTAATCACACCACGTAGTCGGAGTAGGTAATACTGAGAACGGGGGTAATTGCCGTCGATTGCATGACAGATGTTATCTTCTAACGTTGTATATTGATCGTAGAGATCACAATTGCAGGATTAATTAGTATTTATAATCTACCCTATATATTATTATTAAATAATGGGAATAGAAAATGTTTTTTTTTTTTTTTTGGTAGAGGGAATATAAAAAGTTTGGGACCTGAGGGCTGCATGAACTAGGAACCTATATGGTATAATTTAATGAAGCTAGTAGCGCTAAATGAGACGCGCTTCATAGGAAAATTGATGAGCACAGCAGTCCCTTACAGTTTTGATTTTTCTTCCTGATTTTTGGTTGCCATTTATCAATTAGATATTTAATACGGACTTTGGCATATTGAATTTTTCTACTTGTGTTTGACGAAATATTCAGTACATATCAGAAATTTTAAAGTTTTTTATTTCAAATGAATAATTTTATTTAATTCTCATAAATAAAGAATGATAATTAATATAATGTTTCAAGAATAAATATGAACTTTATAAAATGACATCTATTTTAATTGAATTTAATATATCAAATTTGATAGTTTAAATTCTTCACTTATAATATTTAAATAATTTATAAATTTTATTTACTTATTGTTAAATAAAAATTTTAACCTATAAATTTAAATATTTTAATAATTGAACTATCATCTTCAATTTCTAAATTCATACATAATTTGGAGAATTGTGTTAATCCTTTCCATAATTCTTAGCCCCTCTGTTTGAGGATTATGAAATCTTTTCAACTTTATAAATTGATCTGCTGGTGAAATTAGAAATTTTCACTCAAGGCAGTGTAGTAGTAAAATTTTTATAAAATAAATAACGTTTTCAATTTTTGAGAACTAATATAAAATTAAGAAAAATTATATTTTATCTATATATAGTTTTATCTTTTTTCACTTTATGTACATGTTATTTTAAGTATAACAATTTACCTATATGCACTTTTAATTATCAATACTTTACTAAATTAAATCATTTTTCATTTAAAATTTAACAGAAACTCACATACATTGCATATGATCTTTATTTCCTCAAATTTTGATTAAAATTGATGCTTACTTAAAATTAAATTACTCAAAAAAAATCCTAATTTTATTAATTATTCATCTTCTACAATTTAGTCTACATTTTTTAATAGAAGGTGTTAAATAAGATGTTTTAGAGATAAATTAGTTCTGAATGAATGTAAAATTAAATTAAAATATAGAAAGGTAAGTATCACATACAATATATACATAAGTTTTTTGTTAAATTTTAAATAAAATAATAATTCAAATGAGAAATGTGTTAACTATCCAAAGTATAGATAAGGAAAATTATAACACTTAAAATTACATATAAACTAAATAAAAAGGCAAAATAAAAGTGTAATATATATATATATATATATATATATATATATATATATATATATATATATATATGAACAATAAATTTCTAAGAAGATCGGAGCCCTGCTTGCAACCCTTCCCTCCGCCGCCGAAGATTGACTGAGATAAGATGGTATGATATCAGTCTTAATCTTGTGACAATGATCCATGCGCGCGGTTATTTTAATTATAATTATTATATCGAATCATTTAAATAAAAAATTGTTAGGGATGTATTATGTTTTTTTTTATATGAAGTCAATTTAAATAACTTTTAAATATTAAAATGTATATAATATCAATTTCAATCTTTCTATTAAGAAATTTTTAAACACATATCATGTATTACATAAAATTATTTTAAATAATTTTTAAACATCAAATTATTTATGAACTTTGATCTATTGTAATTATTTTAACTATAATTGTTGAAACTGATCATTTAAATTATTACCTCCTGCATTTTTATGAAGAGAATTTTGTACTAATTAAAAGTTAGATGAATAATTTATTACAAATTGAGATCAACAAATGATTTATGAAAAAATAGGAGACTTACTTATTTAGATTATTAAATATAACAAACAACTACAATTATTATATTAAATTAAAATTTATAAATAATTTAATATTTAAAAATTATTTTAAATAATTTCACATAATATATGATGTATAATAATCTTCATGTAATACATGAATTAGGGTCGTTCGTGTCATCACAAGATATTATTTTCCTCCTTAATTTCCTGTAGGTCAATATGGTAATAGTCTTCTTTTAGTAATGTTCATTTTAGTTAATATTATATGAATAGCAAACACAAAATCTTTTATTAACATAGAATGTGGCAAACTTGAATCTAGATGACTAGATGGCATCTCACGTTAAGATATTGTGGTCACTTCTACTTCTACATTGAAGTTACCTACGGATAGCTGATGTTGAATTGTATTATGTGTCCGATTTATAACCACTTGGACCAGACTTTCGCCTTCGGTTGTGACCGTAGGGAAATATTTTAATTCTATTGGACTGAATAGAAATGTTCTAAACGAATCGGATTTTGATAAAAATGTTGAGTATCTTTTAGAGTTTAGACCTTCGGTTAATTCAAGCTTTGAAATTTTCTCCCTTATTTAAAAATTAATATTGAAACCTTTTCGCTATTATTATGGGATAACTTGATATACATAACGTTAAAATATCAATCTAATTTCTTGCGTTTGGACTTTTCTCTTGGAGTAAGAGGCGATTTGAGAGTGAAGGATTATCTGCGTTCGCCTTGGATAGTGATGATTCATTTTTCGCATTACGTGATTCATTTTTTTTATTAGAAAATAATAAATTTATTGTGTTCGTAGTGAAACTTATATCTTTGTACAAGTGTGTTATTTGAAGTAGATTATGGATAGATTAATGTGTACAAGTAAACTTCACTATTATTAACAAATTATTTACGCGTTAGATCATGGTGCTTCGTATAATATATTTATGTAAACATATTTTTTGCTAAATTAATTGCTTATTGATATTTAAATAACTTCTTATTTTGTTTCAATGTTGATTTAGAAATTAAAGTAATTTGTTACACACTCAAATTTTCTTACAATGACAGTAAGAAATATCTCAAACACAGACTTAAAACTCAATCCTTTTATAGATAGCAGAATTGTTTTAAAAAAAAAAAAGAAAGAAAGAAAGAAAGAAAATTGTGCATAAATCATTCAAATTTTTTATTTATTTACCAACAATAATTTGTGCATAAATTTACTGTTTATGAATCTATTTCTTCCTTTTTAAAAAACTTTCATAATATCTTTTTAGTTTGATATGTTAGGTATAAGAACATGATTGCTTACGAGGCTCCACGTTGAATATCTCAAAACAATTAGGATTAAATTTATGACAGAATTATCTCCAGTAACAAACAATGTCATATCATGTACATAATGTAGGAAATTATTTGCTTTAATCAAGTGATATCTATGGTCAATGACTTAAATTTTTGAAATTTTACTTACATAATAGTTAGCCATCTTTGGTAATTATTTTTTTATTTAAACAGTAAATTTTATTCCTTTTTTATTAAATGTTAATATTAAACAATTGATGAAATTATTTTTTTTAAATAGTTCATAAAATTAATTTAATTGTGTGAGTAATACTGAAAAATTTTCAAATCAACGTCTTTAATAGTAACTGTATTTAATATTACTTTAAAATTTTTATTTCTTGGGTTTGAACTCTTAATTTTGCATATATATATTAAATAAATTACTACTCATATAATTAAAAAAATGCCAAAAATGATTTACTAACAATCTATCATGATTAACTCAGTTAAATAAATATAAAAATATCGTTCTCACAAACATTTTATTTTTTATGAGTTTATTTTTTCTAAGGACACCATACATTTATTTATATAAAAATTATTTAAAAAATATTATAGTAATCTATATAACGGACAATTGGAATTTTTTTGTCGACTGAAAAAAATGAAAAATAATGTATAGCTTTTTATTTTATGGCATTATAATGTGTAACTTAGAAAAACAAAAAACACTCATAAAAGAAAGGTATTCAACATTTTTAAATTAATTTTCAAAATCATTTAGACTTTGACATTAATTTCTCATCTTGTGTTGCTATTTTAACTTTATGACATGGTAAGGTTCCTATCTTGCAAAAGGAATAGTAGGAACGGAACGTGAACGAAATTGTACTGAAGGGGCTAAATTTTTTTAATTAAAATATAATAAATTTAATAATAATTAAAGACTTAAGATGTTTATAAAAAAATATAAGATTAAAAAGCATGTAAACATATAATAATGAATATTATAATTATAATTTATATTATTTGTTTAAAAAAATCACTTGTACCTATTTGTTTTTATAAATTAATAAGAATACGATTTCTATACTCTCATACTTAACTTATCTTTTTATATTTAATTTTTAATAAATTTAAATATCAATAAAGAAAGTTGAAGTACATGTATTGAGAATTGAAATTCTTCTCATTTGAAGAATATTTTATATTTAACAAATACTTTATAACTCATAAATTACCCTAAAAATAAATAATTAAGATCATTCTTATCTATTCAATTATAAAAATCATGTCATAAACAATCGATCTAAGAAGAGCTACAAATATAAATAACAGATCTAAGAAGAGCTAAAAATATTTTATTAGTCAAATTTTTATATTAAAATTAATTTTTTGCTTATTTGTTTTAAAGGCAATAACTGATATTTGACTAAAATATTTTTATATATCAATTTTTTAATATATTTTTAAATGCAACTCAATTAAATACAAATTAAAATTATTGGACATGAAATTATAGTATGTATTTAATACAACAAATAAGTTAATTCATAAATTATTTACTTAATCAATAAATTATAAGCTAATATTTTAATTTTTTTTTTGCACATTAGTTTATTTAAAAAATAAAATTTTATTTGATAAATTTTATCAGATAACTTATAAGTTAATATTTCTTCAAATTTTTTCAAATTTATCCCTATTATTTTAATTTAGTGGTAAATTATATTTTTATTATGTAAATAAATATTTTATATATTATTTTTAATTTAATAAAAATTAATTAATTTTTGAATATCATAAAAATAATTAATTAAATTTTATGTCATTATATTATTATTTTGAATAATAAATAAATAAAAATATAATATTAATTACTTAAATTTGATGTAATTATATTATTATTTTATATAGGATTAATATTGAGTTTTCAATATTAATATACTACTAAAAATCTTCTCCACTTTAAGGATATGGAATTGAATAAATTAAAAATTTTATATGAATAAAATTTATATAAAACATTTCAAAGGAAAATAAATTTCACAAATATGGATTTATTCATAAAAAAATAAAGATTCAAAAATAAAACTAAAACATTCATATTCTTTAGGCATTTTATTGTAAAATTTTTATAATTTATACATTATAAAAACTATAATATAAAATTCTAATTATATAAAATATATATTTTTTAAATTTTAATATTTATTTTTCTACTTTTCAAAAATATTTCAACCTAGTAAAAAATACTGTATTTACGTTGCATTGTGTGATATAAATAAATTAATTATTTTTATTAAAATATGATAAATTTTTTTCGTAATTTGCTAGACTTACACAATTTTCTTTTCAATATTAAAATTTAATAAAATATTAATTTTTAGATATTTTTATTGAAAAAATAATTATAAAATACGATTATGGTGTACTTAAAATTTAACTATTTCAATTATTAACTCAGTGACTTAAGCATAGTTTGATTTAAAGGGACTAATCACCCCATATTATGTGTACTTTAATTAATGGGGTACAGACCCCCCCCCCAACGAAAAGAAAAAAAAAATCAACCATGTGTCGGGCTTCGTAAACCCCAATTGCTTTTGGAATGCAGAAGTCCTACCCCTCACACAGGGCACAAGAACTCCTCACTGTGCTGTTCCCTGTAGGGTACTGTCCATTTCTATAAATTTAAGAAAAATTATATTTTATTCGTATAAAGTGTGTGCTTAACATATTAGAAGTAACTAGTTTATAAATTTTTATTTAATACACTTCTTAAGATAGTTTATAATTTAAAAGTTAGTAATTTTTTAAATTTTTTTAAATTTATCTCTTTTTTAATTAAATATTAATTTATATTCTAATTATGTAAATAAATATTTGATATATTTTTATTAATTTAATATAAATAAATTAAAATTAAGAAATTAAATAAACATACGATATCATAAAATATAATTAATTAAATTTTAAGTTATCTATTATTATTTGAATAATAAATAAACAATATGAAATGTCATAAATATAATTAATTAAATTTTAGGTAATTATATACTTATTTTGAATATTTTGATTATATTAATATAATTTGATCCTAAAAGAAATATGAATTAATTTAATTAATATATATTTATATTAACATATCTTTTTATATCATTTTAAATTTTGTAGCTAATTTTGTTAAATATTTTTAATATAATTAGTTAATTTATTAGTTATTAACTAATTTATCAATTATTAATTAACTTATTAACTAGTTGCATCAGAGTCATATTTGTATCATTATTTTTATCATTTTTTACCTAAGTTACATATGGAGTTTTAATAAAGGATATATTAATAAATTATAATTTTTTTAAAAAAATTATGTATTATCTTTTAGTTTTTTTGTAACAACACTTAAAAAGGTATGGGAAAGTTATTAGAAAATAATATCATTACGCAAAATTCTAATAACTACCTTATCATACATGATTTTCTCTTTGTCTATTATTTTTTAGACCTGAACTATTTAAAATAAAACTTAATTTGTCCTAATCTATTCCCACCCTTAACCAACATTAACTACTAATTATAATATATTTTTAGACATATTTTTATTTATTATAGTAATTTTATACTTATTCCTTTATTTTATTCCAATTTCGAGTTATTCTCTTATGTTGAATCGATTTTAAGTTTCGTTATGAATTGTATTTTATTTAAATATTATTTTATCTTAAAAATGCATCTAATTAATCGTACATATTTTTATTTTAGTCATTAATTCACTATTCAAATTCTAAATCTTCACTATTTAGTACTTCTACTAAACTGTGCAAAGAAAAGTCTCTCTCTCTCTCTCTCTCTCTTTTCACTCTCTCTAACAAATAAATGTGTCTCCGAATTTGGACCCCTATCCACTTGTACCTGCGAGTGACTAAAGGAGAATGAAAGCATCAATTTTTAATGTGAAATCGCACTGGCTCCTTACATTTTCTTCTGCAAACATATCCATGTCTATGCCAGCAAACAAACTTGTATAGAAAAGGCCCAAAGTAAGTCACCAAGTAGTAATATAGAAGGGGACCAAGTTAGATTAGCTGATGCTTCTCTGCGACATCTATAGTTTGGCTTGGACTTTGGAGCCACTCTCTTCCAAGCCAATGCAGGCCTCGTTGGCCTACCTTCTGCAAGTTTTTGCCATCAGATATAACGCATTCACAGTGCAAATTTTGGGAATCAAGATGACCCCATTTATCTTTGCAACTCCACTGGGATCTTTTACCAATATTGCAGTTGGTACGTGGTGCCTATTAGCAATATGTGTGGTTGAGTTTCATTCTAGCTGTCATGTCCTTTTCTTGGCATGTTTTTGAAACAATCTAATTGAAAACAAGGTGAAGGTTTTCCGCAATTTTTAGAAGTACAGCTATCCATGTCATAATCACATCACACTTAACATAAACATACAGGCAATATCTCCGCTTAAATATCGGTCATTGAGCCAACATGAGGGTTGGTTCAACTGTAAATGGATCGTCTGTCGGCTTTCAAGCCAACGGATCGATCATTTTACATAAAATTACGTATTTGTTTGAGCAATGGCAGGGTTAAGAATCTTGATTTGGGGAGCCAACTTTAACCGGACAAACAAAATATAAATAATATAATAATATTTTATATTAAAAATAATTAAAATAATAGAAGTTCAATTAATGTGAAATAGAGAAGCTATAACGTCTCATTTGTTGTAAAATTATAAAAAAAATATAATTTTTAAAAAAATAGTTCAATTCACTAATTTTAACTAATTTTAATCAATTTTCACTTCTTTAAATATATTAAGTAATTGATTTATTAGCCAATTCACCAATCAAACTGGCTAATCCAATTCAATTTTTAAAATTGTTATTGTTAAGGTATATTCAATTGATTAGAAGAATTCAAATATGGTTATATAACGGCCTTTAAGTTTAGATTCAAATATCCATCAATATTAATTATCATTGGAGGTATTTCTTGAATCGGGTAATTCTTTTAAGAAGATTTCTAATGCTAAAATTAATCACCTAATTTAACATTTGACCATTCTCAAAGGATTCTCTCTATAAAATTTTTTGTCAAAAAAAGGATAGTATTCCTATATCAAGACTATAATTATAGATATTGATACCTTGACTAACAAGTTAAGAAAATAATGACATATTATTTATGTGGAAGAAGTTTTCAAATTTAGACCTTAAATTTATTTTAATTTTATTTTAGCCTCAATTATTTTTTTAACAAAATAATATTAAAATAAAAAGTAAGTTCCAGTATTTTTTCTACACAAATTTAAAATTTTTTACTTCAAATGTTTCTTCTTTCTCCCTCTTTTTGCTTCACAAAGACATATTTCTAAAATTTATATTTGTACTTAACTTTAAAAGTACATAATAAAATTATCATTTTATTTAATAAAATAATATATTAATTATTGTAAAAATTGATCAAAATTATTGTTTATTATTTAAACATTGCATGAAATAAAAAATTACTTTGCATTATTTAAAAACACTCATTTATATTGAAGTAAATGTATATAAAATTTGATATTTCTGCATTAAATGAAGAAAATTGTTATTTATCCAATATACTATGTTTTTAAGTTCTTTATTTTAATTATTTTATCAATAACATTATTCTTCAATAATAATTTTTTTATTTACTATAAATTTATTAAAGAAAATATTGTTATCCACCATGCAATAAAATAATATTTTGACATTAATGTACTACATCTAAATAATTTTAGAATTCTTTATTTAAACTAATTATTTTTAAATAAAAATCATGCTATTATTCTTTCTAATATAATGCAATATTTTTTACTTTTTATTTTTTAAAATTATTTAGGTTTGCACATAAAATCAAATAATATCAAGAAATTGTTAGTAAAGAATCAACATACTTATAAGCCTACTTGTCTATGTATATATATTTAAATACATTGTATCTAAAAATTAGAGATTGAGAAATATAGGTGATTTGCTATTATAATTTTGACCTAATACAAATAGTTTATTTTCAAACTTGATACATTAAATTATTGGTTATATTTTCTTTCTTAATGTTAATTTTTGTTTTTGTTATGATCTGACATATTATGAATAGAAAAATAATTTATTTCATCTATATCTTTTATTTTATTTTACATAAACATCATCAATAATAATTAATTAAACCAATAAAAATAAATATTTTATTTGAAAATCTTAGTATGTACATTATAAAAATTTTGTTTAATGCAATTTATAAGATGATAAAAGTAAAAAACAAAATCCTCATATTATATTTTTATAAGTGTATGCATAATACTTTAATTTTTAAATAAAATCTACTAAACATATTTTAAACAAGTTTAGAAAATTTATATCTAGATACATGTAAGAAAAATAATATATATAAATATCATTCATTTCAAAGGTATCAATGGATATTAAACTTTTTATTGAAAATAATACTAAATTTTATTACTAAATTGAGTATTTTAAAAGATTTTATTGTGTATTAACGTGTAAGAAATAAGTGAAGGAGATTATTAAAAAAAGAAAAAGAAATAAAAAATAGCTTCATAAAGTAAAAATTTTGAATTTTAGTTTATTAACTATTAACTAAATTTTATATTTTTAAAATAATTATGTGATAATTTTTTGAAAGTATTTTAATTTTTAATTTTTTTTAAATTATAATATATTATAAATAAACTTGAGTTAATAATCATTAAATTAGATTCATTATATAGTGAAGAGATATAAAAAATATATATTAATATAAATAATTTACTAAAATTACTTATTTTAAGTTATTAGTGGATTTAAAATTAAAAGAAAATTTATAGTTTAAAATAAAAATATCATATCATTAATTTTTTATCTATTAAACAAGTCTCCTAATCATGAATATCAATAATCTATTTTTATATCATTAAATACTCAAATTACTTATTTTAAGTTATTAGTAGATTTAAAATTAAAAGAAAATTTATGATTTAAAATAAAAATATCATATAATTAATTTCTTATCTATTAAACAAGTTTCCTAATCATGAATATTAACTATCCATTTTTATATCATTAAAATTTAATAATTCTCATTTTGCAATAAAGTCAAGGTAACAATACCCAAATTTTTAATCTGGATGTGTTAAAATTATCCCAAAAAATCAATAAATCATTAAAAGAGAAGAGTTTCAAAATTAAATATCTGTAGTAGAGATACAAACAAATCACCTACAATGCGAAACCCATTTAAAAGTTTAATGATGCACCTTTACTAATATTATAAGCTTTCTCCTCTTAAAATTTAAATTATTCAATAATTGAATTACTAATTTTAATTTTTTAAATCCACATATAATTTAGAGAATTATGTTAATCCTAAAGGTATATATGTGCTGAGTTAGATAGATTTCAAATCAGGTCAAATGGGTCAAATAATAAAAAATTAATGGCTCAAGCCCGACTCGACTTGATTACATTTTAAAAAACTTTTGCCCAATCTAATTTTTAATATACATAATTGAAGCCTGACCCAATAACCCAATTATTTTATTTTTTTATTTTTAAGTAAAAAATTAGTTTTTAAAATAAAAAGTATGCATTTAAAGAGAGCATATGATACTTAAATATATAAAATATTTAACTATATCAAATTAATTTTTTATATTAAAAATAGATATAATTATTTTTTAATATATAATTATATTATTTAAAAAATATATTAATATAATTGAATTAGGTTGGACTAGCCCATTTCTTTTTATTTCATCTTTAGCCCTAGCCTAATTATTAATCAGGTCATGAAAAAAAAATCAATGGACTTATCAAACTAAAAAAAAGAACCTAAACTCTATAATTTTTTAGGCTGGTCCTATCGGCTAGGCAACCCATCTCTGATTAATCCTTTCCATAATTCTTTGCCCTCTATTTAAAGATTATGAAATCCTTTCAACTTTCTAAACAAATCTATTGGTGAAATTAGAATTTCTCACTCAAGACAATTAAGTATTAAAATTTTTATAAAATAAATAACTTTTTAAATTTTTGGAAACTAATATAAAATTAAAAAAAATTATATTTTATCAACATGTAATTTCATATTTTTTTATTTAACATACATATATTATTTTAAGTGTGCACTTAATTGTCAACACTTTACTTAAATTTTTTATTCAAAATTTAACATAAATTTGCATACAGTATATGTGATCTTTACTTCTCCAAAATTTGATTAAAATTGATATTCATTTATAATCAAATTATCCAAGAAAATTATAATTTTATTAAAAATTTATCTTTTATAATTTAATCTACATTACTCAACAAAAATTGTCAAATAAAGTGTTTTGTAAGCAATTAATTCTAAGTAAATGTCAAATTGAATTAAAATATAAAAAATAAACATTACATATAATATATGTAAATTTTTTATTAAATTTTTAATAAAATAATAATTTAAGTAAATAATATATTAATAATTAAAAGTATAAACAAGTAAAATGATAATACTTAAAATTATATATAAATTAAGTAAAAAGGGCAAAATGAAGTGTAATGCGCGCGCGCGAACAATAAATTCCTTGGAAGATCAGAGCTCCGCTTGCAACTTTCACTCCGCCCCCAGGGAGAAGATTGGTTTAGATAACATGGTATGATATCAGTCTCAATCTTGTGATAATTATGGACTTGATTACATTTTAAAAATTTTTGACTCGATCTAATTTTTAATATATACAGTTTGAAACCCAGCCCAATAATCCATCTATTTTAATTTTTTTATTTTTAAGTAAAAAATTAATTTTTAAAATAAAAAATATATATTTAAAGAGAGCATATAACACTTAAATATATAAAATATTTAATTATATCAAATTAATTTTTTTATATTAAAAATAATTAAATATAATTATTTTTTAATATATAATTATATTATTTAAAAAATAAATTAATATAATTAAGTTGTACTGGACCAGCCCATTTCTTTTTATTTCGTCTTAAGCCTTAATCCGATTATTAATCAGGTTATGAAAAAAACAACAAACCTATTGAATTAGAAAAAAGAATCTAAACTTTATATTTATTTAAGCTGGTCCTATCGATCAAGTGACTCATCTCTAATTAATCCTTTCTGTAATTCTTTACCCCATATTTGAAGATTATGAATTCCTTTCAACTTTCTAAACAGATCTATTAGTGAAATTAGAATTTTTCACTCAAGACAATTAAATATTAAATTTTTTATAAAACAAATAACTTTTTAAACTTTTGGAAACTAATATAAAATTAAGAAAACTTATATTTTGTCAACATGTAATTTAATATTTCTTTATTTAACATACATATTATTTTAAGTGTAATAATTCACTCAATTGTCAGCACTTTACTTACTTAAGTTTTTTATTCAAAATTTAACATAAATTTGCTTACAATATATATGATCTTTACTTCTACAAAATTTGATTAAAATTGATATTCATTTATAATCAAATTATCCAAAAAAATTATAATTTTATTAAAATTTAATATTTTATAATTTAATCTACATTACTAAATAAAAAAATGTCAAATAAAGTGTTTTGTAAGCAATTAGTTCTAAGTAAATGTCAAATTGAATTAAAATATAAAAAATAAACTTCACATATAATATACGTAAATTTTTTATTAAATTTTAATAAAATAGTGATTTAAGTAAATAATATATTAGTAATTAAAAATATAAATAAGTAAAATTATAATACTTAAAATCATATATAAATTAAGTAAAAAGGGCAAAATGAAGTGTAGCGCGCGCGCAAACAATAAATTCCTTGGCAGACCGGAGCTCCGCTTGCAACTTTCACTCCGCCCCCGGGGAGAAGATTGGTTTAGATAACATGGTATGATATCAATCTCAATCTTGTGACAATTATCTATTTTAATTCGTTGCATATAGTCATTTGGATAAGAAATTTTGAGGTATATATCATTTTAAATAATTTTTAAATATTAAATTATTTATGATATTACTCTCAATCTTTTAATTAAAAAATCTTTAAATACCCGTCATATACTACATAAAATTGTTTAAAATAATTTTTAAATACCAAATTATTTATATACTTTTTCTAGCATAACTATATTAATTACAATTATTATATTTAACCATTTAAATTATTACTCTAGTATTTTTATGAGTTTTATAGTAATTAAAGATTAGATGGATGATTCATTGTATATGAAATTAAAGAGAATTTATGAGAATACAAGAAACCCACTTATTTAAACTATAAAATACAACAAACAACTATAATTATTATACTAAATCAAAATTTATCAATAACTAGATATTTAAAACTTGTTTTAAAATAACTTCATGTAACATACAATGTGTAATAGTCTTCTTGTAATACTTGAATTAGTGTCGTTCGAGTCATCCCAAGATCGAATTTCCCCCCTTAATTTACGGTAGGTATTTGCATAATTTTATTAAAATATAGTAATAGTACTCTGTTAGTAATGTTTATTTTAGTTAATATTATATGAATAACTTATTTGATAATTAATTATATTAGCAATTAATTGATCAAAGTAATTATTAACTGATAATTGATTATATTAATTTATTTAGTTAACTAATATGATTAATTATTTATATAAAAATATTTAATAAAATTAATTATTTATTATTAAATATTTTTATATAAAATGATATATAAAGATATAGATATATTTTATAATTTATTTTAATTTTTTTAATAATATTTTAAATTATAATAATTTTTTAAGTTATATCATTACAATTTAATATACTTACTTAATTTTTTTTAAAAAATAAATAATTACAATTTTTAATTAAAAAATACTTATGATACTTTGATAAATACAATAACTATTAAATTTTATTTTATAATTATTTTTAATATTAAATTTAAAATTCATATATTTATCATTAAAAATTTTGATGAATTTCAAATTTTAAATATAAAAATATATCTTTCACAGGTAATATCACCCCATTATTTTTTCCTCTAAATATTCATTATTCTTTAATTCAAAAAATATTATTTGACAAAATATTAATAATTTTTTGATACATTTTTTATTTACTATGAAATGAAATATATATTCTCTTTTTTATACTATTTAATAGAAAAGATATAATTATATTTTTTTATTATCATGTAAATATTTTAATACAATTTATTATACTTATTTAATCTTTATTTAAAAATAAATAATTATAATTTATTATATGTATTACATTTTTATTTACAATAAATAAAAAATAAGATTTATCATTTTTTTATCAAAGATTGAAATATAAAAAATTATTATTATGAGCGAGAATATCTTTTTATATACTAATTGTAAATCATTCAAAAAGTTATTATTTTTAATATTTTTTAAAATAACTAACTAAAAGTTAATAAATTGATCAAAATAACTATTTATTAAATATTTAAATTAGTTAATTGACTTAATCAAATAATTAAAAATACTCAAATTAACTAAAAATTGATTAAAAAATTATTTATTATGCACTCTTAAAATCTTTTATTGATATAAGGGTCATTTGGTTTACAGCAAAAATATCGAAAGTTATATTTTTTAGGAAATAAAAAATTATGAGTTGTTTAGTTACCTACAAAATATTAGAAATCACTTCTCAAGAAATTGTATTTTTCACAAAATATGAAAAATTATTTACCTACTCTCCCCTAAGTAATTTCTATTTTCTAAAAAATACAATTTCTTTCATATCAATCAAATAATATTAAAAATTTTCTGAAAAATTTATATAAAAAATAACTTCTTAAAAAATTTAATTTCTCATAAAAATTTATTTCACGACTCCATAAAATATGGCAAACTTGAATGTAGATGGCTATATGGCATCTCACGTTAAAATATTGTGGTCACTTCTACATTGAAGTTACCGCGTATAGTTGATGTGGAATTGCATAGTGTATCCAATTTATAATCATTCTGGGCCAGACTTTTGCCTTCGGTAGTAGCCGTAGGGAAATATTTTAATTTATTGGACTGGACAGAAATATTCTAATTGAATCGGATTTTGATAAAAATGTTGAATATCTTTAAGACCCTCTATTAATTCAGGTCTTGAAAATTTCTTCCATATTTATAAATTAACACTTTACTTTTTTTGCTATTATTATGGGATAACTTAATATCCATAACATTAAAATATCAAAATTAATATCTCTATATTATTTTGATAAGATAGAGAATATCATGATGGAAGTATGAAAAATATTTTAATATTATATTAGTGCTAAAAATTCAATACTACTTTTATATAAATATTATCAAACATTTAATTTTTAATTTAGCAACGTAACTTTTTCAAAAATAACTAATTTTTATGAAAAATAGATAATTTTTTGTCAAATTAAAGTGCTGAATTAAAAAATAATACAATTAACAACTTTGAATATAACATTAAAAAATTTTTCATGAGAGTAGATACTAAAATTAAAGAGAGAATTTCTTAACTTAATAAAATATAATAAAAGAGGGTGTTGAAATTTTCAATGGTACATTTACATTAAAAATATATCTAAGGATAAGTGTTTACGATACCAATTTGATCACGTTGTTAATGGATTTAGACCAATGATAACCTTAGGTAACTACGAAGTGACTCGTACTGTACGAAATGTCGTGGCAGGTAAAGAATTTGTGGATGACAAATCTTGATAAGGAAGCAGATCAATAACAATAATGGTTGGTACAAAAATTGTCCAAATTCGACAGTGATAATAGGATCAAGATAATATTATTAATTGTCACCGCTAGCAGTGAATTGACGAAAATTTCTAATACGATGACATGTTTATTTGAATTTGAATTAATATATTAATTTATTTAAAATTTTATATTAAATTTTTAATAATTTTATTTAAAAATAAATGATATTTAAATTATAAATAAATAAATATAATAAAAATATAAAATTATTAATTTAATAAAATAATAATAATAATTAAAATAATATTTTATTAATAATTAAAAATATTTTTATAAAAATAATAAATAATTTAATAATATATATTTTATTAATTAAAATTATTAAATAAACTAAACGAGTAACCTATAACTTAATATAAATGATATAATTAATAAATAAATCGATTTACCTCTAATTAAAAGTATCATGTAGGGAGGAAAATAAATAATGAAAATGCTAGGTTATAAACTTAAAAAGCATTTGGTCAATCTCAACTTGTATTATGAGTTAGATCACCTTTCAATCAACAAAGATAGTCCTTATAATACTACCCAAAAAAAAAAAGGAAAGATAGATCTTATAATCAACCTTCTCCTAACTAGTATGATGCCATCTATCGAACAATCATTTACGAAAGTAAACGTTTTAATTTTGATAATTTACCTCCATGATTTTCTACGCATCAATTCAGTAATAATGACAATTAGATCCGGCCGCTAATTCCATGGAATTCGGTTTCGTTCTAGAAGTCACTTTTGTGGATGGCGATGGATAAAAACGGTGCACTTCAATTTTTCCTTCCTAAGGTAAAATATTATCTTATCTCACATTTCATTTTTCTAAATAAAATTTTTTCCATTCAAACATTTATATAGGTAATAAATCTCCACGGATAATTTTGGAAAATGATAAAAATAAAAAATTAAATAAAAAATTTTCAAATTAAAATTTTCAAATTTATATATAATTATTAGATAATTTCAAATATTAATAAAGAAGAAAAATGAGAAAAAATTTAAATATTACAAATCATACATAATTATAATATTATAATAATATGTCAAAAGTTACACATAATTGATTTAAACAATTTAAAATTAAAAAAAATTATGCTAATACATGATCAACAAATTTTATATTTTTCTTCCTTCACTATCTCTAGTAAAATCTACATGTATTATCAATTTTTTTAAAATAATTAAATTATTGAAATGACTAAAAAATATTATACTTATATACGATTGTATGTGTACATATATGATTATACAAGTTAAAAACATACTAATTTTATAATGAAAGAATTCCACTTGCTAAGATAAAATTATTGCTTCATTCATAATATTTTACTTGGGTGAAAATTTATTTTATGAAATTGTATCATCCCAAATCCAATCAAGACACTCCCTACAAAACATAGTAAAATCGGACGTTGCCATCCATAATCACTGCCATGAAAGGCAATGGAATCAATACTTTGCGTTGAATTTGGAAGCCATATTTAATTTCGAAGTGAGAAATTAAAGAACGAACCAAAATGAGACCACAATCTATTTTGGCTATGCTATACAGCCTAAGCACTTCACCTGGCCCCTCATAATTAATATTAGTAAGTGCTTATTTAGCTAACTTTGCACTATGGCTTTAAGTGCTTATTCAACAATCAATTAGGTCCTACTATGTTTTTGAGTCCTTATTCAACAATCGATTAATTGCTCATTCAAAGATTCCATTTCTCTAATTGGGGACGTATTCAAACTAAGACGAGTGTTGGGTATTTGAATTCAATCCAAGTGAGTATTTGCAGTATTTAAGTCAAGCCAGCCAGTTCAATAAAAATGTGAGTTTTTGCTTGACTTAAAATAGAGGTTCCTATAAATATTTTGATGCTCAAATTAGCAAAGTTTTAACTAAGAGAAAAGATTTAAATTATATTTTAATTTCTGAAAAATTAAATTTATATCAATTTTATCTCTCCCTAGAAATTTGTATCAATTTAATTTCTGTAATAATTAACTCCATATCAATCTTAGTTCCTCCATACAGTAATTTAGTGAGAAATTAAAATTTAAGATGAAATTAATTTTATAAAAATTAAATTAATACAAACTTTTAATATGAAATGAAATTTATATAAATTCAATCTTATAAAAATTAAAGTAAAATTTTTGTCGATAAAAAAAAAAGATTAAAGCATTGGAGCATATCTTATCTATTTATATTAGGTGGATTCAAGCGCTAAAAGATATGTAGTTGGGCATTTTATGGTAGTTCACAATTAAAATGAATAGAAATAAATAATTATCCTCTCTTAAATTCAAGAGAAAAATATAAATAAACTTTTAAAATATGGTTTAGTGTCATAACTCCCTTCAAGTTTCAAAATTTATAAATAATTTTTTTGAATTTTTTTAAAAAATGAAAGTATTGATAATTCATTAAAAAAACAGAAAAATGGCATGTAAATCATTGATAACTATTTTAAATATTTTTAACATAAATTTAACTAAATTTTGAATGAAACTTCTGCTAAAATAAATTATTAATAATAAAATTGATTATATAATATATTTATGATATAAGCATTTTAAGTAAATTATTAGTAAAACTTAAAACTTGATTAAATTGTATTTGGAGGGGGTAGAATATGTGTTTTTTTTTTTTAATTTTCCATTACTTTCTTTTGTTTTCTTGTACTAAAAAAACGTAGAAACAAAATTATAAGTTGTACTCTCTATTTTTTTTAAAGGATTTATTTGTATTTTTCCATGAGCACAATGAGTTGAGCAAAGCAAGTGGAGCATTCTGAACTTGAATTCAATCAATTTTAAATGCAGGGAAGGAATATGAGTATAAATTCTTCATAAATATATTAATGAATCACACATAGTGATGAGTCGCTCATAAAATTCTCAATACAAATAGAGAAACGATTTTAAGTTTGACATAAATAAATTACGTATAAATTATAATCTAGTTGATTGAGTTATTCACGATTGTTTGCATTCGAACATTACATTTATGATTGTAAATTCAACTTAGGAATAAAAATATAATATAATAGCAACAATTATGATAATGATAAGCAATCCGAATATTTTGCTACGGTATCATCACAATACAAATAGCACTAGCATAAGGGAAGAGAGCTAATAATGCCTGGTCGATCGGTCTGCTGGTGGAGGTTCAGCTCCTACTATTAGAGGCAATGTTTTGACCTTCACTTCTTATCTAACATCAAAATAAGAAAAAGCATTAGCAGCATCTAGAATTCTTTTGTATTCATAGGTAGGCTAGTAAAATGGATTCTTATGAATTAGATTGGCATAACCTATAAATTTAAGAAGATCAAATTAATTAAAGTTGGATTTATATTACTCATGAATTTTTATGAATTGATTTGTACAAATTGAAGTTTAAATGGATCGGTCTAAATTAAATTGATTTGTAAGTCGAACAACAAATTACAATAATTTAATTTATTTTCAATGTTGATTTATACAAATTGATCTATATAAATTGAAGTTTGCACAACTTTATTCGATTTGGATCAATCTACCCATTTGACATATATATTTACAAAATACTATATGAAATAAGTTAATAATATAACTTATGTTCAAAATAGTTGCAGTTATTGTAAATTCAAATTGTTTCGAATGTCAATTGTAAATTAGTGCCTAATATGATTTGAATTACATTTTAAAATCATTTAGACAACCGAACTAATTTAAACCAATTAAAATTAACATAAAGTAGATTGAATCAGAAAGTTAATCTAGTTAGAAAAAAAATCTTTTGTCTTAAAAATTTTCTTTAGTTTATTTCACTTTTGTATTAATATTATTGAATATGCTCAAGTCATAACAAAGTTTTCAATCAAAAACAAAAAAATTAATTAATAATTTTAAAAAATAATTGTAAGAAAACATACATAATCTTAAATCCTTATTTTTATGATAATTTTATTTGTTAAATTAGTTATGTTTATGTAGATTAGGTTCATATTCTGAGAGTAAATATTTTATTTATTTATAAAATTTAATATAATATATAATTTTTTAATTATTATACTATTTAATTCTATTATTATTTCAACTGGTTGAACCAGAATTATAAATTTTTGTCTTTCAATTTGGTATCCAATTTGATTTTCAAAATATTGGTGGCAATATTTTTAAATTTGTCATAAGAATTAAAGTTTTGTAAATAAAGGCCTATGCATGATTTCATGTGAATGTTGTGTGTATTTTGTTTAAAATATAACAATAAAAAACTTCTAAACTTGATTAACAATGCTCTATAGGATTGATTAAAAATAGATTAATTTTATGTGTAATAAATATGTAAAACTTATAAGTTTGTTGACAATATTTGCACACCATATTATTTAAAAAGTTACAAGGTAGTGTTAATATTCTAGAGAAATATAATTTTTTTGATAATGCTTTTAGTGGTAGAATAGTATCGAATTTTACTTTGGATTTTTTCATTTTTCAATATTCTAAATAGAGTTCATGATGTTTTCTGCATTGGTAAGGTCTAGAAGTAATAAAAGGTCATGACACTCAAAATTTTAAGACTATATAGTAATATCATTCAATTAAATTAAAAAAATTGAAAAATACATGTTTTATAACCTTTCAAAATAATTTTACTATTTAGCCCTCCAAAATTATATGTCCATACAAAAATTTCTATTTTAAAATTTTATTTCTTTATCTTCATGATTAATAAACTTTAAAATGGTTAGTTAATTAATATCTCAAATATGATTATATGATATGGCTATATATATGTGAATGGAAAGACATGAATAAAATGTTAGAGAAGACTTTGGTTGTTAGTAAAACATAACTTATGTGTCGACCATCAATAAAAATTGAGATAAATTTAAGGAAGAATAATTAAAAAATTAATTATTATATTAATTTTTTAAATAATAATAAAGTGATAAATTATTAATGATAATGGATATACAAATTATGCACACTAGTAAACAAGCCAAGGATTTTCTAAATTAAGAAAAAAAGCATTACATACCATAGTGTAAATATTTTTAGGTGACATATGATAATTTACTTATATTTTAATCAACTTAAATAATCAACCTAAGAATGCAATGGATGTGTAAAAGCATTGAAGTTTGGCTTAAGTGCTTTTACTCACTAATACTTTAAGTTTATATATCTCTTGTGTAAATGAATTTAAGAAAAATTAGCAAAGTTTATCTTCAAAAAAATTATGCAAAACAACTAATTTATCATTTAAATTCTACCTAGTAGATCATGTGCTCACCATTAATGAATCACAAAATATATCTAGTTATTAACTTATTAATCATTAAAAAATATAATTTCTATTAAAATAAAAGATAAATAAATTCTACTACTACTTTCTTTCAAAAACTAGTGTAAGCCTAATCTTATATGTGAAGTTTTACTATTACTTTCTTTTAACACAAATCCTTGTTTTTCTAATGCTAAACCAAGAAAAATGTTTTCTTCAATAAAAAAATCTATGACTAAAGCTTTATAAATCTAGAGATATAAACATGCATAAATCCAAATTACAAACAAAGCAACCTTGACTAAATTTAAAATCCAACATTCATTAATATCAACTTAAGAAAGTCCATATAGTACTTCATTAAGAAGCAAGTAAGATTAACATAACAACTTAAGAATAAAACAAGCAGATATAAACTTGAACTTTACTAAATTTGCTAAATGCTAATAAATAAATGGCAAACAAACAAATATATAAGAAACTAAGTTGATCTAACACTAATTTTATAATAAAATCACTTAATTCTTTTGTCCAACCATACAAGTAGGTTTTAAGTAACTAATTTATATATATAAATGAAACCATGTATTTCAAATTTTTATAGAACTTTTATAATAGACAATTTAGTTTACAAGGATAGGTTTTAAAATATTTTTTTTCAAAGAAAGCATAAAAGAGATCTAGTGTAAAACATAGTGTCCTTATAAATTAGAAATAAAATATTTCAAATATATTAAAAAAGTAGTAGTATTATAGAAACTTACACAACTAAAATATTACGAAAAAAAGGCTCACCATTCTTAATTGAATAATACTAGAAGCTAAAATGATTCAACCTATTCAACCTATTCTAGCATAATGATAGTAAGTTTATCTCTTGCTTTAAGTATCATGTCATCAAATGATTCAGAAATATTATTCATAATCACGTATAACTTTGCAATGAATAGGAATGCAAATTTGGCCCATTGTACTTAAGCAATTTGCGTTAGCTTATTATATACTTTAGGTTTAATCTTGTTTAACTCATTTATAAGCCTCTCTCATTCTTTATCTTATACCTTGGATGTTGTTAATTCTAAATCCTTAAGCATGCTACCTTTTCCATATCTTTTGTTCAAATTAACATATATATGTCTTATATAAAACCTATTCTTTAAACCTAATAAGAAGACCTCTAATGCTAGTTAATATCCTTATAGTCATCAAATGTAGATACATTACTTAGAATCAACAAAATTAATGTTAGAAAAACATAAGAGAAAAATAACCATGTTTTTTGTTGATTATATATGAAAACCCATATTCTTTGGTCACTAATGTGTCCTAATAATAAGCTAAGAATCCATAGCCATGGCTCCCTTATTCCACCTTCTACAATTGATATTGCTAATGGAAATACTAGTCATTCAGATTTTTGGCCATTGCAACCAATAATTGACCCTTAAACATCCCTTTGAAATGACAATAATTTAAGCCAATAACAGGCTTATATGTATTCAAGAAGCTTATTTTCACAACATTTAAACACCTATAGCACCTTAGAAATCTTGGTTATATTTGCAGTATGAGTCTTTCCAACAAAGTTTTTAAAGTGGAGTTAGGATTAGCTTTTCTAACTTTTGCATTATAATCCAATGGCTTATTATGTTATTCTTTATACATGCCATCTTGCAATTCTTATGCCTATTTTTTAGACTAATAAGTTTTATTAACTAAAATTTTTATCATATATTTCTTTTTCATAGTTTCTATAATATTAATAAGCTTCAATTTTTTGTTCCTAATAAAATTCTCTACTATTTTCTTAGCTATCCACTTAGAAGATGTAAGATGTCCTTTAATAATTTTTACACAATTATATTTTGCTTGAATGATCTTTAACCTAAAATTTTTCAAAACCCCCACTTAACTTACCAAACACACAAAATCACAATCTTCACTTTTACATTTAGCTTTACATCTAGTTAAGTCATTTGGTCCAAACTCTATATCTCCCCTATTCAGCAAGTAATACACCTTTATTATATCTCTAAACTGCTTAATAGAATTAAACTCTAACCCCTTCTTCCACTAATAATCAACACTCATTTCTAGGTGATTATATTTAGGATATTTAGGTCTTTAGCATTTCTCTTTTACATTTGTATTAGAGTTTAGTTCTACACTTTTTAAAGATTCATTTTCATAATTACTTTCTAATTCACCAATATTCTCTTAGCTAGGTTCATTGTTAGCTTTTTCATTTTCATTGTTGTGTATTGCATTAGTAATTTCATTAACATGTTTAGTAAAAAAGGTTTCACCATTAACAAACTCACTAGAATTAGCTAAGGCACCTTCAATCACACTTTAATTAATATATTGATCAAAATAGTAATCATCATTTTCTCATTAGTAAATCATCGAAAACCACATCAAATATATTATCATCACTACTACTATTATCATGTTCCATCTAAATATCTTTTAAATTATCTTTACATTAACATTTACTAATTAATTTTATCGATACCTATTAGTAAACTCTTAATGGCATATGCATTTTTCTTAGTAACTTTATCTTGCACGCTTGTACTTTTTTTCTAAATAGTTTCATTATCAACATCCTTCCCAGATGTTGCAATTATCTCCATAGTAGTATCTTAGACATTTGCATTAATATTTTTATGCTCAATTAAAGTCACATCACTACCTTTATGATAGCTATGTAATATATGTAAATGTGTATTCTTCATATACCTTCATAAAGCAATTTTTGCAAGAGCTATAACATCATTGTTACTTTTAATTTTAATATGCCTGCCCAATTCACACTCATTGTTAGCATGCCATAAACTTATAGTCCTACTATAACCTAATTTCTTCTAAGTACCAGTAATATCTTGTAGAGACCATTTATCCAATAAATAATCATGCAAGATATAATTCTTCCTACCAACATATCTCATTTCCTAGCTTTTTGTAAGTTATCTCCCATGATGTATAATGATTTTAAATTTATTAAGTGATGAGAAATTGGATTTTAATGCTATAAAATTATAAAAAAAATAAGGAATAGTTAGCGACTTACATATGCATTACAAATAAATTAAATTATCATATATATATATTTAGCTATTTCTTAATTATTCTTATTTATGTTGAGTTTCTATTAGTTGTATTAGCAATTTGAATCTAATTAATTACTCCTTTCATTCCTTTTTATTTATCGCATTTTGAAAGAGTTTTTTGATTCATTTTTATTTGTCGCTTTAGAATTTCAATGAGGTATTAAATATTCTTTTTCCATATCTACCATTTTTTTATTAATAAATACTTTTTTATTCCATATTATTAATTAGTTTACATTTATTTCTTTACATTTCTCTCTATATTTTTAACTATTTTAAATTTTATGCATAAAGGGTAATCTTGTAAAACTTATTAAAAATAAATAAATTAAATCACTTTCTTAATATGTACGAAATCGATTAATTATGACAGATAAATAGGAACGGAGAGAGTACTTGTTAATATAAATATTAAAGTGATTAAAATCTAATAAATAACTAGATATTTATTCTCCTTATTATCAAAAAGGTATGCAATTGCAAATCCAATAACTCTATATCTCATCAAATCATTCATATTACTTAGAATGTTAAAGTAATACAATTACACAATAAGGTCACCACTTTAAAGGGAAATAAATAGGAATTTCGATTTTCCAATAGTAAAACCTATCATCTAATTGAAAAAAAAAGGTGAAAAAAAGCTATGGTAGAAATTATACAATCATAACCCATTTAAAATCCAACCATATGTGATGTGACAATGCTAATTCCAAACAATCCAAAATAGGGAAAAAAAGGGGACATTTTAGTATACACTATTCAAAGAATCTATAGTGAAGAGGACGTAAGGAGCATAAATTATCTTCCTCTTAATGCATTATTCCTCACTTTTTACAACCACATATTTATTTACCATTTTAATATGCAAAAGGGAATCAAAAGTAAAGTTAAACCCTAATTAAATTTGAAGAAGGTGGAAGGTAAGTCACATGCAAACAAATTTACTTAAGCTTCACTCCATTTTAGTGCCTTATTGGATGTGGGTTAACAATCTATATTAGCTCTAATTATATAGCTCGATACTTATATGGGCATTATATTGATAAATATAATAGTAATTTTCAAATAAGGATTCAATTCCAAATTTAAACTAACTATAAGTACCTAATTAAACAAAATAAATTATAAGGAGTAAAATCAAAACTTGATGAAACTATAAAGAGCAATGACTTAATTTAACCTATAATCAAACATTCCAATACTCATAGTATCAATAAGTGAAAAACATTAGCAAACATATTCAAAATTTATACATATTAAATAATAAATAACCCACCTTGTACCTTTCAGACCTAGTCAACCTTATCCATTTTAAACCTAACCTTATTCCTACAAACACCTTATTTATTCACAAATAATTAACAAAATTTGGTGTTAGCATTTCAAATTCATCGCCTCATGTTTTATCATTGCATTAACATTCCATCATAACTCATCATTTAACATCTTATTAATACTTTCTCATCTTTTATATTTTAAGCATTATGATCATACAAACCAACATTTCAGTTCTTACATATGAATCAATCCATGTAGCCTTACAAGGAAATAAGACAAAAACCTTATACATATACGTTACAATAGCCTTTGTTTTAAACTAATTTCATGTAAAACATCAAGGCACTTAAGTATGAGACTCGAATATAGTTTCCCTAAAATAAGACCATATTTGAGTACCTAAAGATAGGGATGTAAGACAAATTTGTTATTCAAGTATTGTACTAAATATAAGCTTTAAAAAAAGGGCTTATATTGAAATGTTATACTTAGATACTTAAAGGAAAAGAGTAAATGGGTATTTGGTACTTGAGTAGAATACTCGAGTGTTAGTTTCTTTAACTATTACTCAAGTATTGATTTTGAAATTTCTAAAAACTAGTTCAATAATGTAGAAACTTAACCAAAATTCTTACTTAAGTTTGCATATAATAACATTTATCCTTAAAATATCATTTCTCATAGCAAATAGTAATATTTTATAGCTTATACATAACAAAGATTAACCCAACAACAACATTCAAGCAATAAGTCATCAATTAACATACAATCAACTAACTCACAAACTATTAGCTCAAGTATATTATCTAGGTAGGTAAGCAAATCATCTACTTACCTTGAATTTAGAAAAGTGAAGGAGATTTAGATGAGCTCAAGAAGATATAAAATTAACCTAAGTAAAAAGAATTAAAGAACATTAGCAACATTTTTTTTCCAAATCTTTAATTTCTTTCTTTAAAACTTATTTACTTGAAAATAAAATCATCTAAGCTTAATAACTAAATGAAATACGTTGGATTAAGTGTTCTCTACAAATGATTGCTTGGATCTTGTTATTATATTATCGAACTTCAAGAAGAATGCAATTAGGGTAAAGAAAGGGAAAGTTTGGTGATAGAATTGAAAATTGGGATAAAAGTTAATGTTTTAGGATACTTGTAGGTGGGATGACATTTTTTTTTTTTGTAATTTTGATGAGCTGATAAGGTTATTTAAGGAAAATATATCCTTAAATCTCCTCCACGCATCCAATTTCAACTCTAATTTTACATAACCTTGTATTTAATTTAATTATACTATTTTCTTATTAAAATGTCATTTTCTATAGTCAATCACTTATCCTAAACTTATAAATAAAATTTCTTAATTACCAATACCTTTACAAAATTACCTAAAAATAAATAAATTAAAATTCTAAAATTTTTAGGGTGTAATAGTTCTTCTTCCTTCAAAAAATTTGTCATTAAATTCTTAAAAATTAACTTTAAAAAATTATTAATTTAAGCTTTTAAATTTATTGAAAAGATCTAAATAATTCCATTTCATTTTTACTTTAGATTCCTAAGTAACTTATTCAAATCCATGCTTTTCCCAACAAACTTTTACTAAAAAAATTATCTTAAATATAAGTTTATGAATTTAATGGTCTAGAATTTTTATTGGTTATTCTTCAAAAGAAAGTTTTGGATCTATTTGAGGTGGTTTATGCTGAATAACGTAAAAAGCATCAAGCAAATATTGGTGGAGCCTTAAAATATGAAACATTGGATGAATAATATGCAAGTTACTTGGTAAATCAAGTTAGAATGCAATGGATCTGATATGCTAGACAATTGGGAAAGTATTGATATAGCGCATGTGAGATTTTTCCATTTTTACCAAATCATATTACTCTTTTCATGGGAGAAATTTTTAGGAAGAATATGTCTTTTTCTTAAAACTTCAATTCTTTTCTTATTTTATTAGTGTATGATTTTTTATGATCATAAGTAGTTTTCAACCTTTCTCACATAATCTTTACCTTCTTTATGCATCAGAAACAAGGTTAAGGTCAAAGAGTTTAGCTTCTCTTAGTTCAAACTATCCTAATAAGGATTTATGTCTTTTCTCATACAAAACTTCATATAAAGTCATCTTAATAGAAGATTGGTAACTATTATTATATGTGAATTCAATTAGAGGCAAGTATTTCTTCCAACTGCCTTTAAATTTAAGAGTACATGCATGCAACATATCTTCTAAAATCTAGATTGTACACTTAGATTGACTATCTATTTGAGAATAGAGAGCAATACTAAAATACAATTATGTTCCCAAGGCTTGTTAGAAAGATTATTAGAAATGAGTTATAAATTGAATACCTCAATCAAGTACGATGGTAAAAGAATTTCTATATAGAATAGCTATCTTATTAAGGTATAATTAGGCATATTGAATTGCAGAATAACTAGTTTTAAGTGGGAGGAAGTGGGCTATCTTCGTCAATCTATATACCATTACCGAAATCAAATCAAATCCTTTTTGAGTTTTAGAAAGGTTAACTAGAAAGTTTATTGTTACACTTTCCCACTTATATTCAAGGATGGAAAGGTTTGGTGTAAAATTGAAGGCTTTTAATGTTTAGCTTTAACTTGCTGATAAGTAAAACATTTCAACGCATAATAGAGTATATAGGAACCTAAGGTTAACCTTGAAATCTAATCATCCTTTATTCACCAATCATCAACTTTGCATTTTGATTTCTCATTGCTTCTTCTTTTAAAGTTAGATTTTGAAAATCTTACTTTTGTGATTCTTTGATTCTTTCTATTAATACAAATTAAATTGCCATTTGTGTAATTACCACCATTTGATCCTAAACTTGAATGCTTGTTAGAATACCCAATAACTTCTTGCTTAAAGCATCAATTACCACATTTGCTTTGCTTAGGTGATAATGAATAGTCTAATCATAATGTTTTACTAACTTCATCCATCTGTGTTGCCTCAAGTTCAAATCTTTCTAATCATGTTTCTTCAACTGTTGAGATGCATAGGTAATTACTTTCCTATTTTGTATTAGCATATAGCATAAATCAACTTAAAAAGTATCACAATAAATAGAAAATTATTTATATGATTGATAATTGTTATATTTTTAAATTTTATAACTAGTATTAATAATTTCTTATTTTTACTTTTGTAATAATTATTTATTCTTTCTTTTACGTAAAATATTAAAAAATTATGAAAATAAATGATATAATGAAAACGCATGTATTAGATATTGTTAAGGTGAAATTTAATCATTCATTTTAATATTTTTTATTTATTTTAATATTATAAATGAATGTAAAATAAATAATTATAATAAAAAATAAAAAAATAATAGTACTAATTATAAAATTTAAGAGATATACCACCTTTGTAAAATAAAGGAGTAAATGATGGGATTTTTTGACTTAAATGAAATTCAATATTTTTTAAAAGTTTTGTGTCTTTCGTCTAAAGGATTTTGTGTCTTCTCTCATTCATTAACAAAAAAAATGAAGAACTGAATATTATATTTAATCTTATTTTAATTTTTAAAATTTTAATATTTTACACATTAACAAATCAGCAATTTTTTTTAAATTGCAGTACACACTTTACATTTTATCCAAATGCAATGAGTAAGAAAAGCACCATAAATATTTAACAAAGTAGACCGGTTTTACGGTTCCAAGTTTCGATCAACAAAACATCTGCAAGGCATTGAGAACTGCCACAGGCTTGTTAGACGAAAAACCAAAATTAAAGAAGAACCATTAACCCATAGAAATCTAAAATTTCCCGAAAACAAGATAATAGGTGAATTTATCATATTATTTTTTTAAAAAAAAAAACATCGAAAACAACATCAGGCAGCAGAGGCTTCCCCACACATCATCTGCCCACAGGAGAATGACCCCGTTCCTGTTTCTCTACCACCGAACACGCCCGGGCATCACCTCTTGCTAGCCTGCGCCTTGCTGCTTAGCCTGCGCTCTACGCACCCTTCCTCCGTTTTTCTTCTTCATATCTCTCTCTTTCATTCTTCTCTCTCTTCCCCAGATTCCAATCACTTTGCCATCGTTGACATAAAAAAGCGTAAAACCTTGACAAGGTTTCGATTTTGGGAATTAGGGCTAGGTTTTTTGAGAGATGTGGGATGCTTCAGGCATTGATGAATCTGCTCTCTCTCTGTTGGAAGCCATTCGGGCGTAGTGCTGACAAATTCGATTCTCTTAGTGTCATCGGTGGCAGTTTTGGTAGTGGGGCCGGTGGAAGGGAAGGCAAAGACGGCTTGCTCTGGTTCCGCGACATCGGAAAGTATGGCTCTGGTGATTTCTCGATGGCCGTGGTCCAAGCAAACCAGGTTCTCGAAGACCAGAGCCAGATCGAGTCAGGTCCTTTCGGGACCTTCGTGGGTATATACGATGGACACGGAGGACCCGACGCATCTCGATATGTCTGCGATCACTTGTTTCGGCATTTTCAAGGTCCTTTATTCGGAATCCTTTTTCCCTATGTAGGCCTAGTTAAATTTTGGGTCTTGTGGCGTACAAATTGGCCACGTTTGAATGTGATTGTTTTGTTAAATTCATGTGTATGAACTGTTATTAGTGATTTCCATCAATTCACTTTTCGTGAACTTTGAAAAAGTTTTGCTTTTGATTGGTCTTTCTATTCTTAGATTTTCAAGCATCAACTACAGTTGAGGCATGCTGCATAAATGGGAGATACTGTTTCTCATAACTATTTTGGACATATTTTTCCTCTTGTTGGTTGCTGAAGTGAATGTAAATTTTGCTTTTGTTTATTGTGGAAGGAGTTTGGAATTGCTTATTACATAACTGTTCAAAATTTTAATCTGTTTAGGAGTTAGGTCCCATGTCTTCTGGGTTGAAGGCCTATTGCTTTGTCGATAATTCTACGTTCAAATTTCATTCCTTGCTGGCGCAGGAAGTGTTAGGATTTGACTCTTGCTTGATTCTCCTTTTACATTCATAAAAAACCCTTCTTATGTTACCTGTCTCAGACTTCACGTTTATGCAGCAATATCAACTGAGTCACGGGGAGTTGTGACAACTGAGACCATTCAAAGAGCATTTCGCCAAACTGAAGATGGGTTCGCTACTGTTGTGTCAGAACTATGGAGTTGTAAACCAAGCATTGCAACCGCTGGGACATGTTGTCTAGTTGGAGTGATATTTCAGCAGACCCTTTTTGTGGCAAGCCTGGGGGATTCCCGTGTTGTGCTGGGTCAGAAAGTTGGCAACACTGGAGTTGTTGCTGCAATACAGCTATCTACAGAACATAACGCAAATTGTGAGGCCATCAGGCAGGAGCTTAAGGAATTACACCCCAATGACCCCCAGATTGTTGTTCTCAGACATGGTGTGTGGAGAGTAAAAGGCATTATTCAGGTAATTTTGTATGTCATTCCTCTTGGGAAGCAAACTTACTTCCCCCAGCATCAAAATTTGAATAACTGTGAATTTGGCGAAATATCTGTTAACTAATTTGGTTTCTCCATCATAAAGTGCAGTTTGAATAGGAACTTAGATTGTTTTTTTCACATACGCATTGAAAATGCAGAATGAGGGAACAGGATGTTCTTCTGTTGGGTTTATACAGGGATGACCTATCATCTATGCAGTATGTCATATGTCCTTCTTTGTTAGAATATGTTGCATTGACCTAAAATTAAGTTTTCACTAAACACAGTTCATATGTAAAAGAAGCATCGCATGATAAACTATGAAAGTTTAGACTTGAACAAACTTTGAGAAATGGGGGAAAGGTGAGAGGAATGAGCCTAAGAATATCTTCCTCTTGTCAGAAAATAGTGAATTGTACAAGGACAAAGTGCAATTTATAACCTTCAGCACCAAGCAAGTAGTCCAACTTGGAGGAGGTCTTGATTTTGTTCTTAATAGGATGGATGGAGTTGGATTTGTGCGAGGATTATAGGTTACCTCCCCAACCCTGCATTGGTATCCAAATGTCAAAGGATAAAATAAATACAAAATTATTTAAAAAATGGAATTGTACACAATATGTGGCAATTAAAAGAATATTTGGATGGATAAGAAAAGAGTTGTTTATCTAGAACGTTGGCACTTTTTATATCTTCTTGCTCTCATAGATATATCTTTTTTAAATATGAAGAGGATTCCACAACTTTGACTCTTATTTTTCCCTCTTTTTTTTTTTTAAAAAAAAAACATTAATATGCATGGCTATATGTGATTAAAATATGCTTCAGGGTTAATCCTATCTTTCATTTATTTATTTTTTTGTTAGTTATTGGTTCGAAATTCTCAAAGTAACTCTTTGCAACTGTTATATTATATCATCTTGTATTGTATTTGTTGCAGGTCTCTAGATCTATAGGTGACGTATATATGAAAAATGCCCAGTACAACCGGGAACCAATTCTTCCAAAATTCAGGCTTCCTGAACCAATGAACATGCCTATCTTATCTGCTAATCCCACCATTATCACTCATCATCTCCAACCAAATGATTCCTTCCTTATATTTGCATCAGATGGTTTATGGGAGCACTTGAGTAATGAAAAAGCGGTGGAGATTGTCCAGAGCAATCCGCCCGCAGTAATATTCTTTTTTCCTGTATTTTATGTATCTTTTACTTATTCCTATATATTTCTTTTATGCTTTGCATGTCAATCTTGAGAGAAGATTTGAAACTTCTCCATTATAGCTTTCATGTATGAGTTCATTTTGGTTCCAATCACTATGAAATACAGGTTAAATATTGCCGTTCTTAGTTGATTTGATAGAGCGTAGAACTAGTGAATGGAGAAGCATCTTAATTGAGTTGTCTGCTTGGCTAGTTTCTGTGTTCACTCTTGATAGGGTGCTATTTATCTTGTCAGCACCTTGGCATATGCTATATCAAAAGGGTGCAGGATTTGTATCACATTCACAAGTCTGGTTTGTCAGCAAAATCAAGAGAGAAACTGTTGTGCTTTTTTGCATCCCTGTTTTAGAATTATAGTTTCTACTATATTTTTATTCTGCTTGAATGACTTGTACCCTCAATGGACGGAATATTAAAGGATGATTCTGATTTTCTTCACTGCTGTGTTTCGTTATTGAGGTGCCAATCTTGAATTCTATTTATGCTCCCAGATTCTTCTGTTTCAGGGTAGTGCCAAGAAGCTTGTGAAGGCTGCCCTTCATGAAGCTGCGAGAAAACGAGAAATGCGATATTCTGATCTCCGTAAGATTGACAAGAGGGTGCGACGCCATTTTCATGATGATATAACCGTTATTGTTTTATTCTTAAACCACGATCTTATATCCAGAGGAACGGTGCTAGACTCACCGCTATCACTTCGAAGTGCACTTGATCACTGACATGTATCGGTTGTTTGAACATGTATTTTGGATGTTTTGTTCAACACTCGGAGAGTTGCACCTGTGCCCGTGCCTGAAGGTACAACATTCTGCGCACTGCTGGAGGGTACCATTTATAGTGCATTGGCTGGCATGTTTGGTTACTGATACTGAGATACTTGGTCCTCATATTGATGACAATTGAATTCTATGACACTTGAATTTTGTCCATGAAAAAAAAAAAAAAAAGAAAAATATGAAACAACAAACAACTTTTGGTTGTAGCTATTCTTTTTTTCTTTTTTGGGTCCTTACACTTATCTAATGAGTTTAAGGCTCTTGTCCTAGTCTGTTTTCTTTAAATCTGGAAGGGTAGGGTTAAAGTTCATAGCTAATCCATCACCATGTTGATCGATCGATTTTGACTATAAATGATCCGTAATCTTCTTGCAAAATAAATTATCTTCTGTATGGCACTTAGATTTGTTTTTCACCTTCCGACTTACAAGGCAGGAAAAGTCAATTAAGGTTGTATTATGTTTCAGCTAGGTAATTAGTCCTGTTGAGAGGTAAAGAACAATATTTGTAATTCTATGTTGAGCTTCGTACAATTCTCTAGCTAAATATTTACTTACATATACATGATGTGACAATGAAATCAGGGTCCCTGTGGTTCTGCAGAATTGAAAGGTGCTACTGTCATTGTGTAAATTTATAAATATTTATCAGACTGAAAAATCACAAATGAAAACGTTTAATTTAATTATTATTTAAATATTTGAAATATAAATTTGATCTATTTTAATGTTACAATACTAAAAGAGCAAGGTAATTAGGTTTTTTTTAATCATAATTTTTTTAAAAAATACAGCGGATTGTGGTAAATATTAGTATAAAATCCATTTACATAAAATGGAGTTTAATTTTATAATTTTTATAAGGAGAAAAACATATTTCATCAATTCATAATTTTTTTCAAGTAAAAAATATATTTTATCTATTCGTAATTTGCCCTTACTTTTAATCTGTCTATTTATGATTTATAATATCAATAAAAGGGCACATGTAATTTATACCATTAATTTGTGTTACAATAGAGTTTAAATTCATAATTTTTATAAGGAGAAAAACATATTTTATCAATTCATAATTTTTTTAAGTGAAAAATATATTTTATTTATTCGTAATTTGCCCTTACTTTTAATCTGTCTATTTATGATTTATAATATCAATAAAAGGGCACATGTGATTTATACCATTAATATTGTCCAACTGTGTTGATTTGTGTTCAAATGTACTCTCATACGTTTTTTCCTTCCTCTATTAAATTAAAATTGAATTTTAAAAATTTAATTTATATCATTTCTTTTACTATTTAATCTCAAATCCTATATTCTACCATCTTAATTTTAGAGGAATGAATTGGAAATGATTGGGGACAAACTAGAGTGAAATCAAATTATACAAGATAAGATCTTTTGATTCAAGTGATATTTTGATATCTCTTAAAAGATTTTATATTTTTTATTATATTCATAATTCAATTTCTGATCGTCGCACCAATGCACCACTTCTACTATATATATATGTAAATAAAAAGAAGTATGTGGATTGTACATTATAAAGTTTCCTAAACTTTGCCAAAGACGCAGTATGAGTAGACGGAGTGTAAACTGGAAAATTACATGTTAGTTCTTCTTATTACTTAAAATTATTGGTTGTACGTTATCAATGGAGTGATTAGATTATTTTTTTTTTTTGGATTGGGGAAAGTGTTGATCTTGTTTTCCAAAGTGAAATGCTAATGCTACATCCAAATGTCACCGGCTAATGCCTCCTTCGAGTGCAAGTAGTTTAAATAGTTTGTAAGGAGCTTATGATCTAATTTAATTTGATTTAGTTTACTTATTTAGATAAAATAAATTAAAATTAATTAATAAATTTATTTATATAAATAGATTATATTTATTTTTTAAGTTTGATTTATAAATATATTAAGTTAATTAATTTAATTATTAATATATTTATAACTTAAAAATAAAATACATATATGTAATATAAAATTTTTAATACATATATTTATCTAATTATATTATTAAATAATTTTGAATCTTGAAAAAAATTTAATATATCAATTTATTTATATAAATTAATAAGTTAAGATATAATATCAAATTTATTTAATAAATTAGATTAAATTAAAATTTTGACTTTATACAAATTTATAAAATAAGTTGAAGCTAATCATTTAAAAAGGAAATTTAATCTAAGCCTAACTCCTTAACAATGACAAGGACAATGTCGTCATTACGAATATCTCCCGGAATATTATGGGAACACAAATACAGTCCGGCGGGTGGACTACCGTCGAGCTTCTTCTCAACGACGAGCACAGCAATCTGAGCTCGAAAACCAAGTCTATGTCTGTTTTTTAGCGCCAACTCGTTCCAGAGAACTAAGCTATGGCTTCCGGATTCTCAAACTCAAGCTCGTTTCTATACTCCTTTGTAACAATCGCACTCGCACTGAGTCTTCTATTGGATCCGTCCGACTCCGCTCCTCAACCCTTCCGCAGAGATCCTGGTCACCCTCAATGGCACCACGGTGCTTTCCAAGACGTTCGCGACACCGTGCGATCCGATGTTCGTCGCATGCTTCATTCTCGGGCTGAGGTATATACCAATTATTCTTCGTTTTCCGTTGTGAAATTCAGTTAAATATTATGAGAATTGTGATTGATTGACCACAATTTGTGTTTTGCAGGTTCCATTTCAAGTTCCGCTCGAAGTGAATGTTGTGCTTATTGGTTTTAGTGGAGATGGAGGCTATCGACATTCGGTTGATGCGCGTCGATTGGAAACATTTCTCAAAACCAGCTTTTCATCTCACAGGCCGTCTTGTCTGGAGACTGGCGAGCCGCTTGATATTCAACATCACATTGTCTATAACGCATTTCCTGTATGCCTCATCAATTATAGACTTTCAGGCCTAGTTTAACATGCTTTACATTGAGTTACATTTTAGGATTTATTATTTTGCCACAAATTCTGATATATTGTTTGTCCACTCAATATTATTATTATTGCTTTACAATGGGTTTGTAGTCCCTACTTGCATGTTTATTTGATATGTAAATGTTTATGTTGGGAGTGAGGTTCTATTATTCTGTTCTTGTTTGCTCTAAAAATCAGACTTTATCTTGCTTGTTGAGTGGCTTGAGCTTGTTTTTATTTTGTCTCATTTTCTTTATGGATAACATTGGAACCTATAAGTTATTATTGATTGTTTGTTAAAGTATAGTGTAATATTTTTTTTCAAGCATAGATGTAAATACTCATTATCTTAAATTTCCTCCATATGACACTTTTAATGCTATTCTCACCACAGGCTGGACAGCCAGAATTGATAGCCATTGAGAGAGCTTTGAAGGAAGCTATGGTTCCAGCAGGAAAAGCGAGAGAGGTAACTCAACTCATTCTTTTTACCCCTTGCAGTTGCTCTAGATTGGTTTGAGAAAACTATAGAGACATGTCTTTAGATAAGGTTCTAAAATGTACTATCAACAAACAGTCTGAATTTGGAAGGGAGGTGCCTTTGTTTGAAGTTGAAGCAACAGCTGTGGAACCAGTATTTCAGAAGCTGTACTCCTACATATTTGACATGGAAGGTGGAGGGTATTCTGTCACAGACATGGATAGACCAGTGCCAAGTGCAATTTTTATTGTAAACTTTGATAAGGTATAATCTGCACTTTCTTTGGTGAAATGCCATGCCTTTTATTTTACAATACAAATCGATTGATATCAACTTCATATCCCTCTCCTGTAATTCCTAAAGGAATTGATAACTTTTTCTTCTTCTAACTATTAAGGAAGAAATCATTATTAAATAAATCAGGTTTTATATTTTTCATACATGTTCAGTCTCATCCTTTACTGCTGCCGTGCTAATTTTAAATATATCACAGGTGAGAATGGATCCTAGGAATAAGGAAATTGATCTTGATAGTTTAATGTTTGGCACTCTTCCTGTGCTATCTGAGGAAGATATGAAAAAACAAGAAGGAGATTACATTTATCGCTACCGCTACAATGGTGGGGGCGCATCTCAAGTTTGGCTGGGATCTGGCAGGTATAAGACACTTTGTTCCTGAGCGTATTTTTCAGTCTAAACTCAGTGTCCTCCTTCAGAAAGTGTTGTGTCTGCTGTAGCTAGGAATTGCTTTATTTGCAAAAATTTTTTTGCAACAGGTGTCGTTTTATAATTTTTTCTTAGCAGTTTAAGGGCAGTTTTTTTTATTATTTACTAGAATTATATGAAAATTTCGTCTCCAACCTGATGGGAAGTTTTTGTTAGTATGACCCTGAAAAACATCATATGTTCTTTCCCGTGAATCAGGAAAGGTCAATACTTAGTGACTTTTACACTAGAACTGGAGAACAACAATGGACTTCAATTCATGTTAAGAAAAGCTAACTATATTTCCATTGCAATTCTCACCCTGATTTTTTTTTAGAACTTAAAATATTTACTGTGATTTAAAATATTAACAAGATAATTCTGGTGACAACTGCTGATAATGCTATGGGCAGGGAACATATTGATTTATTTGATTACATCTTCATAGTTCTTCTGGTCTTTATTTCCTCTGACATGAAATGCTAAGTTTCTCTGGTTTAATTTGACTGAAAAATCCCCTTTTTTTTGTAGTAGGATCTTTCTGCCTTTAATATAATTAACATTTTAAATCTTGTTATTGCATAGCTGTTGATTTTCCATGTATATTAAAATGTACATTAATCCTCTGCCTGAGGAAAAAGGAATGTTACTTGTCATATTCCTGTTTGCATGTAAGCTGGCCTGACTTTATTTTTGTACTGTTCAGATTCGTTGTGATTGACCTTTCAGCAGGGCCATGCACTTATGGGAAGATTGAAACTGAAGAGGGAAGTGTCAGTCCTAGAACTTTGCCAAGATTGCGAAATGTGGTCCGCCCAAAAAGTTTCGGCACAGCTGCTGATCAGTCCAGCAATGATATTTTTCTTGGACAGCTTGCTTCTTTGGTATCAACAACAGTGGAGCATGTTATAGCTCCTGATGTGAGGTATTTGTGATATATTGGATTTAGAAATAAACTTTATTGTTCTTGTCCCAGAAGTTTGAATATCTTTTGCATAGCCAGCCTATCAGTTGAGTAGCAAGCATGTAACTGATTGTGTTTAAATTTTTATTTTCAGGTTTGAAACTGTTGATCTGACTTCAAGATTGCTTATACCAATAATTGTTTTACAAAATCACAATAGATACAACATTCTGGAGCACGGTCATAATTATAGTGTTAATGTAAAAGAAATTGAAGCAGAGGTTTGTTTCCTTCTTTGAAGTTTTTCAATTTTTTGTACAACTTAATTTGCGCATATCTTGAAAATTGCTTGCTGGGCTTCTCCAGAGTGTCATTCTTTGACATTTCTTATTCCTCTCAGGTGAAAAAGATGCTTCATTATGGGCAAGAAGTAGTAATCATTGGCGGTTCACATTCACTACATCGCCATGAGAAGTTGGCAATTGCTGTTTCAAAAGCTATGCGTGGACATTCCCTGCAAGAAACTAAGAATGATGGCCGTTTCCACGTTCATACAAAGACATATCTGGATGGTGCTCTTTTAAAAGAAGTGTGTATTTTCGTTGCAAATCTACATCTTTTAATTTTTGATCCAATTACATATATAAACATAGTCTCTTAATTTTATGGGCAGTTGATTGAGGCATTCTTACTGCGAAGTTTTAATCATAAACTTGACTTGGCAACCCATTGTTAGAATTTTTAGACGACAATGGATTTTAGCAGACTCTTAGTTTCACTCCTAGTCTCCTTTGCAGCTGAAATGATCTGTACAAATATTGCCAGATTTCATTCTTATCTGAATATGTTTGCATATGAAATACTAGTAGCTGATGTACCTTTTTCCCCCACTTTTTTGCATGTAGCTTTCTTATATATCTATTTTTAACCTTGGAACTGCCTTGCACAGGAGATGGAACATTCTGCTGATGTTCTCGCTGCTGGATTGCTTGAAGTAGCTGATCCATCTCTTTCTAGCAAGTTCTTCCTTCGGCAGAATTGGTTGGATGACTCTGAAGGGTCAACTGATTCTGTTCTTAAGCATAAGCCTCTTTGGGCTTCGTATGGCTCAAAACAGGATAAGAAAAAGAGTAAGAAGAAGAAAGTAAAGAAGCAAGGAGATCTGCACCCAACTTATGGAACAAGAGTAATTCCTGTGTGCGTTCTGCAATATCTCTCTTCTAAGTACAGATAATTGAAAATGCAATTTCACATCTGCATATCTTTGATGTTGTATACATGTGCATGCGCGCATGTGTGTCGTATTAGATTTTATCAAATACTTGACCCTAATTTTCCTGCATTTACCTGTTGTAATTGCAGTCTAGCATTAACTTAAATAGGATCCATCAAGTCCATGACAATATGATTAAATTGGCAGTCTGATATTGTGTTGAATTTGTAAAATTTTCTCTGACCTAACTCTCCTGAAAAATGCAATGGATGTTATCCGGGTTGAAACAATTCATGGGAAACAGAGAGCTCTGTTATTTTCTGTGTTGCCTGTTAAAAGTTAACATAAAATCCTGCCTCATGCATTTGCACATGGATGTTCTCTTGAAATTCAACTTTGATCATGATAAATATATACTCTAGAACCATTTGTTAAGGACCGAGTATGCAATTTGGACCAAGGCATTTGTGTCATGGCCAAGGGGAAAAAGTGGCTGTGCTCTGACGATTATTATATTAGTGGACTGCCACATCCTATTTGTATCTATAATGGTGTGTTTTTTTATTACATTGTTCATGCGATGGCCAGTTAGAGGTAAAAATGGCTGCACTCTAATGATTATTATATTAGTAGACTGCCACATCTCGTTTGTATCTATTGTGTTGTGTTTTTTATTACATTCTTTGAAATTAAGATTAGACCAAAGCATGATAGTATATTACTTGGGTAATGTATTTCTTAAATGATGCACATTGTGATTGCTGTCTATGAATTTTTAATTTTTTTTAAATAAATAAACCAGTAATCTTCACTTGTTAAAGTTGTTGTTTTTGCTTTGTTTCAAAATTGATTTAATGTTGCAACACCTGATTACAATCAGTTTTGTTTTGTAGCTTTGTGCTATCATTGGCAGATGTGGATCCAAACCTTATGATGGAAGATGAAAGTATGGTATGGACAAGCAATGATGTTGTAATTGTGCTTGAGCATCAAGGGGAAAAAATTCCTTTGAGGTAAGTGCCGGATGGATATAATAAATATTATTCAGTACTAAAAAAGGAATGCCTTGGCTATTCTCTAAGAGTTACTGCCATTTTATTATGCTATTGTATGCTGCATTGGGAAAACTGATGTCCTCTCTGTTTAGCAGTTATGTTTCAGAAACACAAAGAAGGCATGCCATTCCATCTCAGGCCCAAAGGCATATATTGGCGGGTATTGCTTCAGTTGTTGGCGGTTTAAGTGCACCATACGAGAAGGCTTCTCATTTACATGAAAGACCAGTGGTGAATTGGCTCTGGGCAACTGGTTGTCATCCATTTGGACCATTCTCTAACACATCTTACATCAGTCAGATGCTTAAGGATGTTGCTTTGGTAAATGCTATCTTGGTATGACAAACTGATTTTAGTCATTGAAAGGCATCTTAATTAGTTTCTTTCATATATTGGCAGAGGAACACAATATATGCACGTGTGGATGCTGCACTTCGTAAAATTCATGAAACATCAGAGGTGATCTATATTTCATTTGTGTTTATTAGTACTTTTAGTTGAGTTGATGCATATATGTATAGCTATCAAAATTCTTTGTAGACTGTCCAAGCTTTTGCGGCAGAATATCTGAAAACTCCTTTAGGAGAACCAGTCAAGGGAAAGAAGAACAAGTCAACCACGGAGCTATGGTTGGACAAGTTTTTCAAGAAAACTATCCACTTACCTGAACCTTTCCCACATGAATTAGTTGACCGCTTGGAAAAATATCTTGACGTAAGCTATTACTTATCTAAGCAATTAACCTAACTATGTGGGCATTTTTAGATCCTAACATTTTGCAATATACATGTAAACACTAGGGGCTTGAGGAGCAGCTGGTTGATATGTCTTCATTATTGTATGATCATCACCTACAAGATGCCTTCTTGAACAGTTCAGATATTCTGCAGAGTACCATGTTCACTCAAAAGTAAGTTACCCATATTATTAGCAGGGTTCTCTCATTTTATTTACTTTTGTGTCAACATGTGAAAAGCTTTCTATACAAGGTATCTGAATATCCCTTTTTTGGTTTCATAGTTTTATGGCACTAAGTCTATTCAATAATGTGAATTACAGTTACGTTGATCATGTTTTGACAAGTGAGAGGGAGAAAATGAGATGCTGCAACATTGAGTACAAGTATCCCGTGCACTCTTCTCAAACTTACATCTATGGAGGAATCCTTATTGCTGGATTCTTTGTATACTTTATTGTAATTTTCTTCTCATCTCCAGTGCGCTGACTTGAAAAGTTTTGAAGCCATCAAAGAACATGTACACAATTTTGGACCCAAAATTCTCAATTCAAGATAGTGGACACATCGAATTTAGTAAATTGACGTTACATAGGTGGATTTTAGTAGAATTGCCAGGTTTATTTCTATCATGCCTTGGTTTCACTTTCTTTATTAGCGATAATTGGTGGAGATTAATGAAGGTACAACTTACGGTTTCGGCTATTTGATGAAGTGCATCATCCTTGGACGATGAAGATTCAGAATCCCCTTTTGCCATCTCAAATTCTAGTCTCATTTTCTTGACTTATCGCCTACTAGGACAAATTGGTGAGTGAGCTAAAATTAGTCCTTTTAAGTCATGAAGTGCCATTTTGAGAACAAGTTGAGAGGGAAAAAAAAATACAGTAGACAAAAAAATTGACCATCATAGTTAATTAGTCATGTATTTTCCCTTCCAAACAATATTAGATTGGTCATTGCTAACTAGCTTTGTTAAGTTTTTTATTTCTCTAAGGATCCGTAGTGACATGAAGATGGTAAATTATAGATTTATCAGCGCCTTAATCTGATCATTCAAATAAGGATTTTGAGAGTGATATAGACCTTGTTTGGTAATTAGTTGTTAACTGTAACGGTTAGTTGATTCAATTAATTATTAACTGATAGCTGATTGTATTAGTTAATTTGACTAGTTAATTACATTAATTATTTGAATAAGAGTGTTCGGTAAAATTAGTTGTTTATTGTGAAATGACATATAAAGATATTAGTATATTTTATGAATTATTTAAGTATCTTTTTGTTTTAATATTTTAGATCCTATATGTTATTTACTAGATTAAATTTTCTTGTAAATAATATAGCATTATAAATTATTATATATTAAATATTTTTTAAAATTAAATTAATATAATTTTTATAATAAATAAATTTATCAATAAAAAATTAGTAATTATAATTATTTAATTTTTATATAAAAATAAATATTATAATTTTTAATATATTGATAGCGGAAGAAATGAAAATTTGATGAATTAATATTCTTTATGGATATGAATCAATTGAAAAATAAATTATTAATCATAAAAAATGTTACATTAGAAAGTACCAATTAAAATAAAATTTTAACAATAAATTTAGTGTAAATTAAAAGTTAATAATACCATTTAATACAAATGCTTATAACACTCTAAGATGACCATCTAATTGGTCTATCTATCATCAAATTAGAAGTAATTGTATCTCGAATAATTGCTATTTCTCTAATTCTCATTTCTCCAACACTATCTTGTGAAAAACTACCTACAACATTTGGAAATATCTTAGGGGATATAAAAATATATAAAAATTATATTAAAAAAAAACTCCACACGTTTTCTATAGAAAATTGGTTGCAAAATCCTTTTCTTTTAGTTGGAAATTAGTGGTTAGATATAATTTTTAAAATTAATTTAGTTGTTTAATAATAGATAAATTTTATTAAAAAATTGGTTGAGAATAATTTTGATTTAAGAGGTCATTAACCAATTTCTTAATGGATAATTTTTATTTTTTTAAAATAAAATATAATTATACAACATTATGTAATGATCTTTGTAATACAACGAGGCTAAAACCTTCTCATTTTTTTTCTAGTTTAACACTTTTAGTTCTTAATTTGTCAATAAATTAAGCCTAATTAAGCTTTAATAAATTGATATTTGCAACTTTGCCCTCAACCTCTGCTCCTTATCATGATTTCCCCATCAACTATCACTCCTCATTACATTTCTTGTTACAAGAGCTATACTTTTTTTTTTTCACAAATTTACAGTTTATCGAGTTATATTCACAAACATTAAATCAAGAAGGTAGGAAGAAACTTTTGACGTAAGGGTGGGATTTATTTTTTACATGTCTTGGAAGTTTTGATTTATAGGTTTTATAATTAAGGTTTGTATTTTTCAATTTTAAAATTTTTTAGGTGTTTACTATTTGTTTGTGTAGTTGAGATTTTATTCTTACTCTTGTTTACTTAGATTATTTTCTAATTTTTTTTCTTTAAGAAGAAAGATTTATGATCAATTTGTTTCAATGAAAAATATTTTTCAATAATGATAATTATAAAATATTAAAATAATAAAAAATATTATGATTATTTAATATTAAATGTAAAAAATAGAATAAAAATGTCTTTTATTTAAAAAATTATTTTTCCTCACAACCATTATTTATTATTTTTAATTTTTAATTAAATTGAATTAAAAAATCTTAAAGTTTTATCATAAAAATTATTATTATTTTTTATATTAATTCTTATTCTAAATCGCAACCACTTTCCCCCAGTCCTTACAACAAAGGGGACAAGGAAACAAGAAATTGCAGAGCCACTTGTTGAAGTTTTTTTTAATAAGAATAGTTCGGTTTATAAGAATTTAAAAGAGATAATTCAATCATTAAGAAAATGTCAGGTCAATAATTCATTTAAGATGCTGCATCTGCCAGCATTTTCTATTTCAACGATTTGAGCTCCAACAGCTGTTTCAAATGACTATTCATCAAACAGTTAAAATTAGTTAAATAGCCAATTTTTAGTTAAATAAGCTAAAAGCTCTTCTAACAGCCATTTGCCAAACATTCCTATAAATTTTCCTTTGCTGACCATTTAGACTTGTAAATGATGCTAGAACAAAGCTAACTATCCAGTTGGTTTTATTGTATTACTTACCCTTTGAGATTGAGGAGATTCTTGGTTTAGTTCTTTTCTGCTTTATTTTTTGGAAGGTTAGAAGATTCATTTTAAACTTAAATATGTACACTTACTATATTTTTGCTTTAAAGTCTGGGTTCCTTCTTAAGATTGTTGTATGATGTGCATGATAATTTTATTACCACATTGAGGTTGATAACTTACCATATCTTTTAGCAGAAAAAAGGGCATACATACAATAGAATGTATATTAAATATGTTTTAATTAATATTAAACAAGTGATTTGAAAAAATAAAAATAAAGTGCAGGCTTTGTAAATTCTTATGCTAGCTTTATTTACCCTGAAAGCTTTTCATCATTTAATTTCTGTAAGAAGTCTTACATTAGGAGAGGGTAATTGGGGAAGGGGATGCGGAGGAATGGGACCTTTCATCCCTTGATACCACACTACTGGAAGATACACAAATGTATGCCATTTGATCCAAGCCTCCCCTGGTATTTATTTATTTTTTTGAAAGAAATGTTTTAAATTACCACATAGTTCTTTAGGGTACAAAGAATATCAAAAACGATCCTAGAATAAGATTTTACCCTCCGCAGTCGAAGTTCATCATCTAACATGTTCTTCATGAAAAAATGCAGCAAAGTGTGAAGCATTCAAATAACGTTCCTTGATTATTTTTTGACTTAGTGGGAGAATGAAGAAAAGATAATTACTACAAGATTAACAATGTACTTTGTTGTAAACTTTGGAAGAATATCGAATAGCTTTCTAGGCCAGCAATGTGCATCAAATTAAGCAACCGTAATATTTAACTACTCAGAGCCCAGTGCTTATTTCATCATCTATAATTTCCAATTTATAAAACTCTCAATCAATCAAAACAAATGCAATATTCACTTCATAAAGATTTACCAAGGATCCTTAGTAATATTGCTAATGGTTGTTATCAAATAGACAATTTTGAGCTTCTATGCCATCACAGGATCCTTTTTTTTCTCTCTCTCTCTGTTGAGACTATAGAAAGCAACCAATTGTAAGACTCGCAGACACATATAACTAAAAAAACAAATTGAATGTAAAAAATTACCCATAAAAATACTCAAAGTTTGAAGATGGATTTAGCATTTTAGAAGAAAAAATCTATTATGCACTACTTTTTTAATGATGTAAATTTACACCAATAAATTAATAATTATGATTTAATTAATTTTAAAATAGTAGTAGGTCTCAAATTAAAATTGATTAAATCATGATCATTTATTTAGTAGTGTAATTGTTGAAAACATGTCTTAGAAATTTGTCAAAGTCTATTTCAACTAACTATTTTCTTTTTATTGTTAATGGGTTATCTGTTTCTATTTTTTTTGCCAAGTTGTTATTTTGTTAGTTGTGCTAATTATAATATTGGGGCATGATTCTTTATTCTAGCATCTTTCAAATGTATTTAAGTCTAAATTATCCTTAATGAAATGTGTGGCTCATATTCCTTCCTTTATTTTTCTATTCTTTGCTTTGTGTTATTATTAAGAAATAATAATAATTAGTATCTGAGCATTCTTCTTAAGGGACTTATGAGTGTCTTAGTGAGTTTTAAGAGCACCTAAATATTGACCTTACCTTTAGAGCATAGTGCAAAATGAAGGCTCTTTAAGTGTTGTATCTTCTCTTAATTTTTATGCTCTAAACTACCAAGTTTAGGCTATAAAAATGAAGTTTCCCTAGATGCTAATGACCTCTAGGAAGCTATTAAGGAGAATTATGAGATCCTTATTTTGGTTGAAAATCCAACAGTAACTAGCTAAGGAATCACAAAGAAAAGAAGCAAAAGAAGTCAAAAGCTAAGTCTTGCTTGTTACATGCTATCTCTCAAAAACTAATAGTTTTCACGAGAGTCATGACCTTAAAGATAGCTAAAGAGATCTAAAATTTTCTCAAGGAAGAGTATAAAAGAGTTAAGAGAATCAAAGGGATGCAAATGCTAAACCTAATCAAGGAATTTAAGTTGAAAAAGATGAAAGAATTTAAGACTATTAAAAAGTACTCAAATAAACTTTTAGGAATTGTAAATGAGGTGAGATTGTTGGGATTTGAATTTATTGATTCTAGGATAGTGCAAAAGCTGTTTCTAGCAGTTCTTGAGAGTTTGAGACCACGATCTCAGCTTTGGAAAATTCAAACGATTTGTCAACCATTCTTTGGAAAAACTTTTGAATTCCTTGCATGCATAGGAGTAGAGAGATTCATGAGGTAGGAAGGGTTAATTGAGGGAGCACTATAGGTTAAGCTAAAAGATAGCCATAGTGATAAAGGAAAGAAAAAGAGAAGAAGGAGGAAGTGAATCCTCCTCATAAGAAAGAAGGTAGAGGCAAGAAGATTTTTCCTCCATATGAACACTGTGGAAAGAAGGTCATCCATCTTACAAATGTTAGAAAAGATTAGCTGTTAGATGCAACAAATGCAAGCAATTAGGGGCATAGTGCTAAGATATGCAAAAATAAACTTTATCAAACTGCAAATTCTTAGGTTACAAATCAATAAGAGGAAGAACAGCATTTTGTAGCAACCTATTTTACAAGCATTAACTCAATTGAATGTTGGCTAATGGATAGTGGTTATACCAATCACATGACCTATGATTAAGAGCTTTTCAAAAAGCTAAATAGATCAAAGGTATCAAAAGTTAAAATTAGCAATAGTGAACTCATTACTATCAAACGAAAAGGAATTGTAGCCATTAAGAGTTGAACAAGTACAAAATTAATTACTAATATTTTGTATGTACCTAACATTGACTAAAACTTGCTAAGTGTGAGATAATTAATTATGAAAGGATTTAAAGTCATATTTCAAAATAAGCAATGTTTGATTAAGGATGCTAATGATAAGGAAGTCTTCAAAATTAAAATGAAAGGCAAAAGCTTCCTACTAGATTTAATGAAGGAAAAGCAAGCAACTTATTCCATCATTATAAGCAACATAGAGACCTAGCACAAGAGCCTAGGCCATTTTCATCATATTGTAACATTAAATATGCAAAAGAAAGACCTAGTTCAAGGCTTACCTTACCTAAAGTTTGAATTACCAAGCTATAGGGCTTATTGATATGCCAAGCAGGCAAGATTACCTTCCAAAGGATCAACCTAGAGAGTAACTAAGAGTTTGCAACTGATTCACACTAATTTGGCTGCACCTCAAAGGATCCCTTCACTTAATGGGAATGTGTTTTGTAGATTCAATTAGTGGATTGAGAACTAAAGTGGCTGTAGAATCTAAGTTCTAAGGCCTGAAAATGGCAAGAAGTATGTATCAAAATAACTTAATCTATTTTATAAGGAGGCAGGCATTGAGCATCAGCTTGTAGCTCTATACATTCCTCAATATAATGGAATTAGTAACAAAAAGAACAAAATAATAATGGAAATGGTCAAATGTATACTTTATAAGAAAGAGTTTCCTAAAGAGTATTAGGCAGAGGCTACAAACACTATAATATTTTTGTTAAATAGGCTTTCTACTAAAGTAATAGATATGAAGATTCCTTTTGAGGCTTGGTATGGTTACAAGCCCTCATTGAAAAATTTTAAAGTATTTGGATGCTTGTGTTTTACTTACATGCCACAGTTTAAAAGGGATAAGTTAGACAAGAAAGTTAAACTTGGCATTTCTATGGGATATAGTTCAATATCAAAGGTTTATAAAGCTTTCCAACCTTACACAAGGAAAAATCTAATAAGAAAGATATGCACTTTATGAATAATAAGCAATAAAGCTGGAATAATGCAAAAAAGAAGTTGATTGCTAATCCTTTTCAAGATCAAGATGAATTAGTTAATAAGCCTCTTGTAAAAGGTATTAGATTACTCTTTGATATTTATGAAAAATGTAATGTTATTGTTCTTGAACTAACAAGATATTGGGAAGTAGAAAAGGATCCTAAGTGGAGGGTTGCAATACAAGAAGAGTTATCCATGATTAAAAAGAATCAATCCTAGGAATTGGTTCAAAACCTCATGATAAAAATGTCATAGATGTCAAATGGGTGTTTAAAACAAAATTCAATCCTAATAGTTCTATAAATGAGCACAAAGGAAAGCTTATGGTGGAAGGTTATGCACAAATATTTGGGATTGATTATTTTGACAATTTTACTCCTATTGCTAGACTTGATACAATTAAATTGCTACTTGCCATTATAGCATAAAAAGGATGGTAGGTGTTTCATATAGATGTTAAGTTAGATTTTCTCAATAGGTTCCTACAAGAGGAGATTTATATTAATCAGTTAGATGGCTTTGTAATCAAAGGCTAGGGAAATAAAATTTACTTGCTAAAAAAGGCCCTTTATGACTTAAAGCAAGCACCAAAGGCCTGATACAGTAGCATTAACAATTATCTATTAAGTTTGGGCTTTTAGAAAAGCCTATCAGAAGCTACACTCTATGTTAAGCATTTTCATGTAGAGATTTTAATTATTTCCCTATATCTTGATGATCTTTTAGTGATAGAAGTAATTTAAAACTTATTGATGAATTTAAGTAAGAAATGAAGAGTGTTTTTAAAATGACAAATCTTGGTCTTGTGTTCTATTTCTTAGGAATGGAAGTCATTTGAAGGAAGTATGAAATTTTTATTTGTCAGAAGTATGCAAAGGTAATCTTTAACAAATTTTGCCTTGGTGACTGTAAAGCAATGAATACTTTTATGAATTAAAAGAAAAAGTTCAATAAGGAAGATGGAGTTAATAAAATCAATGAAGCGTATTTCAGAGTATTAATAAGGTGTTTAATGTACCATACAATAACAAAGCTTGATATCCTATTTGTAATAAGTATTTTATCAAGATTCATGCATTGTGCAAGTGAATTGCACTTAAAGGTAGCAAAAAAAGTTGCTAGATACATCAAAGAAACTATTTATGGAATAAAGTATTGCAAAGTACAAAATTTTAGATTATTTAGTTATTCTAACAATGATTAGGTAGGTTCTTTGGATGATATGTAGAGTATTTCAAGGTACTATTTCAATATAGGTTTAGGTACTTTCTCTTGGTATTCCAAGAAACAAGAAATAGTAGCTTAATCAATAGCAAAAGTTGAATTCATCGCAACAATAGCAACTATCAAACAAGTTATTTGGTTGAGGAATATCCTAGTAGATCTATGTTTGAAATAAGACCAAGGCACAAAAATGTTGGTCGATAATCAAGCAACAATCTGAATCTCACATAATCTTGTGTTCTATGGAAAGACCAAACATTTCATTGTTTTATTGAGAGAAGTGCAAAAAAAATGAAGATATAAGTTTGGTTTATTGCAAAACAAAGGACTAAGTTGCTGATATTTTTGCTTTGTCCTTTTCACTTAGTAGGTTCAAGTTTTTAAGGAATAAACTTGGAGTTTACAATTTCCAACGTAAGGAAGAGTGTTAAAAACATGCCTTAGGAATCTATCAAAGTCTATTTTAACTACTTATTTTTTTTTTACTATTAGTGGCTTGTTAGTTCCTATTTTTTTGCTAAGTTATTATTTTGTTAGTTATATTAACTAGAATATTAAGGCATGATCCTTTATTCTAGCATTTTTCAAATGTATTTAAATCTAAGTTATCTTCAATAAAATATGTAGCTCATATTCCTTTCTTTTTTTTTTCCTTTTGCTTTACATTATTGTTAAAAAAAAAATAGTAGTTAATAATGCACATAGACACTCCTAGTTCATAATTCATTACACCTAAGAAAGAGGTCTCAACAAAGTAACTCAACTTTGTTGCACTAAAATTTATACCTCTTGTTAATTTAGAAGAAAAACCTTAAATCCATGTTGTTTGAATCAAAAGCCATCCCAAATAAGAGGTAGCTTTAATGGAAGATAAAACCAAATAGAAAATAGAGAAATAATAATTGTAAAAAAGAAAATCCAGAATCATAAACCATCTTTCTATTGATTTCTTAATTTATAATGACCTATTAAGTTTAGATAAAGGTTTTTATAGGTCATCAAAGGATCAAAAAAGACTTCCTTTAATTTTGTTATTATGAATATCACCCTTGTAATTTGTTATTATTTCTAGTAGGTCCATGTCCTTAACTCTTTAACAAAATAGCCTATTGGCATTTGAATTTTTTAAGTCTAATAAATTTCTTTTGAAGCCTAATTTATTTAAGCACAGGATTAGGACATTCTTAAAACTTCAAAAATTAATTTGGAAGAACTAGAAAAAAAAAAGAGTTAAGAAACCTAATGTTTGGTTTGGTGGGAAACAATTTGAAATGGAATGAAATGAGATTGGAGATGAAATGAGTAAAAAATTTATTTTATAGTTATAAGATAAGAATGCCCATTTTACAAAGAATAATCATTTTATCAAATGATAAAAATTTTACTTCAATTCATTCTAGTAAAAGTGTTTTTATCCTCTAATTTTTATTGAAGTTTTAATTTTATTTTATATTTTTATTTGAAATAAGTTTACTCTTTAAAATGTTGCTCAACTACCTAGTTTGTTAGAATTTTTGTTAATTATGCTTACATAATCAAATTTAGCATCTTACCAATCTCATATAAGTTATATTTTCCTTTTTATACTCTTATGATAAAAGAATGTTTTTAATCCATTAACTTTCACTAAATGAAGTTTTAATTTTTTCTTCTAAACCTTATTTCAAGCAAAATTAAGCTTTCTTCTACCATGACTACATAACTATCAAATTCCCTATTCTTATAATCAAATTTTAACTCATTTCCATCATTCTCTTCATCTTTATGACCTAAGTTTCCTATTAATTTCTACCTTAATTTATTTTGTGCCAAATTTCTACTTTTTTCTTGTATCAATTTTCTTAAAAGGCTCATTTGATAAATATATCAATAGTGATTTAACTCCTTCAAAATCATTATTATTTAACATTTTCACTTCATTATCATTAAAGTGAATTTTTAATTCATTATCTTTCTCTGACAATTCAAGATCTTCTTTATCTACATCATATTCATCAACATTCTTATTATCTTTAGAAAGTTAAAAATTAAACTTATTTCAAATAATACATATAGGATAAGATTAAAACTTCAATAGAAGTTAGAGGACCAAAAGTGCCATTTTGCCATAAAAATATGAAAATATGACTTATATGAATCATGTAAGATGTCAAAGATGAAGAGGAGAGAATGAATAAACCATAATGTAAAAACTCTAATAAAAATGTTGTTATGAGTTGTTGAGCAGAAAAATAAGGTTTTGGATCCTAGAAATAAAACCTCATTAGCTTTGTGCCAAGAATGGTATTTTGGAGATCACTAGCTTAATCGAAGATTACTATCTTGTGAAGTTCAATGCCTATGTAGATTTTGAATTTGCTTTCACTAAAAGACTTTAGCTTTTTTTTATCATTATCTTACAAATGAGATTATGGCATCTAAATTTTGATCCTTGTGAGGATAATATACAAAAATTAGTTGTATGGGTTCATATTTTGGATCTCTCTATTAGATTCTTTAATAAAAATTTCTAACATTTTTAAGCAAGAATGAGGGAAAAAGCTAAAAGTAGACACAACCATGATTAAGTGAATAAAAAGCAAATATGTTTGTATTTATGTGGAAACTAATCTAACAAAGGAATTACTTTTAAAGTATTCAATTCATGAAGAGTGTTAATACATCCAATATGAAACCTTTTGCACTATCTAATTTATCTATGGTAAATATAGTCATACATATTGTTGAGGTGTGCCTTAAGATAATGAAAGTGCATCCCTTGAATGAAAATGATCAAGCTCTAACTATGGTGGCCTAGGTGGATGAAAATAAGAAATTTAAACTTAGTCATCATTATAATGAGTGGATGATGGTGCAGAGATCTCATTAACTAATAAGAAAGCAAGAATTACTAAGTGCTAAATCTAAGCTATCAAGTAAGTCAATCAAGAATGATAATATGGTATCATATTTTATGATATTGAATAATATAGAATTTGAGGAAGATAGTGATAAGAATAATGAGATTAGTTTTTTAATGCTAATAAGGATGAATGTGTCATTCAGGAAAGTTAAGAAAAATAAAAATTATAATAATGGCTAGATGAATAAAGTACATGTTTCATAGGCTAATAGGAATGAGGATGTTACTTGGGCAAAGTGGGTCAAGTCCAAACCTATCAATCAAAACTTAAATTAGAAGAATTACGATAGGCAATCATCAAATACAATGCAAAAGATCCACTTTAATACTAACAAAAAGCATGATATAGATGTGACCTAACTCTTTCGCATGCTTGAAATGCTAACAACGTTGATGGTTGAAATAATAGATACTAATGTTGGAAAGGAAAGGAGTTGTATGATATTGGAACCTTTAAGAAAGGATAAACATCTTGATGATAGTTACTGAAGTCTAGATGGGAATAATAATTCTTTAAATACAAATGATCACAAATGCATATGGAAGATGATAATGAACAGATTGAAGAGGTGGAGTAGTTAAAAATTGACGAGGGTTCTCCTTTATTTATTTCTTATATTTGATAATTAAGAAAATAATGATTTGAAATTATAAAGATACAAGAAATGTTATGTTTGTCAACCAAGTTGATGCAGTTATGTTGCCTTTTAACCCGGGATTTATAGTTCTTCTAGAAACTAGAGTTGAAAGTATAAAAGTAGGAGCAAATTTTCAAGCGCTAGGTTATGACAAATAAAATCTAACAAATAGGGATGAATTTTCAAAGGGCATTTAGGTAGCTTGAAAATCTTAAAAAGTTAAGATTGAAAAAGTTTGGAATAGCTTTCAATATGTCCATTTGAAAATTATTCAATTTTAGGAAAGTTGGCTAACTAGTTCCTTATTATTGTATATGAAAATACGAGATATGAGATGAAGGTTGTGTTATGGGAGGATCTTATTAGAATTCAATATAATGTTTCTAGCCTTTGGTTAGTAACAGTGACTTCAATGATATTAGAAATCCTAATGAAAAGAAAGGAAATGTCTTCTTTAATTTCTAGAAAGCAAACTTGTTTAATAACTGATTCAATAAATGTAACCTTTTGGACGTGGAAACATAGGGAGGAAAAATTACCTAGACCAGTCTAAAGCATTAAGGCTATCAGCATTTTTTACAAAAACTAGATAGAACTTTATGTTCAAAATATTAGAGGATTAATTTTAGTAAAGCTTATGTTAAAGTCATCCCTGAAATTTTTTTTGACTATTAACCTCTTCTAATTAATCTGTTTGGTACTTTGAGCATTAGTGATAAGAGACATTTTCAATTTAAAGCTATCTAGCCAATACACACTAATTACCATTCCTTTTTTAAGCAAGAATGGAATAACAATTCAAATGTTATAAAAAAACCTTCTAACTTTAACCCTTGCTTTGAAAGAATGGAATAAGGAAGTGATTAGCAATGATAAAAGAAGGAATAAATGAATTCTACAAGAATTGTAAGGATTCAAAGATTTCAAAAGAGATAATTTAATCTTATCTGAAGAAAGTTAAAATCCAACCTTAAAAATAACTTTCGAAAAGTTTAAATTAAGAGGAAATTTTATGGCATAAAAAATTAAGCAAAATATTTAGTCAAAATAGTAGGAATACCAAGTATTATCATTAAAAAAATTATGTGAACAAATCAAAATATAATTAAAATTATCATAGATCAAAATGGTAGTTAAATTGGTAAGATTTTGGATTTATTTTATGATTTCTATAAACATTTGTTTATGGATGAACTAGAGAACAAGATCTTCATAGAAACAAGAATCTCCTACCCTACAATTTTGATTGATCAAAACTTGATTCTTAAAGTGGAAATCTCTATAGAAAAAGTAAAAAAAGCAATGTTTTTATTTCGGATAAGTAAATCTCTCAGGGATGATAGTTTTCTAATGATTTTCTTCAAAAAGAATTGGAATGTGATGAGTAGTAAAATGTCCCTATTTGTATGAGATATGTTCGAGGGAAAAGACATTTAAGAAGGAAACAAACATTAATTTGTCTTATTCCATAGATTGAAAAGCTAGAATGCATCAATTAATTTTGCCTCATCTTATTTTGTAATTTTATTTATAAATGTGTTACAAAAAAATATTTATAAATGGTATCAAACCATTTTTACCTTAATTAATCTATCATTTCTAGTCAAGCTTTATTTTAGGAAGATATATTCAAGGTAACATCACTATGGCTCAAGAAATGATTCATATTATGAGAAAAATGAAAAAAAAAACTTTTCTTCATAATTAAAGTGGACATTAAGAAAGCATATGGCTGACTTAATTGGGGCATTATAAGGGAGGTTTTAAACTAAATAAATTTGGAAGAAGGCTTAAGAAATTTAATTTTGTATTATGTTCAATCTACTTCCTTTGTTATGCTTTGCAATAGGAGTAAAACTAAAGAATTCACTCCCTCTGAAGGTTTAGGGCAAGGATACCCTATTTCACCTTATGTATTTATACTTTGCATGAATAGGTTATCCTATATCATTTATGAAGTAGTGGACGACCCCTTTTAAAGCAAGATAGTGTAGGCTAGGTATTTCCCATTTTATGTTTACTAGCTATTTTTTTACTATTTAGAGAGGCTTCTATGAGGCAAATTGATGTAATGATTAAATGTCTTGAGTGTTTCTCTAAGATGCTTGGTTAATGGATTGACATGCTAAAACAAATATCATTTTTCAAGGAAGGTGAAGTAAGAATTTTATCAATAAATAATGGACAATGTGAATTTACTATGTCCTCTGATTAAGGTATATATTTGGGTACTCTTCTAATCCACCAAAGAGTCACCGGTATATTATAAAATAGGTTTAAGATAAGCTAGAAGGGTGGAAGATAAGTTGTCTTTCAATGATAGGTTCGATAGTTTTAGCTAAATTAGTTATTGAAGCCTTACTGAAATACATTATATAGGTATGTTCCATTCCTACTATGAAATTTGGTGATATCGAAAAGTACTAAAGGGCTTTTGTTTGAAAACATGATAAAAATCAAAGAAGTGCTCATATTGTCGCCTAGAAGGTGCTAACCAAGTCAAAAGAAGCTAATGGGTTAGGACTTTGTAATCTTAGGATTATGAATAAGGCATGCTTAATGAAGTTAGGATGGAAACTTTTGTTTGGAGAATTTAGGTTGTGGGTCCAAATTGTAAATGGCAAATATTTGAGAAATGCTAACTAGAAAAATCATATTATAATCCAAAATTATGATTCCTTGTTATGGAAAAATATTAATAAACTATGGAAATATGTTGTTACAAGTTCCAGCAAAATTCTCAATGATTAAAATTCTATCTCTTTTTAAAAGGATTGTTATTTTGGCAATATCCTTTTACTTGACTTTGTTACTCAGCAATTAACAAGCCAAGTTTGAAACTTCAATATAATAAACTATACTACAAAAGATAAAACTTGGAATTTGAATATTCTTTTCTAATGGTTACCTAGGGATATGATCCTCAATATAGAAGTAACTTTACCAACTAACTTATAGCTTAATTTAGACTTCATTAGATACAAAAGCTCATTTAATGGTGAATTTAACATCAAACTGGTGTATGATGATAGAATTTATCCTACCAATAGCAATGTTGATGCTTTTTAGAAGAAAATTTGGCAAGGTCTAAAAAGAATCAAATTCTTTTTATTACAATGAAGCCACTATAAGATCCTTACCAATGTAGAAAGACACAAAAAGGGATAAGCTCTAATGTGTGTAGTATTTGTAATGCTCATTTTAAGACAACCATCCATATTCTACAAGATTATTATTTTGCTAAGCAATTATGGTTTAGCTTGTTGGATACAAGGTATAAATGTGTTCTTTTTTCCTAAAGGACGAGAATGGTTTATTTGAATTTAACCCAGCAATTGGTAAAGACAAATGTTCAGGCTGGAATTTAGTATAGAATATTGCTATCTAGATGTTATTAAAATGGTGCAGCACATTTTCTACTCTTCCTTCACATATCTAGCAAATTCGCATTTTAGCATACTGTTAAGGATATTGTTGCTATATTTGATGAAGCAAACAACAAAGGTTTGCTTGATAATCTGAATTGAATGTATGTTGAATGAATTACTCCTCCTTTAGGATGGGTTAAGGTTAATGTAAGTAGTGTTGTGAAGGGTAATTCATTTTATATAGGTTGTAATAGAATTATCAAAACTAGTGAAGGAAAATGGATTAGTGGTTTCTTGTGTAATATTGGAATATGCTCTTTATTATTAGCAAAATTTCGGGGTGTAATCCATGACTTGTAACTAGCTTAGTAGAGAGCATTTAGACAAATTGTTCTTGAATTAGATTCTAAGATGTTGGTGGAAGCTTTAACTATTTAAAAACTAAAAAGCACATTGATTAAAGCTCTAATCCATCAATGTGAAATGTTATTATCTCAAATCTAGGAAATGAAGATAAGTCACACTTATCATAAAGGTAATAGTTATGCAAATTAGTTGACTTTCTATGTCTAAAGCATAAGCTAGGATTGAAGATCCTAGACAATCTTCTAGGAAGCTTCTATCCTTTGTTATCTAGTGATATGATTAGAGTTATATTACCCCACAAATAATTAAAATTTAGTTTTTCTTTTTTGGAATTGTTGCCCTATGTAATAAGAAAAATGAAAAATGCATATAAGTATTCAATTCAAAAAATTTAAACTATATGTAACCATTTAAAAATTGAATGAAATTATAAAGAGTAACAAAATAATTTTATTTTGGTCACAAAGATAAATAAATTAAAAAAAAAGATGCCTAGAAATTTTTTCTCTCTTTGACATACACACACACAGTAATCATTTTAAATATCTTCAAATTAATCATTTTAAATATCTTCAAATTTATTTCTCTTTTTAACAAAGTAAAAATCTAATATTAGCAATCATTTTAAATATGTTCAAATTTATTTCTCTTTTTAACAAAGTAAAAATCTAATATTAGTAATCATTTTAAATATCTTTCAAATTAATCATTTTAAATATCTTCAAATTTATTTCTCTTTTTAACAAAGTAAAAATCTTTCAATATTAGATGGTCTGCTTCCTTCCACTCCAAACAAACAAAAAGGACCAATGATATCACCGCATACGTATTATATTCAATTATGGACATAATAGATGCCTTCCATGCTTGGCACACCAAAGTAAACCCAAACCTTGCTCAAATTATTTCCAAGTCATCCGGTGATGCGTCTGCATGTATAAAAATAAAAAAATTGCATGTGAGAATCAGCTTTCCAATTTATTATTTTTTTTATAATTACGTCTTTAAAATATAGATTTAAAATAATATATTTTTAACACTTATAAAATAAATATCATTTATTATATGAAATTATATAGTATAAAAGAATCAATAAATTAAAACTTAGAACCTATTGATGAAAATAATTGATCAAAATAAATGATTTTGAAATAATAGATTATACATAATCTTGTCAATTAATAATTAATTATACATAATATGTTATTGTTTCTGTAATATATATAATAATAACTTTTAATGTCAAATTACTAATAAGGATAACAAAATATATATGATTATATAAAAATAATTAATTTTCTAATCTTTGTGATATTAGGAACCCTTTAATTCATCTAGGAAAAGAAAAAGGATTCAATAAAAGGAAATAATGATAAAGAAAATGAATATTCCATGACTATCTACCTTATTTAATTCAAACATGGAATCAAATTTCTTTATTTTACTTTATTAAAAATTGATACAAGAAAAAATTAACTTATTTATTGTTATTATTATTACATTTATTATTTTAATTATTATCTGATTATCATATTATTATTAAAATTTATATTTTTATTTATTTTATTATTAACTAATATTATTATGTTTATAATTATTTATTATTTTAGTATCGTTCATTATTAATATTTAATATTTAATATTTAATTTAATTATTTATTTATAATTATTATTACATTATTATTGATATTATTAACTATTTTATTATCTTTGTTATTATAATTATTATTTTATTAATATTTTTAATTATTTTTTATTATTTTATAATTAATATTGTTGTCATTATTATTAATATTTTATTTTTATTATCATTACTATTTTCAATTATTATTTTTTAATTTTACATTTATTATTATTTTTAATAATTATTTATTATTGATATTTATTATTATTTATGATTACTCCGAACTAAATGGTTTCTTATTGTTTGTAAAAGAAAATATATAGATATATATATATATATATATATATATATATATATATATATATATATATATATATATATAATATGCATTTAATTTATATATATTCTTATTTAATATATATATTCTAATTTATTTAAATTATTTTTTATAAATAAGAAATTATAATTTTGTATAATTAAAATAATATTTATATTTATTTTGAGATCCACTAACTTTAATAAATTATAAATAATTAAACTATAAAATCATGTAAGTCGTTCATAAACTTAAAATAAAAAATGTGATAAGTATGAGTATAAAATCTAAATTCATGATATTAAATGAAGAAAATGACGGTAAAAGAGTAAAGAAATATTGTTAATACATGCATAAAATTTAAAATTTTCCTTTTTATAATCACAATTAGAAAATAATTTATTGAAAGAAACTTATTTTTTTAAATTAGGAAAATTGCCTAATTATTGAAAAATTTTAAAAGTACAACTAATTTTTTTTTAAAATATAATAATTAATTATTTAATTTATAATCACTAATTGTAATTTCTAATTATTATATCAATCAAATAATTCTTGTTACAAAAAATTTTAGTAATTATAAATTAGTTTTGTGTTAATACGAAACTAGAAATTTAGTTATTCTTAACAAAGAATGTTTTATAGCATAGTTTTATTGAATAATTGTTCAAAAAAAAAATGCTGTAGACCTCTTTTACCGGAAGAAATAAAAAAAAAAAAAGAGTTGCAGTCCTCTTTTAAAGAAGTTAAAATTTTAGTACCAAAGTATTAATATGATGAATTATTTATATATTTTATTTTTATAAAAATATTTAAAAATTGAATTCAAATTTTATTTATTTAAAATTTGGCAACATTTTCTTGATATCAATTTTCAAATAATATATTTCAAATTAAATATACATTAATTAAAGTTTTATCAAGACTTTATAATGCAAATATTATTTTTATTTCTTTCACATACTCCATTGCCTTTTTTTTTAAATAATGCACTCATATTATTTATGAATCAAATGATTATATGGTTAAACAATATAAATATAATATACTATATTTTATTTTAATATAAATTCTTTAAAGAAGTTAAAATTTTAATATAAGAAATACAAATCAAAATAATTAATTACATACATTATTTTTTAAAAAAACATGTAAAAATTAAGATAAAATATATTTACTTAAATTTTACCAAAATTTGCATGATATAAATTTTCAAGTGCTATATTTCACATGTTTAATGCATTAGAATTTTGTTAAAGTTTTACAGTTTAATTTTTTTCTTTGTTTTATCTACTTAATTGCATATCTTTCTTTTTATATATCCACTATTAATTTTGATTTATAATTTACATGGTAATATTGTTAAATAATATAAATATAACATATTATGTTTTAATCTTATCATAAAAATAATGTTAAATAAAATAAAATAAAATAAAATTTTAATATAAAAATATTAATTAAATGAATTCACTACATATTATATTTTTAATATGAAAATTTGAAAAAACTCAAACCTTGGAGGCATATTTGCAACGTCTTACTTGACGCCTTGCAACCGCTTTTGCAAGTTTCAGTTTAACCCACTACCATGTAGCACCCCGTAGATGGCCGGATTCATGCTATATAGCATGCAGCGCATGACCATTTACGCCATCGGAATCTTCGGCATGACACGTGGTTACTTATATTCAACAAAGAAGGAAACTCCGCTGTAACCTTACCACGTGGAATTGAATTTATATATTATTAAATTTAATTATTAATTTATTATATAATATATTAAATTTAATTTTTTTAAAAAAAATCCTTAAAATTTGATGGTACATTGGCGTGTTATTGCATTAATAGTATACCATAACTTCTCTCTTTAATAAAATTAAACTATTTGGTTATTTTATATTTTTTAATATTTTAAAACTGAAAAATGAGGCTTTTTATGCTATGTCTTACAAGATTGATAAACTACTATTTTTATGTAGGAAAAAATAACACGAGAACAGTTTTTTATATAAATTTTAATTATAATAAATGTTTTAACTCGTAATTAATAAAAAGATATTATTTCACAATTTTTTATGCCTTGAAATTGGAGAGGCAACATTTTATGCACGGAGAATAAAAAAAAAAACTGACATATAAAACTCACAAAGACTCCTACTAAATAAAAGTAAAAGTATATGTTATAATTTAATACCAGAATGCATAAGCCAATAAAGATAATAAATAGTGAGGAGTTCGAGCACTATGTCATGAATTTCATTTTTACATCCAAGTTATTCGTATATCGTTTTTAGCATGTATGAGGTTATTCATTGCTTGCAACGAAAAGAATAGATAGTAAATTTCATTTAACAAAGATTCCTTCAAAAATTAAGGGTTTTATTTGGTTGGGAGAAAAAAGAATTTTTGAAATTCATTTTTCAATTTTTATTTTTTTGAACATTAAAAAATTTTAATCAATAGAAGAATAAATTCTAATCAACCGGAAAGTTGTATTATCTTTTAAAAAATAACTTCCCATTTTAAAAAATGAAAATTATTTTCCTTATTATTCAATACATCCAAGACCAAACTTCTCCTTTTTGCCTTCTCACCTTGTTATGCAAAATTATGAGCAAAATTTATTTTTATTTACTAAATATTTTCATGATGGATACTGTATTTCTATTTTTATAAAATTTATTTTTATTTATTAAAGTCCAAGTATATATTTTCATGAAATATTTACTAAAATATTCTTCCTTGCTTCTTTATAATGGATACTCTATTATATAATATTTTATAACAATTAATTAAACTTGTGTAAATTTATATATAAGATTTTGTAATACCTTTAATATATATTTTATTATTAGAGATCAATCATCATTGGACTACTGGGCACCAAGAATGATAAAAATTTTATAATTTTTTTAAAAAAGTACATAAAATTATAATAATTTTGATTTATTTCAAATATTTTTAATTAAATAATTTTAATTTATTTTAAATAAAATTAATTTTTCTTTGTGCATCAAACACCAGAAAATATTTTTTCTTTATGCATCAAATAATAAAAAATTAATTAATTTTTTAAAAATATATTTTTTTAGAAAAATATTTTCTAAAAATTCTATTTTCCTCTAAAGCAAATGGATCCTAAATTTAAAATTTTTTACTAGGCTTAAAATATCTTTAAACTTAATTTATTATCATTGAATCAATTGATTATTATAAGTTTTAGATTTTATTTATTTTGATGAAAAATATTTTTTATAAAATATAATTATGTTATATTAGATGAAAATATATTTTATTTATTTAATATTATATCTCTAAATATTATTATTTTTAACTATAAATATAAGGGATATAATACTCTTTCATCAATATATATAAATAATCAACGAAGCAAACGAAGCTCTAGAATGAAATTAACTTGAAAAAAAAAATATGAATAAGACACATAAGAATCTCCGAAACAGAATATTCGTAAATGGAGGTCGAGGAAAATTGCCCTCCAAACCAGAAACGTAAGGTGAGTATTAGAGTAACGTAACAAATTTGACATTATTTTAGTACAATGCATCAAAAAAGTGATGAAAGAAAAACGATTTGATAACACCTGCTGTTACTAGTTTTATGAAAATCTCCGCTAAGAAAACACCAAAAAGCACGTGGACCTTACGGCTTGGAATCACGTGATTGAGTGCTCTATTTTATCTTGGAAAAATTCAACGGTGACGTGATAGTATCTTTATATATTATTAAATTTAATTATTAATTTATTATTACAGAACAATATATTAAATTTAATTCTAAAAAAATTAAAATTAATATATCGTAATCTCTCACTTTTATCTTTCCTATCCCTCCCCATTCTGGAATGGGAACAGTTTTATTACATCCAATTCTGAGCATTTTCACTCAAAATAAATTTGAATCTCATATATTTTAAATTGAATTGTGAGTCAAAATTGGTTTTAACTACATGAGTTTAATTTTTATTTTTTTCAATAAGAATTTCTCTATTCTCGATTGTCAAGCATTTCTCCAATCCGAAGTGAGAAATTTTATTTTGTGAGTAAATGAGGATATATTTCTCCAGATGAACTCAGAAGCCATTGAAAGACTTAAACTTTTTCAGCTCCGAATTGGATTGAATCTCATATCAAAACATCAAAAGGTGTAAAGGTAATTAAGTGCAAATAAAAAGAAATTTAATTTTGGAACCAAGTTATTTCTTTCCTTCATTTTCCTGGATATTTTTAATTTAATCGAGTGAATTTTTTTTATTTTTGTGCATTGGCATATATGTTATATACCCAAAAAATGATGTGTGTATATATGCATTAAAATTGAGAAAAATATATTTTACCATATTTGATATAATCTTATTTACAATCTACATATTTATGATTTAAAGTATAAAAATGATCATTTATAATTTGTGCAATTAGCACTTTATTTAGTTGTCCTTATTTTCCATCTAAATGTAATAAAATTTAGACACATCTCTTTCCTATATTTTTCTCCTTCCTCTATTAAACTGAATTGAAGTTCTAAAAATCTAATTTGTATTAAACTCTTCTCCTATTTTTGCCTCAACTTCAAACCTGCACACCTCAATCTTAAAAGAATAAATTGAAATAACAGATAAAATGATTGATAAATTTTATTAAAATGAAATAATAATAGGATTAATATAGGAGCACGCCACCTACATAATAATTTCTATAAAATATTAATGAAAATATAAAATTAGTGGACAAAATTCTAATTATGTGAACTCTTTTGAAGCTTTAAATCATAAGTGAATAAGTTGGTAATGAAATCATATATCAATACAAGGTATTTTTAAAAATATTACAAATATTAAAAATGATATTTCAAATTAAATTTTAAATTTTTATAAATTTATCTTATCCTATTTGATAATTTTTAATATATATTTAAAAATTTAATTTTAGATTTCATTCTTAAGATACATAATAATTGCATTTTTCCCAAAAAAATTTCTTACGAATTTTGGGGGACCAATTCTTCGGATCCGGATTCCCTATATAACTATACCCTCGCGCATGCTTCCACGCGATGCTGTTATATTCCATCTCACAGTCGCCTAAATCATGTGTCCTTCTGGTCGAAACCGCCGTCCTCAGGGCGCCTTCGCCACCGTCGCCAGCACAGATTTCCGATCAGCCTTCGACGTCCTTGATGTTGACCGCGACGGAAAGATAAGTCAGGAAGATCTCCATACATTCTACAACGTGCTTTTTCGGGATAACAACACCGCCGGTGACGACGACGACGACGACGTTGTCGGGGCAATGATGATGGCGGCGGACACCAACAAAGATGGGTTCGTGGAGTACCAAGATTTCGAGCGCGTGCTGTTGAAGAGACCTTCGAGCTATGGAGTTATGGAGGACGTGTTCCGAGTAATGGACAAGGACGGCGACGGCAGACTCAGCCATGAAGATCTGAAGAGTTACATGGGTTCAGCCGGGTTTGCTGCTTCCGATGAAGATATCAAGGCTATGATAAAATTCGGCGGCGGCGATGAAAATGGTGGCGTAACTTTTCATGGGTTGCTTAGAATATTAGGGGTCGATTACGTCGGTTGAGTTTGGTCGTTGTCATGTGGGTCTATTGCTGCTACGTCTTTGGTTTTGTCTATTTTCCTTTTTTTTTTTAATTTAATAATAAGTGTGGCCAAAGACACAGCTCGCATGCAAAGAATCGGATCCAATTGAAAATACAAGAAAAGGTAAAACCTTCTGGACGACAAGGGGGTCCTCAAGTTGGTTTGGTCCCATTTCAAGTGATTATAACGTTGAAATGGATTTATCTTTCGGCAGATTTAGATTCTGTACATTTTTTATTAATTTTTCTCAATTTTAAAAAAATAAAGATATTATTTTTATTTTATTAATTTATTAGTTTTTATTGAGTTCATAATTTTAAATAAAAAATTCTGTATTAATTTTTTTTGAAAAGAAATATACCAAATTCAAATCTATCTAAGGCTAATACTAGCAAGCATGCATAAATTAATTTTACTCGCAAGTTGTTATTAAATTGAATAATATTTTATTTTAAAAAATTATAAAATCTAATATGAATTATTTAATTTTATATGTTAAATATTTAATGCATAAAAAAATCCACCTTTACTTAATCGTGCAACGACGAGGTTTTGTCTTGTACGTGGATGTGGATCTTACGTGTGTTGAGTGAACGAAAAGATCCGGGGAAATTTGGGGTGAGCTGCAATATGATGCTCTGTTGGGAAGCAAAGTAACGGCAAGACCGCAGGAGGCTCGATCAGATCTGGGTTTAAGCAAATTTATTTTCGTGATATTCAATGATTTCAAGACGGATTAGGTTAAGCCGTGGCCAATTCAATTATATAAAAAATTAAAAAAATAAAATAAAATACGCAAAAATAGAAGTTTGAAAGAAAATGTAAAAACATCAAAATAATATAGAATATAAGAGTATAAACAAGACAAATCAAGCCATATGTATTTATTTATCTGAGTTCGAACTCGAACTCGGTGATCAAATTCATCAAGTCAGAAAATTTGAACTTAAATGTAAATTTAAATTAGTTTACTTCAGCTTAAATTCTAAATTTTTAATCACACCTGAAATAATTAAATTTGTGCTTGTGCTTAAATTGGTCCGAAGAAATTCAAGTGAGTTAAAATGATCAACTTGCATTATCAAAATAATAATAATAATAAAATGAGCAACTTGTTACATAAAATATGAGATTTTTGTATTATATTATTTACTGACAATATAAGAAATAAAAATATTTTTGCTTAAAATTAAGTTTGTGAATAGTTTGGATAAAATAATATAAAATTAAAACTCCACTAAAATATTTGATAAGTTCAATTCATTTAAAATTAAATTTAAATCAAATTTTTTATAAATGAATCTTGAATTATTATTTTTTATAAATAATCAATCTTGAATTATTCATGAATAATTAATTAATTTGCCTTGTTTGCACTCTTATATAACATTAGATTTTTGTAAAATGATACTAAAAGTTTTCTTCTTAATTTATTTAATTTGTTAAATTAAATTTATTTATACATATATTAAAAAATATTTTTCAGAAAATAAGAAGGTTGGCCCGAGGGCCCTCAGTCATATACTAGAATGAATTAGTTTGTTTACACTCGTATTTAAACAAGTCTCTTTTTTCGTAAATCAAACTTGTAAAGAATGAGTAAAAATGCAGGATAATCCGCACATGAGCTTCCACATTCTCAGTGATATGCCTGTAATTATTGCAAATTTCAGCGGAACCTTTTTGTTTTTTGTTTTTTTATAAAATCGCAACTATATACAAAATTTTTATTAAAAACTATAATTTTATTAACTAAGTTTGTTACATAAAATATTTTAAAGATTTTAACTTAGCAGTTTTGTAAAACTATTTTGGATTTAAGAAAACAAAGAATTGAATTTGTTCAGTGAAATAAGTGGAAAAATATTTCATTTAATTATATAATTAATATAAAAAATAAAAAAAAGTTAAAATACTATTTGAAGAGTGATATTATTTGTATTCTTCAATAGTTCATCACTACCATTTTTCGTATAAAAAATAGGCTAATTCAATTTTTTTTTATAAGTTCAAAGGGTCTTATTTTCCTGTAATAAAATGGAGAATGATAGAACAGTCAATATTAAAAGAGTACAAGTAGATTTATTTTATTTAAAAATTGTTTTTTAATTTTTAAGTTTCTCATAAAATTATAATTTTTGAAGATAGATTAAACAGTTATTAAATAGAAATTTTTATTTCAAAAAAACAAAAAAATTAATTTTTAAAAGAGCAAACAAATGTACCCTGAAACAATTTCATTTGCCCTTTGTTGGATTCGCGCCAAAGGATTAGGCGCAATAAATTTATGATCATAGAACAAAATGCAGCCAAAAAGACGAGCAACCTATTGAATTTTTCTGGGACAGCGTAGATTAATTCCTTATGCGTGTGGCTCGGATTGGATCCCACGTATTATTCTCACGTTCCACTGCTCGTCGCTGCACAACACAACACAACTCAACTCAACACAACACGATATTGTTTTTAGTTTTTTGGATCAGGCACGTGCAACAAAACCACCTAACGCAACACGATATTGTTAGTTACAACAATAATAATTATAATTGTTAACAGTAATAATAATGCAAAATCGCCATAAGTTATCATCAATTGAACACTCATTTTATGCCAATCTTGTGTGAAGGTTAATAATTTTTATCTTTCTAATTGGATGAAAATTTTATATCAATAATTTAAAGATATGAAATAATAAAAAATCATTATGATCAATTTGTTATCATTAATAAATTTTTAATATAATAATACATTTATTATGAAAATAAAAAAATAAATAAAATTAATTTAGATATTTTAAATTAATATGTTCCCATTAAAATTATTTAAGAGAAATGCTTGCAACATTCTCTAAAAGTGGAGTAAATTTACTTTTTTGACGATGAGATCTCCACAATCCATGAAGGGAGGGTGAGTAAGGAGAAGATATTGGAGTGTAAGCATAATCTTATTTATTATCTAAATATTATTTATTATTTTATTATTATTAAATTAATAATTTAATTTTTTATCTAAATAAAAAAATGAAAATTGCTAACTTCCACATAATGAAGTGGAGGTTAGCAATCCCTTTTATTTATGTTGGATCATAAATTTGAATCACTCAAAATAAGTTTATAATCCAATCATAACCCAACCTATGAAATACTTATCCGATCTATAATCCAACCCATGAAATAGTTATAAATAAGTAGGAAAAAAATTTAAAAAGTTAGTTAACAAAAACTTTCATCAGAATCTTTAAAAAATTCTCTGTCTCTCTTTCTCGACATACAAAAATGAGATTTAGATCATAAACAAAACTATTTTTCTGTGTAATTGCTAATACAATTAGTAAGAACAAACATTAGATCTTGAATCTTTCATTGTGAACTTCTAATATTTCGTTATATATAAATCTGATTCAAATATTCCGTTATATATAAATCTGATTCATATCCACTTTTATATTTCCAACATTAGTATCAGAGTGTAATCATTTGTTTTTCTGGTCGCTTCCAAATCTATACAAATATAGATATATATGCATGTCGTTTGTGTAAGTGAAGATTTTTTTAGGAGATTCTTTTTACTGCCATTACCCATTTTTTTACAATACTTCATTTGATGTGAAATGGTGTGGTTTTCTCTTCTGATATTCGGTTAAAATCTAAAAAACCACATAAAGAAAAGTAGTTATCTATCTCAAAACTTGATCTTTCTCGACCTTTAAATAATAATAAACAATTTGTTATGTGAAATTGTATGTTTACATTTATAGAACTATAGATAAGACAGAATGAACGAAAGAAACAAAAAAATGCGAAGTATTATATGATAAAAAAAATCTGTGGACAATACTTTAACACAAAGAGAGAGAAAAATAGCAATGCATACACCAACAAGGTGACATTAATCAAACACATTCACAAGTGCATCCAAGAAAAAGGTTATATCTAGATTGCTTGTTTTGTTTTCTCATCATTTCCTATTTCACTTTTGTAAATTATTGTTGATTACACTTGGCCTCATCACTTACTAAAAAGGCATGCAAATCATTAAAACTTAATCATTTTGGTCTTATTGCCATTAACAGTTAATAATTTTGTTTCATCATCCAATTTTTTCTATGGTATGCGGGAATTGTCCAAAAAAAAAAAAGCAACTAGTTTCCCTTACGACAAAATTTGTCAAAAGGCAAAAAAAAAAACTATCAAAACTGTCCCAAAAAAAAAAGTTAAAACTATCCAAAAAAAAGGTCAAAATTATTCCCTAAAAATTTGTCAAAATTGTCCTAAAAAAATTAAAACTATCCTAAAAAAAACTATTAAAAACTATCCAAAAAAGGGCATAATTTTTATTCTTTTTTTACTAAATAATGTCATTTTTTGCTCTTTTTTTTGGTATATTTCTCACACCTTGAATTATTTTCTATAATTTTTTGTGAGAATTTTATAAATTATTTACATGATGTACAATTTTTCTTATTTAATGAAATTATGTTGTAAAAATGTTTATGACATAAAGAATTACCATAAATACAATATTAAAGATATAACACCAAAAGGGTGATTATATATAAAAAAATTTGGGCAAAAATTTTGATGGACATTTTTTAAAGTATAATTTTTTTGTGCAAATTACTGCTTTGAAGATCTAATTGAGTTTTTTTTTATATGTTACAAAAAATCATGGTGAGACTCATATATACACAAAGAGTTATACATACTTTAGTACAAAGATAAAAAGTTAATAAGTTAACTACTGAACTCAAAAATCTCCAAATTGACCTAAAAGTTTATAAAGAAAATTTTGTACATTTTTTAAATCATATCATCAAGTTTCATGAAAAAGTTCAAAACTTAATATGCACTGGCGTTTTAAACTAAAGGCCTTACGAAAAGCCTTACATACCAATTACCAAAAGAAAATATTAGATTCTCTATTAAAAAGAAAAAAAGGATATAAATACTATAATAATATTATCCAAAGACTTGTATTAGACTATTTAGAGTGTAAAAAACACAAATGAAACCTGGCCTTTTACAAGTACTATTAGCTAAATAGAAAATTCAATACCAAAATTGACTTTTCCCAATAGCTATATGATAGATTTGTTAGCTTTTTTTTGCATAGAATCAAATATTTGAAAACATTGTAATAATTGTAAGCTTTTGGTAAATGTTTGATATCTAATATTTTATATAATTTTTTATTATTTATTTTTTATGTATTATATTATTAAAATATATTTCAATTTGTGTAATTTTTTTAATCGAAATTGCATATCTATAAATTCTTTTATTTAGCATACTTTACCTAGTTAATTATTTTAGTATTATCCTCACATTAGGAAAGTAGATGATGATTGAAAATATAGTTATCTTTTAACTTTAAACCTTATATGTGAACTAGCCCTAACATAATTAATTAGAGCCAAAGTAGATATATATGTATGGTTATACACTAATTACGTGCAATTCTATCTATGTATAGAATTTTGTGTTTCTATAGACACAATAGCTACTGCTTCGAAAAACATTATCACTAAACTCAATAAAGGTGAGAAACTGAATGATAACAATTACAAAATTTAGAGCATGAAAATTCAGTATGTGTTGGAAAAATAAAAGGCTCTAGAAGTACTCAATGTTATCCTAGAAAAGCTTGAGGTAAGAAACATAACCCAACATAGACGGGACTGAGAGGCTTATGAAGCTTAGAAAAGGAAGAATTCTCTCACTTGCATTACATTGTTGAGTAGTATGGAGAATGATATCATGCAAGAATTCAAGAATTACAACTTAGCTAAAGACATGCGATCTGCTCTAAAAAACAAGTTAGTGGAATATTGTGATCAAACTAAGATCTCTCATGATCAAATTTAATACTTACAAAAAGAAACCTAAATATTCAATGAAAAAATATTTACGAGAAATATCAAATATGATCTATAAATTAAAAAATGTCAGTCATGTGTTAACCGACGAGTAATAAGTCCAACCTGTAATTCATTCTTGGGAGCATATAAAAATATATTTAACCCATAATAAAAATATCCGAATGATAGATGATTTTGTATGTTACCTTAAGCTAGAAGAAGAAAGGATTGAGACTACTAAGCCTAATACAAATGTGTACATGGCTTCATACATCTCACGAAGAGTTTCTAGGCGAAAGTGCAAACATGAAAATGGGTCATAGGATAACATGGAGAAGGAAAATATCCTTTCAAGAAAATGAATATAACCAAGGTCAAACGCTTCAATTACAATAAAAAAGGGCATTTTACTTATGATTACCCTAAACCTAAAAAGGTACTAAGTTATACTCAAGTTAGTAAACTTTATGTAGCTAATTCTATTTTTCTAATAGATTCTCATCTTTTGTAGGTTGTAGACTCAAGGGCAATAAACTATGTAATGAAGGATCAAGACACATTCATAAAATTTTGACAAATACCATATGGAGCAAAATGGATCTATGTAGGAATAATGCATGAGTTATAGTTTAAGGCATAGGAACATACAAGTTAGTATTGCGAGGCAACTGAACTCTATTCTTGCAAATATTTTATATGCACTTCAAATTTATCGAAATTTAATCTCTGTATTAGTTTTGTTAAAATTAAATTTTAATTTGTATTTTGCTAATAATAATATTGAATTATCTGTAGGAATAACTCATTATGGTCTAGTTATATAATGAATGGTTTTGTTATCATACATACTAATCATTATGAATGTAATCTTGGTTATTTCATATTTACATTATCGCATAATTCTGAAATTGATATGAATGTTTGGCATACTTGACTTAGCCATATTAGTTAACATTGTATGGATAGGCTACCTAAAGAAGGATTATTACTTAATTATGATAAAGTAAATCTATCTACTTACGAGCATTACTTAGCTAGAAAAAGTACCAGAAAATCATTTGAAAAAAGAATTAGAGCTAACTTCCCTTTACAATTAGTCCATTTGAACATATATAATCTAATGAATATAAGAACCAGGCATAGAGTTTTCTATTTCATCACATTTATAAATGATTTTACACAATTTGGTATTTTCTATTTGATAACATAAAAATCTGAAGCATTGACTTGCTTTCAAAGCTATATGAGCTTAATTGAAAATTAATTAGATAAAAAATTAAAAGCTTTACGAACCAATTGTGGTCATAAGTATTTTTCTAATTAGTTCAAGCAATTATGTGATGAAAAAGAAATTCAACATCAGTTGACGAATCCACACACTCTTCAACAAAATGGTGTTATAGAGAGATGAAATCGAATGCACTTGGAAATGGCTAGTTTTATGATGGAATAAGCGAATTTACCTATCATTTATTGGGTGATGCACTTTTAACTGCCGTATTTATCATTGACCAAGTGCTTAATAAATTAGTTTTTATTGTATCATATGAGTTATGAATGAAGCAAATACCTAACCTGAGTATTTTACAACCTTAAGGATGTGCAACCTATATTCTAAATATCTCGCACCCACATGGCAAATTAAGTGCTTTGAGAAAAGAAATGTATCTTTATCAGATACTCAGAACATTTGAAATGTTATGTGTTTATTAGCGAACATAACATTAGAAGTCTTACAGAATTTAAATCACAAGATGTTATATTCTTAGAGAATAATTTTCCTGAACAAGGCGATATAAATCAAGATTTATCCTTATACAAGACCATGGATACAGGTGCTCAAGACTCACTTCCTTCGAATGGGAGAATTTTAAGGAATATATCTCCAATCTTAAAACCAAATGATAGTGATCTTGATTAGCATAAGAGTAATCCATACAAGAATACTCAAATGAATAATAATCCTGTTTCGAGTGGGAGCAATTTGAGGATTCTTGAGAAATATGTTTCTTTAGAGCCTCAATTGTGATATAGTAGTAGAAAAGGCATTTCTCATTGTTTTTTCAACATTAAAGGTGGTGAAACCCTTATGGCCATTGCATAAGATAAAGATGAGCTAAAAAATATTACAGAGGCTTTTTCCAACCTTAATAAGGAAAATTGGAAAAAAGCAATAGAGTAAGATATGGAGTCTATGAGATCAAATCAAGTTTGCGAACTTGTTGATCTTTTAAACACAAGTAAGGCCATTAGGAACAAATGAATTCTCAAAATTAAGTGCAAGGTTGATGACACTATTGAAAAATACAAGGCTAGACTAATAGTAAAAGGCTATATACAATAGGATGACACTATGAAAATACAAGGCTAGACTAATAGTAAAAGGCTATATACAATAGGAAGGAATAGATTATGAGAAAATATTTTCACCTGTTATTAGATTCACTTCAATCCGATTGATACTGGTTATAGTTGCCTATATAATCCTTGAATTGCATTAAATGGATGTAAAAATTACATTTTTTAATGGAGATTTAGAAAAGGAAATCTACATGCAACAACTTGTAGGTTTTATCAAAGAAAGTCAAGAAAATAAAGTTTATAAACTTTTGAAGTATATATATGGCTTAAAGCAGTCTTGAAGATAATGGTATATTCACTTTCACAATATTATTGTGTCAAATGGTTTTATTATGATTAATGAAGATCACTGCGTATATACAAAAAAGGTTCAAGGATAAGTTTATAATTTTATCATTATATATGGATAATATAATTATAACTAGAAAGAGCAAGAAGTATGTCAACAAAATTAAAGGATACTTATCATCTAATTTTGAAATGAAAGATATAGGTGAAGCTGCATATATTCTTAGAGTTAAGATTTCAAGAAATTGTTTAATAAAATTATAGTCTCTATCACAAAAGCATTATATTAACAAAATTCTTGAACAATTTCAAATATAATATTGTAAACCTATAGACACTCCTATTACTAAAGTAGAAGGTCAAGCCGAAGAACGTGACTCAAAACTCCACAAAAAGAAACATATATGAGAAAAGTTTCCTATGCAAGTGTAATTGGATGTATGATGTACATAATGATATATATAAGATCAGATATCTATTTTGTTATTAGCATAGTAAGCTAATATTAGTTCAACTCAGGCCGAACACATTGGAAAGCAGTTAAAAGGATATCGAAGTATCTAAAAGGTATTGCTAACTATTTATTATATTATGAAGGAAATGATCTATAATTGAAAAGTTATAGTGATGCTAATTAGGGAGGAGACTTAGATAAAATAAAGTCTCCCTTTGGGTACATCTTCTTACTAATAATGGCGTTATATCTTGTAGTAGCAAGAAGCAATCATGCATAACCTTATTCGCAATAGAAGTTGAATTTGTAGCATCTTTAACAATAGTATAAGAAGTAATATGGCTCAAAATGTTCTTGGATCATTTAAGTGTAAACAATGACATTGTTATTTCAGTGTTAGTAAACTATGATAACCAAGCAATAATAACATATACAAAGAACCTTAAATATCATTGTAAAATCAAGCACATAGACACAAAGTACAACTTTGTAAGAGATATGATTACATATAAAGAAGTGAACATGAAATACATTTCTACATGTGAGATGATAACAAATCCTATGACTAAACCTATTTCTCGAGATATACTCATAAAACATGTGAAATCCCAAGAATTGCGTAAATATTGATATAATTATTGTAATTTTTATTTTTAACAATATTCATAAAATATTAATGTCCAAATAATAAATATGTTTATTACAAGCCTACATATATAGATGTAAGAATGTTTCTTAGAACATTCTTGAGTTATTGAAAAGTATATCGGATAGATAGAAGATTAGCCCAGTTACAAAAGTAATTACCTCTTGTCAATCTTTTATAATTGATAACAGATGAGACAATTTTAAGCTTCTTATTTAAGTAATAATTGACAACCAAGCCTAAAATTTGAATGTCACCTTATTAATGAATAAGATGAGGTCATATGTAAAATGATAAGTGAATTAGTGAGAAATTCACTTCGTATGTCTAAATTGTCAAATATGAGTTCTAATGAAAATGAGAAAGAGTATATTAGTGAACTCAAGTTAGACATTGAATATGTTTGAATCATTATTTATACAATATTATTACATTATATGAAGACATATGCTCCATGGAAAAAGGAGAGAATGCCATAATAAAGGTTTCATACCACATATGCAAATTATGACCAATATAGATTATTAAAGTTTAGATCTTAACTTTGATGTGTGAGAACTTTGAGGGAATAAAGACCTTATATTTTTACCCTTATGACTCTATTCTATTTCTTAAAATTTAAATTTAATAATTATTATTTTAGTATATTACTAAAGGACTATGAGAGATTCAGTTTAGCGGGGTACTACGAGAAAAATAAATTAAATTAAAATCAAGAGATTTAAGAAAGAGGAATATCATTAATTGTATCACATTCTGTTTATATTTATAAATATACCAATTATAGTGTGTCTATAATTGTGAATACAATATCTAATGTATATGATGCATATGAATGAGATCATTTGAGAAATTTAAATGTGATAAAATGATCTAGGGTGCTACATACTTAAAGTTTACTCAAAATCTATTGTTTATTGAAAAGTTATATATTCTTAATAAATGTATAGCAAAAAGCTCTTGAAGTATACTAGGCACATGGCCTTTTTAGCATAATTTGTTCCAAAATATAAGAGATGATGTTCCCTTATAAAATGCTAAGAAAGTAAAAATTTCATTGTGTACAAGTGGGAGATATTAGATCATGAATTTATTTGCCTAAAATGGGTTCATAATCTAACCTATAAAATATTTATAAATAAGTAGAAGAAAAGAATTTAAAAGGTTAGTTAACAAAAACCTTCATCAAAATCTTTAAGAAATCTATCTCTTTTTTTTTTTTTGCACACAAAAAAGAGATTTAGGTCATAAACAAAATCACCTCTTTGTATGATTGTCAATACAACTAGTAAGAACAAACGTTTGATCTTAAATCTTTCATTACGAACTTCTGATATTCTGGTATATATAAATCCAATTCATATCCACTTTTATATTTTCAATAATTTATATAAAATTCATTTCATGTAATAAATAAGTTAAATTATGACTTATTGATTTATTGACTTGATCAATAAGTTATAAGTTAATCTTTAAATATGTTTTTATATACTAACTTACTAAAAAAATAAATTCTAATTTTATTAATAGTTCATAAATTACTATATTTTTAAATTTTTTTCAAATTTATCTTTATTCTCTTTATTAATTTATAACTCATATTTTTCACAATGTAATTGCACAGAATATAAATAATTATGACTATGTTACAAAAAATAAAAATTATATAACTAAATAAATATGTAAATATATAAAATATAATTAATTAAATATTAAATATTATATTTTTATCTTAAGTATCTTAATTATATTAATGTAATTTGATCTTTAGATAAATATTTTAATTTATTTATCCATTTTTATTAATATATTGTTTTACAATTAGTTAATTCAATAATTAATTTTATAAAATATTTTTTACAAAATCAATTATATTATTAGCTAATTTATCAAATACTTACATAAAATAGGATCATAATTTTATAGAATTTTTTTTTTGTTGCTCAAGCAAACAGTCACATAAAAATAAGCACCCAAGTAAAAAACATATAAAAAGAAAATTTCTAAATATAGAGTTTCATAGATTATATTTATAATTATAATCTGAATCTAAAATCTAATCTAATCTAAAATATAAATTAAATCAAGGCTCTTCGCTATTATAAGCTACAATGGCCCAGGGGCACTGACTTCTGTTTGCAAATGAGAAATGTAGTATATGCATTAAAAAAGAGGATAGGAAATGATTTAATCCTCTACCAGAAAATGCAATAAACTCATCTATTATGGATGACAGGGATATAATTTCTTGATATTTAAAAAGTTATATGTAATCTCTTCAACTTTAATTTTTTTTAACAGAAAAATTCAAAAGTAGGAGGATAGATTGTTTTATTCTAAAGTAGTACATTATCCATCTTTTTCGAAGACTTTTTTTAATAGTAGAAATAATTTAATCATTAAATGTATACACATAAAAAAGGAAATCAAACTATAAATATAATAAAAAATATAAATTTTTAAAAAATATTAATTTATAATAACATTTATACATCTTATAAGTCTTCAAATTTGCTTACAAGAACCTAAGCCATTTGATCGATGAAACTTTTATCTACATCTACTATATTTTTAGACTAACATAAGTATCATATGATATTAAAAATTTTCCTCTCCCCTTTATTAAAAATTAAAGTCATTGAAATGGGTTGAAACTTATAAATTTGCCCATTAGTTTACAGACTTTCAAAGAACTCAAACTTTCATTTAAAAAATTTTAAGAGCCACAAGTCATAACCTCCATTTTAGAGGCTCTAGGAGTTGTGGGCTGCCACTATGAGCTTGCAATTTTTTTTTATATACATCTAAATGTTATATAGGTTAATATTTTCAATCCATACAAAATTGCAATCTTATTTTTCTCTCTTAATTATTTAGAACTATATTATAAATAAGTTATAGATAATATTTTTATTTTATAGATATTTTATGATTTATATTTTATATATAATACTTTTCAAGGTTATATAAATTTAAAATATATTATAACTAATTTATAAATAAACATATGATACTTTTAAACTATTTTGATGTTTTATTATTTAAAAGTTGAAAAAATTTTAAATAAAAAATCCACAACCTAACCTAGATCCACAAGGATCGAATTAAAACTTCTATATCGAAAGTTTATGAAAAAAAAATGATAAATCTAACTTAGCTCGTTTAATGACTAGTTCGTGCGAGCCGATTTGATCCGTCCACCTTACAACTCTATTAAAACATTTGAAAAGCTGTGTCAGGGGAAGAAAACATAATTTTAAAAGAAGACATTATTTAGATGGAATAAAAAATGGGTATAAAATGAAACTTACAAAGCATGAGTTGCAGGGCAAATTGGAGAATCCCACCCAAAGATCCAAAGTAAATTTATGTAAATTAAAAAGGAAAAGTGAACAAGATCCATGCCATGTCATTCACTTCAAAGGACTAATGTAGTATGACCACAAGTGCCATGAATGCATCACCATAGTTAGCCATTTTTAACATCTTTCCAAGCTGTTTCACTTTTCTAATTTTCCCTAGTTTATCCGCATATCTTAATTAGTGCCCGCTTTGATCAGAATAAAAATTTACAATATTTAAAAAAAAAATACATTTAGCCTCTGTTTAATAAAAGATGGTATGATATATAATGAAACGAGAGGTCCTTAATTTAATTGGAGACCAAGAGGCAAGAGTGCATTTGTCGTTATGGGAGATCGTAATAAAAACATAGTTTTTGTTTTCTTCTAAACGAATACAATATTGAGACTTTTTCCCAGAGCATGACTAATTTTTAAGATCGCTTTCCCCTCTAGACTTTCTAATAATTAATAGAGGTAAGATCCTCAAATGACATATTTTATATATATATTGAAATAAGGCCCTCTGTAATTTGATATAAAAAGTTATTTGATCACATAAACTTAAGTTTCATTTATTTTGTCAGAAAGTATTTTTCATAAAAAAAATATTATTTATATATATATTAATGAAAGAATAATATACTATTTATATTAATGACTAAAAAAATAATATCTAGAACCTTAAAAAATGAAAGAAAATAAATTCTTTTTTAGAAATAAGAAAAGTTGCTTTACTCAATTTTTTTATACTTTAATGTTAAACAAACAAAATATTTTATCTTATTTTAACACTTTATAAACATATTTTGTGAAAAATACTTTCTAATAAAATAAGTAAAACTTCAAATTAAAACAAAATTAAAGTATTGCACTGTTAAATAAAAATAATTAAATAAATTATATCACTATCCATTCAAACAACAATTTTTATATTATTTTTATATTAAAAATTAAATATAAATATCAATATATCTCTTAATAATGTTAATGAATACCCACATGATTTGAAATAGAGTACATATTTATATCTTTTGACATAAAATAGAAGTTGTTTCACCTAAAAATTTCTATTCAAGATATGAATACAATAATTTGCACAAAACAATTATTTAACTTCAATTCAGAGTCCATAAAAGGTTTTATAAGATATTTTAAGGATTCCTTAAGCCCCTAGTTGTTATGTCATAATAGATACAAACAATTGTCCCAAATTGATTTCCAAATCATAATTGATCTAGTAAATAACTAAAGAAAATAAATAAATGAGAGATCAAAAAGAAAGAAATTAAATAGAAACATATTTCATAAGTTCACATTTTTTTCCAAGACTAATTTATGTATTGTAAAAATGAATGCCTTCTTGGAATGAAAACATGAACAAAACTCTTACTACATAGTGTGAATGTATGTCTAGGTGTGACAAATAAGTTAATTTATAATTTATTAACTTATTCAATAAATTATAAAGTAACTATCAAGAGTCTTTTACTCAAATGATATCCAATATCTTTTAAAGATTTATATCTTCCACTACATCTAAGTTCGATCCTTAATCTATGCATGTATGCATTCTATGATTTAACTATTTTTACAATTATAAAAAAAATTATAAACTAACCTATGGAGATATTTGGTGAACTAAAAGATCGTAACTTATAAACTTTTATTTGATAAACTTCCCAAGGTAGCTTATTATAAGCTAGTAACTTTTCAATAATTTTCTAAATTTACCTTTTTTTAATTAAATAACAACCTATATTTTAATTATATAAGTAAATATTTCATACATTTTCATTAATTCAATATAAATAAATAAAAATTAAGTAAATAAATAATATGTAATATTATAAAAATATAATTAATTAAATTTTAGATAATTATATTCTTATTTTAAATATTTTGACTATATTAATAAAATTTAATCTCAAGATAATATGAATTAATATGTTTATTTATATTTACATATTCCTTTATGTTATTTAATATTTTTTTGCCAAACACTTCCAATAGAATTAGTTAAACTTATCACCTATTAATTATAAATTTTTAATTATCGATTATCAATTAACTTATTAATTACTAACTTCTCAATTATTAGGTAAATTTGCCAACAAAAAATATAATGTGTTTGCTATAAAAAACAAGTTAATTTATAATTTATTGAAACTTATTAATAAATTATAAACTATTAATAAGTTATATTAATAATTTATTAATAAGTTTCAATAAATTATAAACTAACTTTTAAATATGTTTGCCATATTATACGTTAGTAACTTATAAATTCTTATTTGATAAATTTCACGAAATGACTTATAATTTATAAATTAGTAATTTTTTAAAATTTTTCTATTTTTTTAATTAAATAACAATCTATATTCTAATTATGTAAATAAATATTTAACATATCAACTAGTTGTGCCAAATAAAGTCATAATCTTCTTCCAGATAAAACCACAATTTGGCATAATTTTACAATATAAAATCTGCTATAAATATACTACATCTGCAATAGATTTGCACAATTTTTCCGCAAGAAATCAGCAATGCATATGTACATCTATTATAGTAAAATCCATGAGAAAAACAAATGGATTTAATTAAACATTGTTTCTACACTGACCATATTATATATACGTGTGTATGTATGTATAGCACATATCAAGCAAGAGGAGAGTATCAAATTTTACATTGATGATTAAAATTAAAATATAATTAAAAATTACGTGATCACTTAAAAAAAATTACATAATTTTATATTCTAATCCTAACATTTTAGTGATAAATTTAGTGGCCATGGTTCACTCCCCACTCTTACATAAAGGTATTCCTCTTACTATATATATATATGTGTATGTGTGTGTGTACTAACCAGGACAACTAATTAAACATTTTACTCAACAAATAAACTAAATTCCAAGCTATTTAGCACTTGAATCGGACTTTAGAAAAGTAATATGTGTCGTCATAATTTGTTTCATCAAAATAACTGCTTTGCACATTATAAACTAATCCCATATGTAAAACTGTAAAAATAATTTCTCCAATGCATAAATTTGAAACAACCTTGATTGATCCCATAATTAATACCTCACAATGGCTAATCTTAGTTTCAACCACCAAATAATTATCTTAATTCAGAAAGAGAAATACCCAGAATGTACTGAAGCAGAATCACAAGCCTTTACAATCTCTGAGCATGATTAAAGATCATTTCCATACTTCCTAACCAGGTAACTTTTAGAAATGAGATAGGGTGTTCCAAGAGCACCCATATACAAACTATAATTCTTCACATGCTTCCCACTCAATCCCCGACTATCCCTCAGCACTTGAACAAAACAAAGCACAAACACAGCTGCGCATTTCCAAGAACATCATGATATGATAACTAGTTCACAATCCAAAATTACTTGGAAGCAAAAGTTGATTACTTGAACCAATCCAATGATAAAGAAGAACAATTGACATATGATAAAATATTAAAAAATGGAAAATCACCTCAGATATATTAAATTATGTAAAATCCAAATTCATGATCCCGACAATTGAAGGGGTGACATATTGAATACCAATTCTTTTAAGTCCACACCTGCTCTTTGAAATTTTGCAGAGGTTTTTGGTAAGGAAGTGAAAGGAAGCTGGTGAGTGAATCAAGATGAGGAATATAATGCATAAAAGTTCTCGTCGAACATTGGCAAACTTAAAAGTATTTGGATAAATCTCAGATGGCATAATCAGTTCCACTAAAGCCTATTCTCATGGTAATGATAATACATGCATTGACATTTTAATCAATAATCAGTACAGCAAAATAACCTTCGAAGCTAGACCCGATTAAGCGATTAAGTTATTAAATAGATAGATTCTAAGGATGACTTGAGCGCTGATTCAAGGGGCATTGACTAGAGCCTCACACATTCAATGAATTCAAGACTGATACGAGTAATGAGTATATCAATAGATATGGCAGTATGCATAGAAATATAGTCTGACAATCTAAATTAACAAACAGTAGAATCATCAACAAATTACAATTGCCATTATTTCATTTAACCGGTTTTTAACAGTAAGAGTAATTAACTCACTAAATATGCACAAGAAAGAACTCAAGATCATACCGATGCAACAAAAGGCAAAGCTTTCTAGGGATACCAAATGTCACTTGAACTTAAGGCTTCAGTGAAAAAATGGGGGGGCGGGGGGAAACTTTGATTGCATGTATAGATAACAATTATGTCTGGAGGACTGCACAGCAGTATAACAATACAACCACCAAAACTTGCACGGGGCAGTAAGAACTTAGTTCTATGCTGAAAGTAACTATGCACATGATTAGGACCCAAAACAGTCTGTTGTTACACCAAATGTAGTCTTAAAACAAATTTTTGTGTGCATATAGATATCACATCACTAAAATAACATCATTTTCTATCTTCTCTATCTTCCAATATTTAGTCAAGATATTTTTTGCCTAAGGCTAATTTTCCTACAATAAATACTCAAGTAAGTATTATCTATGATTAGCCGTGAAGAAAGATAGACACAACACGCTTCCAAGTCCCAAGTGTAGTCCTTTAAAATTTGTAATTGGACTCGCAATATTTATGTATGATGCATTATACGTCTCTTATTTGTCTAGAATCAACTGGTAAGTTAATCATTACTCCTTTCCCACTCTATGCAGATACCTTAATTGACTTGTAACATGGAATAGAGCACTCTAGGCTCCATCTCAATCTCAAATAACTTCCACCTGCAATTACATTTACATAAATTAGTTTCTAACCTTTCACTCCCTACGACTAAGGCACGAACAAGGGATTGTATGTCATCTATCCCCCATCTTGATGCTTTGTCAGATGCTCTCCACTTTTGCATATAACAAATGGGTCTAGTTTGGTTCTGGGACTGAAAATCACAGAAAATTGACATTCAATGGATGTTTAATTGTTATCATGAAAAAACATAAATTTAGGAAATTTAGAGGCCTCTTAGTGATATATATAAATTTCTACAACGAAGAATCCACAATAACTGAAATATACACCAAGGAATTGCTCCAAAACCTGATCAAAAAGACCCCCAGAACAAGATTTCCTTTAATGATAGATGAAAAGGAAAGAAAGATACAAGTACTAATAGACACAAATTCGCAACATTCACCTGCAGTTTATTAATTATAATTATTGAAATTGCATGATTCCATAATCATAACTATAAAATGCAAGGATTGGTTCAAATAGGCAACAATAATCTCAAGCAAGAAAACAAGAGTTCATGCTAAATTATCCCCCACCTCTTTAAACCTGATTGTTCATGGTTGTCCAAACACATCATATGAGCAAAGGCACCATGATATACGCACAACCATATACTGCGAGGGTGGGAAAACACTCTGATGCACAAACAAGGTTATCATGTGGTGTCCATAAGGTTTTCTAAAGGCCAGAGCAATCTTAATGGTATATTAGGAAGCAACAGGGTAAGGAAAGGAAATGGGAGAAATCAGAGAGAAGGAAAGGGAGTAAAATGGATGGTTAAGTCATGATTTTTTTTCTGCCCTTGTTTGGATGTTTATGAAATCCTCCAAATTAGAAGAACGCAAAATAGTTAGTAGTAAAGAGTTTCAAGGTTTTGGAGGATTAGTCATAGTCCTTCCATCTCTGATCCTTCTTAACTAAAGCTCCAAACATAGATAATCTTTCCTTGCTTCTCCTTCTCATCCATTCTCGCTCATGCAAACATGGCAAAAAACATGATAAATATCAAGCAATCTTTTGCAAACATAAGTACTAAATTCAAACATGATATATATATAAGTCACGTATTTGGCATATCTGCAGTAGATAACTGGAAGAACTACAGTTTTCCTTTTCTTTGAATAGCCAGTTCCCAAGTTCAATTTTTTTTTTTTTTTGGATGTAAAACATGTACTGATCTGTGATGGAAACTAAGTTATGACACAAAAAAGCACAACCTTATTATAATGATAACTCGGGGCTTTTATGCATAACAATAATAAATGAATAAAACAATTTACCCTTATATTATTTGCTGAGAAACATCAAATAAATATCATGGGAGACTAAATGTTTTAAACATCTGAGCTGTATAGCAAACGTGAAATTTGGTAGGGAAAAGATTTGGAGGAGATCTAGTCCTATAAAGAAATGAATGCCATTAATGTCCACACAAAATTTATTTGATTCCGGCTAGAGATTTGACGCAGAGGCAGGAGTAGGATAGTTAAGGTTTGGGGTATAGGAAATTGAGTGGGAGAATAAGGGCAGCTAAAGGGTTGGGCTGGTCTTCTGGTCACCCCAGGGAAACAACGGCTTTTTCTTCTTGTATTATAATAATGAGTAACTCTCTTCCACACAGGCTTACGTCCCCTTTATATAGGGTAAAAGTACTTAACCATTAAATAACTCAAATGAGACTAAAGCCTTGACCCTTAAGGGAAGGAAGTAAAGCTGCTTAAACTGCTTCAAAATTAAGAAACCTTTTGGTGGCAAGCCAAAAATCTGCTATGAATCCATGGCAGGTGACATATTGATTAACGGCAGCCATGCTGTAAAATATGCAATTTTAATAACAATACAATCATAGAAAATAACAAAAGGGTTTACAGCATAATATAGTTATAAAAACCATATTTTAACAGTTGTATAGAAGCACAAACCGAGAAATATTTGGAAAAGGAAGTTGGTGACAAAACTAAAAAACAAAAACAGTTTCGAACCTCAAAAGCTAGAGACATGCACAATCTCAAATTGGAGAAAAAGGAGTCATGAAGTAGTAGAGAAAAACAAAATAAAGTAGAGTAGAAAGTAACCTGTTTGACACTGAACGAGGGACAGAAACAGAGACTTCAAAGAACTAATGATGTGGGAGGGAGGCTTCAGGCTACCGATATAGAATATGGAGAGAACAAGCCCTATCAAGCGTTAGGGTTGAGAGAATTCAATTTAATTTTTGTGATAATAGTAATATTAAGGGTTGAAGACTGTTTAAATACCCACTTACTGAAAGCAGTCCATTAATTCTGATTTTAAAAATTGATGTTAGGAATTCAACAGCGTCAATGGCACGTGCCATCTTCCATTCTGGATGGCATCAATGGCACTCGCCATTTCACTGCCAAGCCATGCCGTTTAAGGCGCTCTGGTTGATTTCTGCCATGCCATTGTCATGGCAACCGCAATTGACAACATTGTTTAAAATACTCTAAAATTTCTTAAATTCTAATTCTACCTTGTTGACCCTAAAACAGACTAAAATTACTAAAACTATACCTGACACAAATTATATTAAGAATCATTAAATGACATCGATTGACCCCAGTGATCACTCAGTTGCTTCAAAAATAACTTGGTTTAAGGCTAAATACGAAAGTATGATATTCCTATTTCAATGAACCAAGGCCAATAATTTTGACAATTTCGACATGGCATCTCAAATAATCTTATAACTTTAAGACGAGGGATAGAGATATACAGTAAGGGGATCAATACCACCAGCAGAAAACTCTTTCATGGTTTCTTCCTGCGAAAATTAGCATCAATATTCAAACACAAGACATCAGTGCTGGGAACAAATACATTCTGTTAAAACAGAGTTTTGATAACAACACTCCAAGTAAAATAAATTTCAAGGGTCACAGAAGAAAAATTATGGAGGAGACAACCCTTTATTCCATTGACATTAAACACAACCCTAATAAAATTTCATGATGGCTTCATCCCATGGCACTGTGAATCAATGAATTACAAGCAATGAATCAACGGTGTACGGATTTATAGGTCTCAAAGCCGAGGTTAAGCTACCCATGCAACCCTTGAATAGGAAGCCTAAAAAAAAAAAAAACCAATACTAATAATAAACTGGACTAATACCATTAATTGGATCCGTTTTCTAATCCCGCCTAATCAGATCAACATCAAGTCGAAGAATCTCGCAGGGTGGCTTTTTGTTATGCCAAGCCCTCTGCAGCTTAAATCAAAATATAGAAGCCGATATACACACGAACCCAAAGCCATAGTTTCCCCTCCTTGAACTTCTTCTCCTTCTCCAATTTTCTGCAAAAGAGATTTGGCGCCAAAACAATATTGCGACCATCAATTTCCGCCAGAACGAGCAAAGCTCAGGCGTTTCAGAGCAGACAGATCGCGAGTTTGTGCGCGAATCTAACACCGTCAGATGGATCATAGTATGTCATGCAGACGGTGGTGATGGTATTAGATTCGCGCACAAACTTGGGATATGTCCCATCTTTAGGGTTCCCCAAACACAAATGGCATACGCTATAATGAATTTTTAGGGTGGGATGGTATTGCCGTTATATAAGGTGTGAAATGGAAGAAGAATGAAAATAAAATGAGGTGGAAATAAATTTGGATAAGGATGATTTTATTCTGAAAAATGAAACGGTGCGATGCAGGTTTCAATTAATAGTCGGAGTAAATCTAATTAAAGCGATATATATATCTATCCTCCCTTTTTTTAATGTCATTTAAAAAAAATTATTTCCACTTATTTATCATTTTAAAAAATTAAAATTTTATTTATTATCATTTTTATATATTAATTTTATTATTTAAATTAATTTTTGATGATTTTATTTACATGACTTTTAATAAATGACATATTAATAAATTACAATTTGCTTCTCTAAAATTAAAATTATTTATTATTTTGTTTAATTTTTATACATTAACCTTAGATAAAACTTAAAAAGAAATAAAAGGAATATATATTTAGATATTGTATTTTATTTTTAAATATGTTCCCTTATATTTTTTAATATTATTTGATTTATTATTTTTTAATAATAGAGAGGACAGGTTATTTATCGAACAAAAATAAGATTTTGAATCTAAACTTAAAGTACGAAGAGAAAAATTTTAAAGTAACATTGACTGTACTATTAAAATATGTGAATCAATTGTTCAAATTTTTAAAAATAAAAACAAGTAAATGAAAAATATTATATGTCCTTTTGGGATAAAAGAAAGCTATTCTCTCTATCAATTGTTTACCTGGATTCCATTAAATTTTAGGAAAGATATAAACTTACCTTTAAGTTCAGTTTAGTTAGGTGATAAAATTAATACATAAATTTTAAAATTTATTTTCGAAGTTTAAAATCTTAAATTAATAAGGCCAAAGAAAATTCAACATTTTTCTGGTTAAATTTGATGGAAAGCACTTACGTGAAGTTGGAAACTGGAATGATTTTTTTAATAATAGAGAAGACAAATTTTTTATCACACAAAAATAAGATTTTGAATTTAAACTTAAAATGTGAAGAAAAATTTTTAAATAACATTAACTGCATTATTAAAAATGTGAATCAATTGTTTAAATTTTTAAAAATGAAAATAAATAAATGAAAATTGTTATATGTCCCTTGTGATAAAAGAAGATTATTGTCTCTATTAATTGTTTATCTGAATTCCACTTGAATTTTAGGAAAGATATAAACTTACCCCTTAAGTTTAGTTAGGTGACAAAATTAATACATAAGTTTTAAAATTTATTTTCGAAATTTAAAATCTTAAATTGATATTCTGGTTAAATTTGTCGGAAAGTACTTACGTGAAGAGGTGGTAACATTGATTTTTGTTTTTTTCCTTATAATATGAATTATTTATTATCACCGGAACCCACTACTTAAAAATTGGAATGAAAGCAAAGTAAAATATTGTCATCCAATTCAAACCTTACAAAACTGAAAGACTAAATTAAACATACAACGCAAAATACAAATTTAAGAAGTACGCCCAAAAAAATTGAGGCTAGAAACACTCTACCCATTTCATTGATATAAGAAATAAAACAATCTTTTTTACATTTTTATCAAACACAAAAACTCTAAACATATTCAAGGGAATAATTTATATCTCTCCTTTGATTTTATTTAAATGGAGGACATTAATTCAAGGGACAAATTCAAGTATTTTAACTATTTAAATCAAAATCAATAACTTATATTAATCTAATCTTTGTTTACTACTTGTATTAATCTAATACATTTAAATTTAAAAGAACTCATTAATTATCATTAATTATTTGTATTGATCTTAACAATTGAAATAAAATTATATTGATTCAATAACCATCTTTATACAATAAGTAATACATATTTTTACACTCAATTTTTATGTCATGTAATAATTTTAATATGTAATTACTTGATAATTTGAATTATGTTTATGTTTTAATTTTAAGTATTTTGATTTTAAATATGAATGCATACGTTTTTATGTCATCACTAATAGTATAAGTATACATGCTCCAGTAAATTTAAATATTATTTTACAATTCTTAATAGTTTTAAGAAAATTGTCATTAATTATGTATGTTTTGATGAAAATTATTTTTTATAAAATATAGTTATAATTTTTTTTTTTGCTTGGTTGCAGAATAAAAAATAAGCGGAAGAGAAAAGAAAACGAAAAAGAAGAATGGGACTCAAAAAAAAATTATTCTTTCTGCATATGGACAGAAATGAGTGAACAATTTACTTATTATAATTTTTTCTTATTTTATTTTAATAATTCTTCATAAAATTAATGTTTCTAATATTATAATTTAAATATTAAATAAAACATGAATTAAAAATTGATAAACGTATGAAGTTAAGAGTGTTGTATTTTATAAATTGAATTATAATTATTTTGCTTAAATAAATTTTCTTTCCAATTATATTAAATATTTTATTCAATGTTTTTTCCTAATTACACAAAATATCTTATTTAAATTTTCTTCAATCCTAATTACATAAATTAAGAGTATTCATAATTTTTGTTATATATTAATTTTGGATATACCTTTTTGTCCATAATATTTTCTATATTGATTTATATTTCATCCCTTTTTCTCATTCTAATATAAATTATTACCTAGTTTTATTTGCTGCAATGGGAGTATGAAAATATTGTATAATGAAATTTTTTTCTCAAATTCTAATTTATTATGTTATACATAATAATATTTTAGGATTGTTGTTTGATTTTAAAGTTTGATTATAACTTCAATTTATATATTTATGACAATGTAAGAGATCACTATAAGTAGCATTATTTTTATCATAATTTATGGTAATTTACTTCTATCATAATTTTCCTTCAACCATACACATAACTTCTTTGCGGATGTTACAAAAAATCAAAATTAATGTTTAGATCAAATAACAAAAAAAAAAATTGACTTTACATAAAATTAGTGGTCTAACACAATTTTTAGGGTGAGTTTTATAAATGTAGACTCCAATTACAACAAAAAATTTAAATTATAATTTTTTTATGAATAGTTAATTAATAATATTTCATATTTTCATTTGTCAAATATATATTTACATATATAATATAAATTATAATTGTAACTATTATTGGTCATAAATAAAATGCTACAAAAGTATATTAAGTTAAAGGATAAAATTATCATTTCACTTAATTTAATTTTTTCCCTTTTATTAATCTAACAAAACAAGTAAGAGAAAATTATTTTTTAGTCCTTTTACTTTTTTTCTTATTTTTTGTACATCCAAGCAAGAAAATAAAAAAATTCTTTTCTTATTATTTTTTTATCTTATTTTCTTTCCTCTCATTTTCTTTTCTTTCTTTACATTCAAGTAGGGAGTTAATATTAAATATGAAAATTTTAAGAAAAATAAATTTATCTTTTTCAAAGTGTAATTTGCTTTCTTCCGTTATTATAACTCTAAATATTATTTTTTTTAAACCATAAAAATAAACAATACATCACTGTTTCACTAATATATATACAAATAATATCAAATTATGAACAATAGTTTTCATAGCCATTGTGCTTGATCAATTATAGCATAATGAATAATTATAAAGGTAAAGACACAAATTAACAAGATTTTTTTATACATGAAAGAAAAAATTATCTATATAATTAATTATAATTTGCAAAAATTTGTATGTACATGATTTTAGATTGTGCTTTGACATTGTGTTCCATCTAGTGTTAACAAAAATCACAACGAAGTATTTACTTTTTATCCACAATAATTACATCAAACTCACATAGAAAAAAATATTACTTTTTATCTTTTTGAAAAAAAGATTGATAAACTCAAAAAAAAATTTAAAACTTTTAAAAGTGGTGGCTATTTCTTTTATCTCCCACATACAATCAATTATCAAAAACTGACTTTATCTCTTTCCATTTTTTTTGTTTAAATAAAAAATATGGTGACATGGATCATCCATTATAGGCACTCATATCTATCATCACTCACTTATGCATAATGGGATGAGTTATATATAATCCTTCATCTCTCTTTGAGTTTTTATACTCAATATATTATCATAACCATATGGGCATGATGTCATTATCTTAGGTGTCATTATATTAGAAACCCTTGTATAAGATCAGCACAAAAAGCAACCCTATCCTTTGTATTCATATTATACCTTGGATGCTCTAGATTTACTCATATATACTTTCTATTAGCAAATCTAATCCCTCGCGAACTTTGCTATAAGCTAAAATGACCATTCACATATCTGTAATGTTCATATTTATGATGTTATCAAAAATAACTTCATAACGAAAAAGTCTCAGACACTAGCATAATTATGTATATATTGGGAAATATTCCTTCTACTCACACATCACTTTGATTTGAAACAATTGCTTTCCTAGCATTACACCTTTTAGATCTTATATATTGTGATTATAGGATATATACTAAGGTAGTTAATATTGTATAATTTCTCTATGATACTGTTAAAGTCAAAAGGTATTCATGAAAAAGAATATCCTTTTCTAGGACTTGTACAGTAAAAAACTAGGGATTTTTTACTTGTTTCCTATTTGCGATATTTTATACATGTAGTATGAATCATATGCTGTAGTGTTTCCCTTATATCATAAGGGTGAATGCCAATTTTATTATTTATACCATACAGACTTCAATTCAGGCACACACAATACCTAACCTAAATTCTTCTAAGTCATTTAACTCTTTTAGACGTCAACATTTGAAAAATATGTTGTTTAGTTACAGGTATTATGGAAAGTGGGAAATCCATAACTTGATCCATATGTATGTTTTGGATCTCATCTTAACTCTATCTCTTCTTTTGTTAAGGCAACATGTTTTAGTTTGTGTTTCTTCTCTAGCAAAATAATATCCCTTGTTTTTTTTTGTTATTATTTATTTGGTGAACACAAATGTCTAATCTTTGTTTGCTCCTTATGAGCATTAGAGGCAATTATTCATGTGAGAAGACCAATCTTATCAACTTGTACAACATACTAGACATTATATACTCATACTTATATTACAATAATTATAATGGAATATAAAATACTTTATTTATTTGATTGGAAATGTTTGATTACATTCTATGCATACTAAGAGATTTTACATGCTTAGTATACACATCTCTAGGTATTGATTTAGTAAAAAGATCTATTATCATCTTTTTGCATAGAATTGTATTAAATAGTGACCTTTTTCTACATTATGACATCTCTTACAAAGCAGTACTTTTTGTTGATGTGCTTAGTTTTATTATAGTACTTTGGATCCTTCATATAGGCAATAGCTACGTGACTATTATAGTGTATTAGGATAGGGTTTAGATTTTCACCAAAAATCCTTAAATGTTCCATAAAATTTTTTAGCCATATAACCTTTTGTACTGATGCAAAACATGTTATGAACTTTACTTTCATTGTCCATAATACAATGTATGTTTGCTTTTTGCTATACCATGATACAATGCCATTATTTAGTAAAAATAACTAATCTAAAGTGGATTTTTGCTCATCTAGATCTCCTACCCAATCTATATCAGAGCATCCCACTAAGCATGAATCATTTCCTTAATAGCATAGAACATAATCAACTAGACCTTTCAAATATCTTAAGATTCTCTTAATAGCTTTCCAATATTTTTGTCCGAGGTTTAACTGGTACCTACTTACAAGTCTGACTGTATGATAAATATCCAATCTATTACATATCATTGCATATATTACATTACTAATTGTATTAGAATAAGGGATTTTTTTCATCAAAATTTTTTCAGATTTGTCTTGAGGATACATCTCTTGACTTAATGGTTCACTCTCATTTACAGATGTTTCCATTAGTTTGTAGTCTTTCATATTGAATTTCTCAAGAATTCTTCTAATGTAATTCTCTTATGAAAGAAAAACAAGTTTCTTCGAATGATTCTTAAAGATCTTAACTTCAAAAATATAATCCGCTTCACCCATGTCTTACATCTCAAAATTTGAGGATAGTCATTCCTTAATAGTCATAATCAAATTCAAATTATTCTCAATTAACAATATATCATCCATGTAAAAGGGATAATATCACAAAATTATCTTCAAATCGCTTGATGTAAACATAATGATCTTCCTTAATAATTTAAAAATTATATGATGTTACTGCTTTGTGAAATCTTAAATACCATTATTTAGATGATTGCTTAAGTCAATAAGTAGGCTTTTAAAGTTTACAAACTTTTTTACCCTTTCCTTTTAGATGAAACTTATTGGTTATTCCATGTAGATTTCTTCATCTAATTTACCATTTAGAAATGCAATTTTGACATTTATTTGATGTAATTTTAAATATAAACTTTCCACTATTACCAAGATCAATCTAATTAAATCGAAACTCACAACATGTGAGAATGTATCCTCATAATCTATCATTTCTGTTGCACATACCCTTTTGTAATACCTTTTTGTAACTAACTAAGCTTTGTATCTCTCAATTGATCCATCTACTTTTCTTTTAATTTTGAGAAACCACTTGTTTCTAATTGTCTTTCGGTCAGATAATAGGTTAACTAACTTTTGAACGTAGTTAATTTTCATTAAATCGATTTCTTTCCCTATTGTTTTCTTCCAATGTTCCTTAATAAGGCAAAATAGAGGCTCTGGCACTATTTTAAGCTCTTCATTATCTTAAGGAGTAAGCATAAGAGTTGATCCCTTAATTAGGAAATGCCTTTTGGGTACACTCCTTCTTTTGCTATTTTGCTGTAGGATTCCTTGTAATGAATCATTTCTAAGTAGGAAATTCTCATTCAATCTTCAAAACTCCCATACGAATCGACAAGTACTCTCTGAGAGCTCTTACTTGAATGCATTGGATAAGTTTCTACATTATCCTTTTGATCTTATATCTTATAAAAAGATATATTACAATCAATCTTTCCCCTATTAGGAAATTTCAATTTCCATAAATATGGCATCCTTTTATTCAAATTTAATTACTATTCCATCCTTATTTTCATTAATGAAAACATAACTTTTTGAATGTTCTAAGTATTTCATAAAGATACATTTCTTCCCTCTTGGACCTAACTTTCATATACCTATTGGAAGTATCATGGATATATGTAGTTGACATCCCATGGTTTCAAAATGCTTAAATCTAGTTTATGTTTTATTCAATAGTTCATAGAGTAGTGGATGTGATCGACTTTAAAGGCATATGGTTAAATATAAAGGTGGCTGTTAATAAGGTATCTCCTTAATATGAAAATGATAGATTAGCTTATGCCATCATTGACCTAACTATGTCTAATAATATTTTATTTCTCCTTTTGATTACTCAATTTTGTTATGGAGTACCAGGGATTATTAGTTGTCTAATTATCCCTTTTTTTTCTCATAAAGTTCTTTAAATTGGTTAGATAAATATTCACACCCACAATCGATCATAAGTGCTTTAATTTTCCTATCCATTTAATTTTTAACTTCATTTGTGTAACGTTTAAAGCATTCTAATGCTTTTGATTTATGTGAGATCGAATAGACATGACTGTATTGTGAGTAATCATCAATAAAAGTGATAAAATATCAAGTTTCTTGTTTTGCCCTCACACTTATAGGACCATATATATCAAAATGAATTAATTGTAATTGAGTCTCTGTCCTAATCCCCTTTTCAAACAATTTTTTAGTTACTTTACTAGTCAAACAATATTCACATAAAGATATTTCTAATTTTGATATTGGACTTAGTAAGCCTTCTTTTCCTAGTTTAATCATTCTATTTTAATTTATGTATCCTAGTCTAACATGCCAAATATCTATATTAATATTTAAATTAAAAGTGAAAGTAATAAAGTAATTATAAGCATAACTGTTATTAACAATATCTAAGATGACAAGTCCATTAAAAACAAATTTAGAACCTATAATACACATTGTCTTTTGAAATTTCAACAATACTATCATGAAAGTTAATACATAATCCAAACTGTAACAAGGAGCAAACAAAAACTAAATTTTATTGGATATCGGTGCATAAAGTACATCATAAAGGATCAAGGTTCTTCCAACATGCAAATTTAATTTGTAGGTTCCAATACTTTTAACCTCAATTCTCATATTATTCCTAACATATAGTCATTTGCTTTAATTTAACAGCTGATGGTATTTAGTATAGGATCCTCAACTCTTATTTATGTGGTCTGTGACTCCTTGAATCCAAAATCCATAATAGGATGAGATTCTATTAGAAAAATAATACTAAAAACATGTGAAAAAGGTATAAATGGAGCATCCAATAATACCTCGTTTTACTCATTTTATTGAGTGTAATCTTGAGCAAAATGACCCATTTTCTGATAGGTATAACTTTACTGCCAACCTTTCTTTTCCTCTTCTTAAAGCTTTTTCTTGCTTTTTTTGAAATTTAGGCCAAGCCTCTTGTTCTACTTTTGAAACTTCTTATTTTTTTGGATTTGGGCTTAAAACTGGAAGGTCTAACTCTTTTTGCTACGTATACTTAGTCCTAGAAGACTTATAAGCCTTTAAACTATTCATCCTTAAGTTTTAGATATCTTGACATATCATCAAAAGTGAACAATACTTTTATTATGAGTCAGATTGACCTTCATATGTTCCTTAAATTACAAAAAGTGACCTAATCATGGCCTACAATTGTTACTTATCAGAATGTACATGCCTAACAATTCTCAATTGATGAATCATGTTTGATATTTCATATAAATGTTGTTTCATTAGCATATTAGGCCTAGAGTTTATAAGTATTAAACTTAATTGTAAGTCTTCTCAATTTTATGGCAGAAGTACCACTATATTTTTCTTTAAGGGCAATTCACATATCTTGGGTAATTGGGTATTTCTTATGCTTACACATGATGTCATCGGCCATTACACTCAAAAGTATAATGTGAGCAATATTATTTTTTCTCTTTCAAACAGTATATGCTTCAGCATCTCTTTTATGTTAAGCTATGTTCTCATGCTTAGATTCTATCATGACATTGGTTAATGGTTTAAAAGTATCTTGCTCTTCCAAAATGTAAGTTATTTTCTAATGCTATATATCCCAATTGTCCCTATTTAACTTATAACCTTTGTTAAGTCTAGCAATAATATTCTTGCTAGCCATTCTGCTAAAACACATCATATGAACATTTTCTATGAGTATATAATATCACTTATTTGCATAACTTTGATATAGAATATTAGCTTCATGATCGAAAGTTTACATTTATCATACCCCAATCATATATTTTCTAAATAATGTCATCATTTCCTATCAAGCATTTTTTGTGCAAATATTAATTCCTTATAGCTTTCAAAGGACTTATAATCTAAGAGCTCTTACTCAAATAAAGTGTTTTACAAGATAAACATATATAAATAAATCATGCATTCATCAAACAAATAAGTTCAATCAATAAAAAAAATCATGTGCAAAAAGAAAATAATCTTAACATAAGTAAAAAATTACATGCAGAAAGTTTCATAAACTAAATAACTAGTTTTCCTATTTGGGTTTCCTAATCTAACTTTAGAGTCTTCATTTCTATGAAAGGTTTAAAAATTTTAGGTGGATTGTTAGAGTAAACTAGTCCAAATTTATATTTATTCATAACTTTAATTGGACTCTTCAAATATATTCCCTTTTCCAATGCATTGTGCCTAAAGCACTTTGCACTTTTCATATTTGGGAATTGGGACATTAGAATCATTTTACTCTAATTTATTTTGACATTGTGGATTTGTTAAAGTCTTAAATTTTTTCATGCATTTTTCTAATGCAATGAATTTTATGACTCTTATCTTTCTATCTCTACGCAGCCATAGTCTATTTTTGATTGGGCCCTAGAAATCATCATCTAGAATTATGTTCAACAATGTGCACACAAAAAAAAAGTTAGAGAACACTTTTCCTTTATGGTTGGGGTTTACTTTGAGAGCCTTTTCTTTTTTTAGAAAGGATTTCTTGAGATATGTTTTAGTACATTTCTTTGTTATAATTGTTTCATCAATTTTTCAAAGTCTTTAGAGGTTTCTAACCAATTCAATTCTTTAAAGTCTTTACCTACCCATTCCAGGAAGCTATATGGATCATCTTTATCTAAGAACCACTGTTCCATGACTGTAGATAAGAAAATAAATTTAATTTACAGTCAAACACACTAGTATTGCCACTTTTTTAAGTAAGAACAATGTCAAACATGCTTTAGAAACATGCAAATTATATACTAATGTAAAGATCTCAATTTTTTTTTATCAAATCATGCCTTAAAATGAAGCTCCATGCGCCCCAAGAAAGGTTGAAATTAAAAAAAAAAGAAAAATAGCAAATCTCTCATTCTAATTAGTGGCACATGAGATCTATGCACCACTATAAAAGGCTTTTCTAACTATGGTAACCAGCTAAAGAGGAAGTACTCTCTTTCCTCTTTCCATTAGTATGTCACATGTGGCAATTGACTTCCAAGGTGGACTATACCTTATATAAAACCTTAAAAATGTTTAAAAAAATTATACAATATCTGCATCCAAAAGTATCATAAGCATACAACAATGTTATTTAAGGGGTTTAACCATTTAAAAGTGATGGGAAGCCATATGGATAGCCTACTTTTTCATGCATTATATCTAGTGTGTCTTATACATCATATAAGGTAAATAAAAAACAACATTGTATATATATATATATATATATATATATATATATATATATATATATATGTATGTATGTATGTATGTATGTATGTATGTATGTATGTATATATCATATATTATATAATGGATAAAACTATCATATAATTAAAGCATATGCTATCACATGGCAAACATATATGTACCAATATTATCGTATAATAAAGAAATTAAAATGTTACATAGTATGACCCCAAAATCCTATTTTCTAATAATATTCCTAAACTAACTCATTAACTTCTCCTTATGCAACCCTAAAACACTTTATTATGAATATAATTTTAAAGTAGAAATATCAAGTTACATTTGAGGGGAGTGAGATAAGAAGAGAATATATATCAGAAAATAGAAGAAGGCAGGACTCGTAGGTCATATTTAAAATCTAGTCACAAAAACTCCAAAGGTCACACAATGCAACACAATTATGTATTATATGCTACAATTGCTAATAGATATATATATAGATATATATACATGTAATTCTTAAACTCTTAGTTTGTATATCATGCTTCTTAAACTCTCAGTTTCTGTATCATACTTTCTCAAAAAAATTTGTTCACATATATATATGAAATCAAGAATTAGTATGTAATATATATATAATATATATATATATAAAGCATACAAAAAAAAGGTACAGTATATGCTTTACATAGAATTTAATATTGGGAAATACAAACAACAAAGCAACTTAACTCTAATACCAATGAAAGAAAAAATTATGTATATAATTAATTACAATTTGCAAAAATTTATACATACTTGATTTTAGATCGTGCTTTGACATTGTATTTCACGTAGTGTCAACAAAAATTATTAGAGAGCTTTTGCTTTTTATCCACAGCAATTATACCAAATTCACAAAGAGAAGAAGATTATTTTTTGTCTTTCTAAAAAAATTGATAAACTTAAAAAAAACTTAAAACTTTTAAAAGTGGTGGTTATCTCTTTTATCTCCCACACACAGTTATAGAGGAAAAAAATTACTTTTTGCCCTTTAAAAAAATTAATAAACTTTAAAAAAATCTTAAAAATTTTAAAAGTGGTGATTATCTCTTTTATCTCTTACACACAATTAGTTATAAAAAATTAACTTTATCTTTTCCCCCTTTTTTCTGATTAAATAAAAAATATGGTGACGTGGGTCACCCATTATGAGTGCCCACATCCACATCCATTAGTATGTACGTCTATATATAATAATTTAAAATTGATAAAATTTAAAAATTCATGTGTAGTATTTTTAAAATAATATTAAATTTAAAATCAATTTATTATTCATCAAATTTTGACTCGAGTAGCGTATTTGGACAGTGGAAAACATGAACCATCTTAACACTTTGATTACAACTTGAAGTTTAAAATTTTTTATCAACTTTGTATATATTATTCATTTTTATTTTGGTAATTCACAAGTGAGCCAACCACTCTAAAAATATGTTAATGAATTACTCCTTTTTCAATAAACATCTTGTCAAAATTTAAATTTCTACTTATTAACAATTAAAAATCACTTAAAATTAATATAATTTTTACTAAATTAATAACACGTTAGTTTTTATTTATATAATAAAAATATTATCATCTATAGTATTCTTTTAATTCAATTTATACTCCATTTAAGGAAAATTCCTAATTTCATTTATCAATTAATATGAAATGTTTATTATTATGTTTGAAGATTAACGTGCACAAGAAATTCGAAATGAGCATTCCAAGTGTTTTTTAAAACATTTTAAAATGGAAAACTTTATATTTCTAACGTGCACAAGTAATTCGAAATGAGCCACCAGTGGCTCCGTTTGTCACCCTCTCTTAGCTTTCTTCTTTTCCATCTCTGATTTTTTTTTTCTCATACATTGACAGCGGGGAAATCTAAATTTAAATTTTTTTATATTTTATCCAAATTACTCACTCGTGATCTATTCCTTTCCCGTCTCCAATTCTAACATTACGCATTTACCGAAAGAAGTTTTTTTCCCCCTTTCCCCTACTTAATTTTTAATATAATGTCAATGCTATTACCTAAGAAAAGTACATTTATCCCCCATTTTTTTATATAAAATATTCAATATTTGATAAGTCACATTAAATTTCAGATTATTTTGAATTCAAATTAGGAGAATTTAATATAAGAACAAAGTTCTCCCAAATCTTATTTAAAGAAATGAAACTCTAAATTACTTAGAGCAACCGCCGATAGTCATTTATCCCCCAATCTAGTCATTCCCAAAATTTTCTCCCCTATCCCTTGCATTTACTTTAATAACAAGTTCACCGTGCTGTGGTGGGGGAAGGGAAATCTGTTTTCATTGTGAAATTTATAAATAAAATTATAGAATTTTATAAAAAAAAGTTATAAATTTTATATAAGTAGAACATTTCATATAATTTATATTATATAAAAAATTATGAAATTTTATAAAAAATTATACATTCTAGAAAATCTTTTTATAAAATTTATGAAAAGTCATTTGGACCAACTTATCACGAACAATGTTTAGGGCACAAAAACTCATTCCCTTATTTTAAAAGTTAGTTAATGAAAAAAATTAAAGCATTAGAAATACCTGCAAAACATTTCTAAATAGTTGGAAAGAATATAAATAAACTTCTCTAATATATTATAATAGTAATAACATTTGCTAAACAGTAAACAAACTGCCTTTTAGTTACCAATTTAGGATTTACGTTGAGTGAAATGCACATCTAAATCTAATGTATTTTCTTTTTATTTATTTACTTTCCCATCCAGATCTTTGAGAGAATCTCTACAATTATGTTTATTCTTTTTCCTTTTGCTTTAAAATGTTTCTTGTCTGTTTTCTCGTAAATATTTTCTTACTAAAATTTCTCTAATAAATGTTACGTTCATTCGATACTAAGTAAATATTAAATTTATGTCTAATAACTTTTAATTAATCTCACTTATATAATTTATGATTGAAAACTCATTTTTATATATTAAATATGTGTATACATTATTGTTGATCAAATATTTTTTATACTATTAATGAGTGAAAAAGAAATATATCATTAGAAAAATAATAATTAGAAATTTTCATCTATAATAAAGGAGTTTTAATAATTTTTATTAACATATTAATACATAAATGAAATGATAGTATAAATTTAATTTAATTTAATAATAAATTAAATTTAAATTCATATTTTAATTAGTTTTATGATTACAAAATTATTTTTGTAATATATTACATAACTTTTTCAAGTCTACATGTGGCTTTGATTTTTACATTTATATCGCATCTCAACAGTGAAACGGTAAAAGTTATACCCTTCAAAATACTTGTCGCTTTTCTCGTCTCCCTTCTTTCACATATTTCCATGCGAGTGAGTAATGATTCAATGTAACACCATTTCGTTATTTTTTTTAAAACAATAATATTATGGAAAACTCCATACGTTTATTTAAATGGAAAGGGAATAAGAATAGAACAAATAAGAATGAAATAAAATGAATATTTTCTAATTATATTTGATACAAAGAATGAACATTTGATTTTATTTTTATATTTGGGATAATAAAATTTTAATAAAATAAAATAAAAAATTTAAATAAAGATAATAATTCCTTATTATAAAAATAATAAATATCTTATCAAATAATTTAATATTATTAAAATATATGATATAATTAATAATGAAAAATATCATAATTTAAATTTTATCATCAAAATTATAATTAACAAAAAAATTATAATAAAAGTATAAAATTTTTAATTTACTAAATTTTTATATTAAATATTTTTGTAAAAAAACAAATATGTTATATTTTAAATTCATTATTAAAAATATAATTATTAAAATATTTTAATTGAGAAATATTTAAAAATTAATATTTTCTATCATATATTAAAAAAGAGTAATGTTGAAATATAAAAAAATGAGAGATATGTGTATAAAAAGGTAAATTGTAAATGAGAGAATTAGAGTTGTTGAAATAGATTCAAGTTCTCAAGTTTGCAAAAAATTACAAATTATAAACTTTGAAAATAGGATTTATTTAAATGCGAACCTGAAATGGTCCAGTCTAACAAATTCGCAAGTTTCTGTGGACTAAATTGTTCATGAATTTGTTCATAATTTATTTTTTATTCTTTAATTTTTTTACTATATAATAACCTAACAAAAAACTAATCTATTATTACTTAAAGTCTTACCTCATCTTTCAACTAAAATTAAAAGTTTTATGTGAATGGATAGATATATGTTTTTATCAAGTTTTTTAATTTTTTTTTATTAAAGATGTTATAATTAGAAATCTAGGCATAAAAATAATTAAATAAAAAAGTTTTAAAAGAATTTTTTTAAAAAAAGTAGAAACTAAACCTTTTCAAAAAATTAGATTTAAAAGAGATGAAATCTAAACTTAAAAAAAAAAAAATACAAAGCCCATTTACCTATTTGTTAAGGCTGTGAACTAGCCATTTTAAGATTAGGACTTCAGATTACGAAGTCCACGAAATTTACGAACTTGTCCGATTCGATCCAATCCATTTGGACTAAGTCCATGTAGACCTATCTATAAACAAATAGGGACAGGTTTGCGAAACAACTCTAAAAGGAAATACTCATTCCATCAATTTTGCTATGAACTAGGTATTCTATCATTTCATTGAATAGTCATTCCCTAGAGTATAGATATTTTCATTTCATAGTATAGATATTTTTATTCTACTAGTGCATATTCAATAAATTTTTTGATCATTTCTATTCCTATTCCATAACATTCTATCCAACCAAACATAATCTAAAAGGTTAAATATTTTTGTTATTATATTATCTTTAATATATTAAAAATAATATTTTAAATTTTAATCCATTTATTTTAAAATTAAAAAATAATCAATAATAAAAATACTTATCCTATTAGAAAGTAAAAGTTTTAATAATATTACTTGAATCATAAATAATATTGACAATTAGTTAGTTCAATAATAGTAGGTTGAGTCCCAATATGCTTTGGGCTTAATAAAGGGTTTTGACTTTTAATTTTTAATTGCTGTTTATATTTTTAATTTTAATCCACTTATTTTGAAATTTAAAAAAAAGTTAATCCAATAATGAAAATACTTATCCTGTTAGGAAGCAAAGCTCCTAATGATATTAGTTGAATCATAAACAATACTAAAAATTAATTAGTTTAATGATACGAGGTTGATTCCTAGCATGCTTTGGGCTTGATAAAGAGTCTTGAATTCAATTTTTGAAAATATCTTTGTTGGAAGAGATTTATCATCTACTATTTCTACTCTAAACAAAAATTATTCCATACTTAACAAAATAATTGTGAGTTATCAACTTTTAAAAATAATAAAGAAGATTTATGATTTTTAAGTTGATATATTTCTTTTTCTTGCAATTGGTTTTTGATAACATAAGCTTCTTAATATAATTTTCAATTAAAATAAGCTAATTTAAGAAATATATGTAATTTATAATATAATAATTAATATTATTTAGTAGAATTGCAATAGCCAAAAAAGGTTACCTAATTCTAAATGCTCTCCATTAGGGCATTTATTTTGGATGAATGTGATTTATTTTCATTAAAAAATGAATTAACAGCATAAATGAACTTTAAAATTAAAGATTCATTTGGCACAATGTATAAAATTAGATAGTATAGGATAAGTTATACAATTGGAGCTTATACTATGTTTGAAAATTTCAAATGAGTTGTATAGTCTATCCAAAAATCTCCTTTTATATGACTAATTCCATAAAAGCTGTTCACTCTATTGAGGAGAAGATAAAGATTGATATAATAATATTAGAATAAATTTTAAATTATTAAAATTAAAAAATTTAAATTTTCTCTCTTATACATCTCTCTCATATATCTTTCTTATAAAATTAAAATAAAAAAATTCTTTTATGTTAATCTTATATTTTAATTTAATATTTTTTAATTTTTATTTGATAGTATTAGATTACATTTATGATACTTGTAAATAGTATACATTATTTTTTAAATATTTTTTGAGATTTTATTTAAGGTACTTGTTGATTTTTATATTATTAAATTAATTTATTATAAATTTTTATTAATTTATTATACAAATATCCACCAACACATATCAATGTAAACACACACACATGACACACTTATATGTGTGTTTGTTTATATGTATCAAGGAAGCATGTAATATATATTGCTTTATTACTAAAGCGTAAATCTTTAATTGATATATCATCATATTTTTTAAGAATATATTGTTGATAAGTTTGGTCTAATAATGTACTTCAAATTTGTTTTGAACAATTTGATTGGATTTTTTAATATGTTTTTGGCATTTTAATTAAATTAATTATTTTTTAAACCTACATATTCTTCTACAATATTACAACAAACAAAAGAGAGAATAATTTTATATAAATATTTATTTCATATAGTAACAATCCAAATATAGTATTGCATACTATTTTATCCTATACAATATTACACTATATGATATGATAATCCTTATACTATATTACATGATGTGTCAAATGAGGCCTAATAGAATTGTAATTAAATAACTTGACTTTATGCTTATTTGTGTTTAATACATGATTTCATCAAACAAATATTTTAAGTATTTGATAAATAGCTTATTATTTTGCTTAGCATATTAAAGAAAGGAGTTGAAATCAAAACTACAAGGTATACAAGCAAAAGCCCAATCATTAAGCTACCAATATTTTAATTACAGTTATATTAATATATATTATACTTGTAATTATTATGTAATATTTTTTTATAAATAATAAATAATTATTTAATTTTTTTTAATTAAAATTTTATAACAAAATTAATATTCATAAAAAAATAAATTTCATAATATATTAAAATTTATGTTATATGATTATTTAATAAATTTAAATTCTTTTTATATTAAAAGTAAAAATTAATAAGATTCGCTTATACATATATATAACACATATATACACAATAATTTTTTTGATTCGCCGTTTGGTCTAATTTTTACAATATTACTTAAATAAAAATAAATCATTAAAAGTACAAAACATTATAAATAGATTTACTTTTGATCAAGTTTGTTCCCGTTAAAAAGATGAAGAAGAAAATATATGTGATATGAAAATAATATAACTATTATAATATATATATATATATATATATATATATATATATATATATATATATATATATATATAAATATAGTATGGTGAAAATTTGATATAAAATAATATAAAGGTGGAGACGGATATTCTAATATATTTATTTAATAAAGAGAAAATTAAATAATTGTAATAAATATTATTAAATCATATTTTAATAATAATTTAATAAATAATACATTATAATAATATATTTTTAGAAAAATTTCAAATTTAATAAATAATATATAAAATTTAAATATTATGAAACTAGAAGAATATACTTAAACAAATTATAAAATATATTCATATTTTTTACATATCACTTTACATATATTTAGCTAATAATAAATAATTAATTTTATAAAATATTTTATTTAAACAAATAATATTATCAATTAATCAAATTAATTATTAACTAACAATTAATTAAATTATTTGAATTTAATATAATTAATTAATTATGGCATAATTTATTTTAAATAAGTAACAATTTCTTACGTCAATAATGTTCATCTTTGACTACGGAAAGAGATAATATACATTGTTAGAAATACATTATTTTATAAGGGAAAAAGAAAGAGAGAGAGAGAAATATGAAAACTTTGCAAGTATTTTATTCGCTGCACTTTCTTTATTATTTTACAAAATAATTGCAATTCTACTAATTTCGAAGTTGACTAATTTCATTAACTCTTTTTGAATAAAAATAAATTTAAATTAAATTATATTGATTCAAAGTTGGGGCTGACAATGCCCATTTTGATTAATTGATCCATGGCTAGTCGACTCAACATTTATTTGGTCTAATCAAAATTACGTGGAGGCAGGACGCATTTAATAGAAAGATTTTAAACTGATTCTGATTGGGCCGCATCCACCAGCCTATGCACGTTGCTAGAAACCCGCTCAAAACATTAGCGATCACACCGTAAATAAAGGTCTTAAACAACCAATGTAGATCATTTCAATCTTTCTATAATTCCATATTGTTGTCCCACTACACTTTTACTAAAGTATTAATTCCATTACATATGCATGATCCTCTGTTCTTTGTGCAAATTACCCCAATTCGATTGGATGATACCTCAACTAATTAGAGCCAATTAGAGTTATTCGGTGTCATATTTAGGATTGTTGGATTATGGATTTGGATCGTCTAAAGTGGGTTTATAATCCGATCCATACTCGACCCAATAAATACTTATAAATAAGCAGATGAAGGAAGTAAAAAAGTTGATCAAAAATCATTATTTATCAAAATTTCTAAAAATTCTCTCGCATTTTTCTCTACACACAAAAGAGAATTTATGCTATGAACAAGTTGTCTTTCCGAAATAATTGCCAATAGGACCAGTAAAAGCAAACATCAGATCCTGAATATTTTTGTTGCATACTTTTGATATTCGATATGTACAAATCCAATCCAATATTCCTTTTATATATATTTTTTCAACATTGGTATCAGAGCCAGGTTTTCATTGGTGAACATGACAGTGAGAGTTTCACAGAATTTGAATAATGAGATGTCACATTCTTAAAGAATGATTTTCCTAAACAAGGCGATATAAATAAGGACTTATTCTTATATGAGACTATGGATACAAGCGCTCAAGACTCACTTTCTTTGAGTGGGAGAATTTTAGGAAATATGTTTTCAATTTTGAGTGCGAATGATAGTGATCTTGATCAGCATAGGAGTAATCCAAATGGAAATACTCAAACGATTAATGATCCTAGCCCGAGTGGGAGCAATTTGAGGATCCCTGAGAAATATATTACTCCAGAACTTTAATTGCGACTTTGTAGCAGAAAAGACATTCCTCGTCGTTATTTCAACATTGAAGGTGGTGAAGCTTTTGTGGGCATTATACAAGATGAAGATGAGCCAAGAAATATCATAGAGGCTCTCTCTGGCCCTAATAAGGAAGATTGGACAAAAGTAATGGAAAAAGAGATGGAGTCTATGAGATCAAATCAAGTTTGGGAACTTGTTGATCTTCCAAAAATACATAAGGCCATTGGAAACAAATGAGTTCTCAAAATCAAACGTAAAACTAATGGCACTGTTGAAAAATATATGGCTAGATTTGTAGCCAAAAGTTACACACAACAGGAAGGAATAGATTATGAAGAAACTTTTTCACCTATTGTTAGATTCACCTCAATCCATTTATTATTGTTTATAGTTACTAGTATGGACCTTGAATTACATCAAATAGATGTAAAAATTGTATTTCTCAATAGAGACTTAGAAGATCTACATACAATAACCTGCAGGTTTTTATCAAAAAAGGTTAAGAAAACAAAGTTTGTAAACTTTTGAAGTCTATATATGGCTTGAAACAGTCTTCGAGACAATGGTATATTCATTTTTACAATGTGATTATGTTCAATGATTTTACCATGATTGATGAAGACTATTGTATATATATAAAAAGGTCCAATGATAAGTTTATAATTTTATCATTATATGTTGATGAAATACTTATAGCTAGAAATAACAAGGAGTATGTCAATAAAATTAAAGGATGGTTGTCATCTAATTTTTAAAATGAAAGATATGGGTGAAGCTGCATATATTCTTGGAGTTAAGATTTCAAGAAATCGTTTAAAGAAATTATTATCTTTATCACAAGAGCATTATATTAATAAAATTTTTAAATGATTCCAAATGCAGCATTGTAAACCCATAGACACTTCTACTGCTAAAGGTGAAAGTCTAAGCCAAAGAATGTATCCTAAGACTCTAGAAGAAGAAACATATATGAGAAAAGTTCCTATACAAATGCAGTTGGATGTCTGATGTACGCAATGATGTGTACAAGATCAGATATATGTTTTATCATTGTTATGGTAAGCCGATATCAATCTAGCCCAGGCCCAACACATTGGAAAGTAGTTAAAAGGATACTAAGGTATCTAAAAAGTATTGTTGACTATTTATTATGTTATGAAGGAAATGATCTGCAATTAAAAGGCTACAGTAATGCTGATTGGGGAGGAGACTTAGATGAAAGGAAGTTTACATCTGGGTATATCTTCTTACTAAATAATGGCGTCATATCTTGGAGTAGTAAGAAATAATCATGCATAGCCTTATCCATAATGGAAGCTGAATTTATAGCATTTTTAGCAACAGTACAAGAAGAAGTGTGGCTTAAAAGATTCTTAGATCATTTAGGTATAAACGCTAACATTGTTGATCCAATTTTAGTAAACTGTGATAACCAAGTAGCAATAGCATACATAAAGGATCCCAAATATCATTGCAAGACCAAGCATATAGACATAAAGTATAACTTTGTGAGAGATATGGTTGCACGTAAAGAAGTGAAAATGAAATACATTTTTACGCATAAAATAGTAGCAAATCCTATGACTAAGCCTATTCCTCGGGATCTATTTACAAAACATGTGAAATTCTACGGATTGCGTAAATGTTGATACAATTATTGTAATTTCTTTTCACAATGTTCATAGAATATTAATGTCTAAATAATTATTATGTTTATTATAAGCCTACACATATAGATGTAAGAATGTTGCTTAAAACATTCTTGAGTTATTGAAAAGTATGTCGAATAGATAGAAGATTAACCCACTTACACAAGTAACTGCCTTTTGTCAATCTTTTGTAATTGATAAAAGATAAGATAATTTTAAATTTCTTATTTAAGTGATAATTGAGAACTGAGCTTGAAATTTGAATGTCACCTTATTAACGAAAAAGATGAGATCATATGTAAAATCATAAGTGAATTAATGAGAAATTCACTTCATATGTCTAAATTGCCAGATATGAGTTCTAATGGAAATGAGAAATAATAGATTGGTGAACTCAAGTTAGACATTGAGTATGTTTGAACCATTATCTGTACGGTATTAATATATTATGTGAAAATATACATTTCATGAGAAAAAGGAGAGTATATCGTAACACGTATTTTATATCACGTGTGCGAATTATGACCAATAAAAGTGATCAAAATCTAAATCTCAACTTTGATGTATGAGACTTTTGAGGTAATAAAGTCCCCATACTTGTACCTTTATGAATTTATTCTATTTCTTGCGATTTAAATTTAATGATATTTATTTTAGAATGTTACCAAAGGACTATGGGAGATTCAGCCTAGCGAGATATTATTGGAAAAGCAAATTAAATTAAAATCAAGAGATTTGAGAAAAGAGGAAGATCATTAAATGTATTACATTATGTTTATATTCACCGGTATACCAGTTATAAAGTGTATATAATTGTGAATACAATATTTAATGCATATGATGCATGTGATTGAGATCATTTAAGAAATTCAAATGTGATAAAATGATTTAGGGTATTGCATACTTAAAGTCTACTCAAGATTTATTATTTATCGAGAAACTATATATTCCTAATAGATGTATAGCAAGGAGCTTTCAAAATATGCTGGTCACATAGCCTATTTTTCTTGTATGATTTGTTATAGAGAATAAGAGAGAATATTCTCTTATGAAATGTTAAAAGAGTATAGATCCCATTATGTGCGAGTGAGAGATGTTGGATCATGGGTTTGGATCGTCCAAAATGGGTCCATAACCCAATCCATACCCGACCTAATAAACGCCTATAAATAGGCAGATGAAGGAAGTAAAGGGATTGGTCAAAAATCATTATTCATCAAAATCTCTAAGAATTCTCTCTCATTTCTCTTTACAAACAAAAAGGAATTTATGTTGTGAACAAGTTGTCTTTCTGAAATGATTATCAATAGGACTAGTAAAAGCAAATATTAAATCCTGAATATTTTTGTTAGGCACTTTTGATATTTGGTATGTATAAATCTAATCCAATATTCCTCTTATATATTTTTTTTCAACAAAGATAAAATCCACAATTGGGTATATCTTTATGCAATTCTACTAATTAATATTAAGTATTAACAATACATATTACATATATTTCTTAAATTTGCTTGTTTTAAATTGAAAATTATATTAACAAACTCATGTTATGTAAACCAAATAGCACTAAAGTAAATTCATCAACTTATTTACAAAAATAAATTCAACTCAAAAAGCATAAATGTTCTATGTTATTGTCAAATTATAAATGATCAATTATCAATTTTATTATTTAATCTTAATTTTACAAGATTTTTACTGTTTATGATTTTTAGAAATAGCGTTATATGTTAAGAGGGAGAGAACAAAGTAGAAGGAGACAAGTATGACCTTTTTTACTGTTTGCCATGTATTTTTGGTGTCCATTATCATAAAAGTGTCCACGGCACAAAAGTCTCATGCATTAATTTACAAAGAAAGTTAACCCAAATTCTACCACAAGGGCTTGGATTTAATAGTACAATACTGTATTTTCAAGTTTCAAGTTAGCGCGGTATATTGGGGTGTGGGATCGAATCCCCACCCAATCCCTTCCCCATTTCCCAATTCCTTTCCCCTCTCCTGACCAAAATGTAAAAAAGGGAAATCCTAATTCTAAAGGCTAACTTTGACATGAATACATATCTCATCTCTCTAAAGTTGCCAAGCATCCAAGAAGTCTTCCATCTTTTCACCCAGGCACATTTAGAGGGAAATTTTTTTTAAAATATTTTCTAATTTTTTTATATTTTGGAGTCAATAGAAAAAAATTGTTAACCAAAAATAAATTTTAATCGTAAAAAATAATAACGTCTTTAAAGAAAAGTGATGTAAAAAAAATCACTTTTCAAATAATTTTATATTACATAATATCACCCTCTTCACTTTTTTAAATAACAAATGTGGTTACCAGTTTCAAATAAAATCATATGAATCAATTTTATATAGAAATGACAAACATAAAAAAATTAATTTGTCTTTTGGGATGTTATTATTAATATAAATTATACTTAAATTTTTATTATTAGAGATTTATTTATTTCCATTTTGTAAATATTTTATAATAACATAATTATTGTGTGACTTAAGTTTAATGATAAACTTTGTCTATATCATAATATGTTTTTTATGCATCAAACAAATCATTTATTTTACAAATAATAATAAATATTTTTTTTTCAAAAATACATGTTTTTAGAAAGCACTTTCTTTTAAAATTTCATTTTAATTTCCATCGAATTTGTTACGAATGAGATGTATTAACAGTTTTGGACATATGAAACGTGATCCGTTTATCTTTCCGATGCCCATATTAATGGTTTCAGCCATATTCTCGTGTGGATGCTCAAACCCATCGATTAATCTATCTATACCGAAGTAACCATTAAAAAGAAAAAAGGGTTAACATTTGTATTTGCTCAAATGAAAACAAATAACCAATGTATGCTGATTTAAGTTGCAAGGAGCCCGACAGCACTTAAGGAAAGTTTAAGATGAACATTGTGAATGAAAAAAATAAATTTAAAAAAGCTTATGTTTACATTAAATTTAACTTGATTCGAATTCAAATTAATTAATGATGCAATGAGACATATCAAATAATGAATGGTTTAAATAAAAAAAATAAAAACACATAACATGTCATATTTTTTCATTCGAGCGCATGAAAAGTCACATTTAAGAACTCACATAAAATTGACAATTCTTAAAGGTTAAAATACCAAAATACGCCAATTTCATAAACTATTTTCTGCTTTACTGCAGTTTCGAAAGTATTTACCAAAATACGCAGGGCGCCACACTGAATGACGTCTTCGGGTGCTGAAGGGGCGCTGAAGGCGCCTTTCAACATAGCGCCTTCGCTGCGAATTCGCTTCGCAGCAAATTCGCTGAAATTCGTTAAAATTCGTAGAAGGGGCTGGGAGGCGCCATTTCACTTGGCGCCTCCCAGCCCCACCTTAGGTTTCACTAACTTAATGTGGGGCTGGGAGGCGCCAAGTGAAATGATGCCTCCCCAACCCCATTTATAAATTAATAAAATTTTATAAATTTATATATTTATTTATATAATTTTTATTTTATTATTATTTATAATAAAATTATAATTTTTAAAATATAATTAATTATATTTTATGATATTATTTATATATATATATTATAATTTAAAATTAAGATATAATTATATTAAAATTAAATTAATTATATTTTGTAAAAAATTTATATATTTATTTATATAATTTTTACTTTATTATTATTTATAATAAAATTATAATTCTTAAAATATAATTAATTATATTTTATGATATTATTTATATATATATTATAATTTAAAATTAAGATATAATTATATTAAAATTAAATTAATTATATTTTATAAAAAATATTTAGATTTATATTATAAATAATATCATAAAATATAATTAATTATATTTTATGATATTATTTATATATATTATAATTTAAAATTAAGCTATAATTATATTAAAATTAAATTAATTATATTTTATAAAAAATTTATATATATATTTATATAATTTTTATTTTATTATTATTTATAATAAAATTATAATTTTTAAAATATAATTAATTATATTTTATGATATTATTTATATATATATATATATATTATAATTTAAAATTAAGATATAATTATATTAAAATTAAATTAATTATATTTTATAAAAAATTTATATATTTATTTATATAATTTTTATTTTATTATTATTTATAATAAAATTATAATTTTTAAAATATAATTAATTATATTTTATGATATTATTTATATATATATATTATAATTTAAAATTAAGATATAATTATATTAAAATTAAATTAATTATATTTTATAAAAAATATTTAGATTTATATTATAAATAATATCATAAAATATAATTAATTATATTTTAAAATTATAATTTTATTATAAATAATAATAAAATAAAAATTATATAAATAAATATATAAATATATAAAATTTTATTAATTTATAAATGAGGCTGGGGAGGCGCCATTTCACTTGGAGCCTCCCAGCCCCACCTTAAGTTTCATTAAGTTGATGAAACCTAAGGTGGGGCTGGGAGGCGCCAAGTGAAATGGCGCCTCCCATCTCCTTCTACGAATTTCAGCGAATTTGCTGCGAAGCGAATTCGCAGCGAAGGCGCCATGTTGAAAGGTGCCTTCAGCGCCCAAAGACGCAATTCAGTGTGGCGCCCTGCGTATTTTGGTAAATGCTTTCGAAACCGCAGTAAAGCGAAAAATAGTTTATGAAATTGGCGTACTTTGGTATTTTAACCATTCTTAAATATATTAGGTAAGTATGCACCATAGGTGAAGTTAGTAAAATCTTTTATTTGTACATTTTAAGAAACTTTCAACCTTCTAATATCAATTATATCATTGTGCATTTTAAGAAATATTTTACCTTTTAATGTCAATTATAATAATTATACCATTATTAATGAGTAAATATAATAAATATCATTCATTAATGGATAAGTTACTTTTCTCTTCCCTGAAATTAGAGTTAAATACATTCAAACTTCTTTGATTAGGAGAAATGCAGTGAATCATCCTTTGACTAATAAAAGGTAACGCCGTTTGAGATTAGGAATATTGTTCCCATAATGCCCATGTAAGGAGTTCATTCGCTCATCTTCTACCATTCTTAGGGGTCGTTTGGTTCATACGGGAACTAAGTTCCCATGGGAAATGAAACTTCACAGGAAGTTAATTTCCCGCATGAACTTCCTGGGATATCTGAATTTTTGTTTGGTTGACAGGGAGCAAGTTCCATTTCCCGCAAAAGAACTTCCTATGTTTTTGTTTGGTTCAACTTTGTATTTCCTACGATATAACAATGAAATTACGACAATAGCCTCCAAAATAAACATTAATAGATATTAATTGATTTAATTTTTTTTATGTGGAAAATACTGTTCTCCGAGGCGGGAAAATGAAAGGACACGACATCGAAGCGACAAAACGCAATGGCCTGAATACGAAACGATGCACGCGAATGGCGTTTCGGTGGGGGCAAAAAGGCCGAAACAGTAACAGTAACAACACTTCGCATTCCATCTCAAAGCTCACCAGAACCAATGATCTCAAGACGCGGGAAGACACCGTGGTTATCATCGCCGAATACACCAAGAGAAGATACCAAACGACTCTGAACAACCAGATAACATCATTTATCCACATCGGACGCTGAAAGCAAGATCAAACAGCAACTCCGCACAAATGGGTCGTCCACAGGTAAACCCACCTCCTCTTTACCATGGACTCTAATACAGGCATCATACTTCAGTTATAAGTGCAACGAAAATGTGGAGTTGCTTGCTTGGACTTGTGTTCCTATGTGAGTTGAAGTGAAACCCTAGCAGTTAGTAGGACCACAACATGCCATGTATTTTGTTGCATGTTACTGTCACTCCACATAATATCCGTAAGACAGTTATACTACGGTTATAGGCTCATGTTACTGTTTCTCGGTGAAACAGTAACATCCCACTGCCACGATGTTGCATTGTTATTCATACCTCACAGAGTGGCACTTACCCATGAGTTTTGTTAAACATGTATATCTCATTTTTTATCTCATGTTACTTTTTCTTGCTGAAACAGTAACATCACTAGGAAGAATTGGATGTTGCATTAGAAATCATACCTCGTTTTGTCTATTTATGCTTGAGCTAACTCTTGATTTGACGTTTACCCGAGCAGAAAAGCGCCAAAGCACTCACACAAGGAGACTTTTCTGATGAAGAAACCCAAAAATTCCAGCAATATAGGTCCAATCTCTTAGCCTGCATTAGGCAGGTTGATCAGCTTCAGTTGGATGACAGACACACGACGGTGCTACGACACAACCCATTATGGGTCCTAATTAACGCAATAATAACAAAGGAACTGGATCGCAGCATGTGTCGTAAGAGCGATGTTGAAATTCAGTCCATAATTGCTACCTTCTCAGACAAGAATAATTATTTCAACATCGGGGGCGATCATCTCAGAATAACACCAACATCAGTGAAGTTGATCTTTGGAATAAGAGATGGAGACCAGCCCATCCAGACAACCTCTGGCAAGAGGACACTGTCAGAGTTTGATGTTAGATGTTTCCGTGGCAAATCACGGATGAGCAAACCAATAATATTCAAAGCTCTCGAAAGAGCAGTGCGGGGAACATCGGAGACTGACGTGCAGGATGTCTCCCGCCTCATGACGTTGATGCTTCTTGTCACCCTCTTCGTACCAAACAGGGCCCACACATTGGCCTGGTCATATATCAAATACGTGGAGGATGTAGATGAAATAGCACAATATAGGTGGTCACAACACATTCACGACCAACTCATGAATTCTCTCAAAAAGGACAGCACCCCCAATGTAACCGGGTGTTTCATGCTATTGCCAGTAAGTCAAAGATGTCAAAACTGCTCTTTACTTCGTGTCCGAATCCTTTACATTTTCTTCATTCATCTCCATTCATTTGAGTGAATGTTCCTGTCTCCTTGTTGTATGTTTGTCGCAGGTCTTGGCCCATGTTGCTGTTTTATACTAAAACAGTAACATGCCCCTGCTTTATCTCTGAGGGGTTGCCCCAAGTTTTATTTCAATTGTTATTGTTAATGTAATCTCATTTGACAGTTATTCGTGAGTTCTTCATCCCTGTTGTATGTTTGTTGCCGGTCTTAGCTCATGTTGCTGTTTTAGATTAAAACAGTAACATGACCCTGCTTTGTCTCTGAGGGGTTGCCCCAAGTTTTATTTCAATTGTTATTGTTAATGTGATCTCATTTGACAGTTATTCATGAGTTCTTCATCCCTGTTGTATGTTTGTCGTAGGTCTTGGCTCATGTTGCTGTTTTAGACTAAAACAGTAACATGCCCCTGATTTGTCTCTGAGGGGTTGCCCCAAGTTTTATTTCAATTGTTATTGTTAATGTGATCTCATTTGACAGTTATTCGTGAGTTCTTCATCCCTGTTGTATGTTTGTCGCCGGTCTTAGCTCATGTTGCTGTTTTAGACTAAAACAGTAACATGCCCCTGATTTGTCTCTGAGGGGTTGCCCTAAGTTTTATTTCAATTGTTATTGTTAATGTGATCTCATTTGACAGTTATTTGTGAGTTCTTCATCCCTGTTGTATATTTGTCGCCGGTCTTGGCTCATGTTGCTGTTTTAGACTAAAACAGTAACATGACCCTGCTTTGTCTCTGAGGGGTTGCCCCAAGTTTTATTTCAATTGTTATTGTTAATGTGATCTCATGTTAAAGACTGTGTACAAGAATAACTTGTTTACCTCTAGTTGTTCTTCATCTTTTTATTACTCCGTCTTCGATGCAGCCTCCTAAGGAAATTAACGTGACAAATTGTACGTTTTATTGTCCGCAGTATTGGCTGTGTGAGATTACCAGCGTGCTGGGCGGGCACCACATCCAAAGAGTTCCAAGGTGCCTCAAATGGGACCTGAAGCTCCTCACACGCCAACTGAGGGATCAACTTATTAGCCAGCTTCAGGTAACAGTATGAAAATATCAACTTATTATGATGCCCGATACATGTCAGTGCAAGAAAGCATGTTACTGTATTGAAACCTGGAGAGTGATTATGATGTTATTGTTTATACGTGAAACAGCAACAAGTCCTTCTCTCCAAGTTTCAATTGTTATTTTGATACCCATTCCAGCAATTTACTTTGTTTTATGCATGGTGTTGCTGTTTCATAACAAACACAAGCATGCCACAGTCACAATGCAACATGTTACTATTTTAGACTAAAACAGTAACATGCCGAATTCCCACACTAACAGTGGAAATAATGTTATGCTTCAGGTCGTAAACAGGGAGATTGAGCCCACTGTACATGAATATGACCTCCTCTACACAGATGAGACAAATCTGCGGTTGATTGAATTCGCTGACAAAACAAAATCACACGACACACCCTCCCAATCGGAGGATTCGGAGGGCAATAATGAGACAGCGTCGTCCCAGTACGTGATCCAACCCCGGCCAACAAAGCTGGACCATTTTGCCGATATTGCGCTGTCCCAGAAGGATCAACAGCAACAAAACAATGATGAAGTTCTACGGCTTAGGGATCAACTCACCAGTGCAAACACAGAGGTACTCAGACTGAAGGATGAGTTGACGTCCCTCACTGAGAAACTTCATTCGTTAGAACAACAGAAAGAAGAAAACGCCGAGACAATATCGACATTTAAACACGATAATGCACTGCTATAGGAGGAACTGTCCACAACAACAAGTGAGGCAGAAAACCTCAGGGCGGTCAACATTAGTTTGGAAATGGTTAATAAATAGCTCAAAGCACAGCTATCAGAACAGATTGTGCAGGTGGTTGAACAAGCTGAGGTAGAAACCACCAGAGCTGAAGAGCAAGTTACATACGAGGCAAAACAGCGATCGATGATAGCGAACATAAAGAAAAAACCAAGAAAAATAAAACGGGACGAGGAGTTCATGTACTCTGGTCCTTTGAAAAAACGAACGAGACAAGCATACGCACGTCAGCAGATAACAACCGCTGAGGAGGTCTACGGGCAGACCAAAGAGGCCCCTGTTGTAATTGAGGATGAAACACCCACAGATAAAAATAATAAAAAGCAGACTCAGAAGCCACCCCACAGTCCAAAGTTTCTAACTTCAAAATACCTGACCAAGGATGTCAGGAGTAAGATGATGCAATTAAAACTGGCAGGAGATCCACAGTAAGTCATGTTCTATTTTGTTGTGGATGCTTTGCATTTACTAGGAAGTTTTATCTATCGCCTCTTCTAACCCCTTTGCCAAATCACCACATGCAGTATTTTTGTCTGGTCAATCCCCCAGCAGGATTTGTTCATCACATTTGAGGATTTAGTGGGAGTTATGAAGGAGGAATCAATCACGAACAACGTATGTATCATCTGGTCGTTGTTCACGCATTGTTGTTTTGTCATCTGTCACACCTCTGTTCCTGTTACTGTTTCTTTCCTAAACACTCAATGCAGATCATAGATGTCCATGCCTACACTCTGAGCCTGGCTTCCAGGAACAGTGAAAGGAAGGTATTTGCCTTCGACAGCTGTTGCTGGGTAAGATTCTGAATCCATCTCGCTTATACGAATCATAGGAGGCATCATTGATTCTGACGTAAGTTAAAACTATGTTGACAGTCTTACATTGTGAGCGACCTCAAGTTTCTCCAGGAAGCCAGGCAATACAAATTCGATGCACACATGGAGGAGGCAATGGCTGCAGATGTTGTTATCTTCCCACTGAACTCCACGGGCATCAATGACTTCAGCAACTCCAACCACTTCACTCTTCTCGTCCTAGATAATAAAGCGCGCAGGTGGACACACTATAACTCGATGCGGCCGAGAAGAGAGGGGACACCGGATCCATACTTTCGTGATGCCACGATGGTGGTGAGTGATATTAAATACGTTGTTATTTTATTGACGTTACTCTTTCCATCAGACACAGTAACATCATTGCAGACAGTTGCATGGAGTTTTCACTTTTCATTTTTGTTAGTTTGCTAACAACAGAAGGACTACTACAAGAAAAGGATGAATGAAATCCTCGCACGGGGTGGAATGGATAAGAGGGTAGGGCGAGCCACCTCAGGTCCACCGTTTGATATAATATCATACGAACAGTCACCTCAACAGGGAGAAGCATCGTAAGTAGCAAGGTCCTTTCTTACTGAATGTTAACATGTCTAGTGGGTACCAAACTAACTCGTTACTATTTTCCAGGCAAGACTGCGGGATAATCGTATGCTTCCATATAGATAATATATTCAACAATAATGAGTTTCAGGAACAATTCCCCTTGGAAGAAGTGAGACGATATAGAGCAAAATTAGTTAATAAATTCCTCTAGGATTTCACTCTTCCCAGCTGAAGTTGTTTAACATGTACATATATAACAATAAAGTTAGTTATTGTGCACATATGTACAGCTAAATTCATGTTAAACCATTGTCTTAATATTTAAAATTCAACTGTATGTATAACTCAATTGTAAATGTAATTCTTCTGTACAGATTAATCTTATATCCAGTTTATGTTAGCACTCAGACATCAGGTTGCCATGTGAATTACTCGCACACATGTTGATGTTACTATTTTTTAACGGATACCCCTCCCATCCAGTTGTGCGATACTATTATCAAAACCTACCACCAACAATTGTATGAATGAAGGACAATCTTTCAGCCCTCCAGCCAACCATAACCTCCAGGGCTTAATACCCAGCAGCCTCTTAGATGTTACTGTTTTATCCCAAAATAGTAACATCGCACATGAACACGTTTCCAGCACATAATGAGGATGGGGACCTGCCAAGCGACTTGAATGATAACCTAGACTAGCCCTCCAGCCAACCATAACCTCCAGGGCTTAATACGCAGCAGCCTCTTGGATGTTACTATTTTATCCCAAAACAGTAACATCGCACATGAACACATTTCTTGCACATAATGAGGATGGGGACATGCCAAGCGACTTGAATGATAACCTAGACCAGCCCTCCAGCCAACCATAACCTCCAAGGCTCAATACCCAGTAGCCTCTTGGATGTTACTGTTTTATCCCAAAACAGTAACATCGCACATGAACACGTTTCTTGCACATAATGAGGATGGGGACCTGCCAAGCGACTTGAATGATAACCTAGACCAGCCCTCCAGCCAACCATAACCTCCAGGGCTCAATACCCAGCAGCCTCTTGGATGTTACTGTTTTATCCCAAAACAGTAACATCGTACATGAACACATTTCTTGCACATAATGAGGATGGGGACCTGCCAAGCGACTTGAATGATAACCTAGACCAGCCCTCCAGCCAACCATAACCTCCAGGGCTCAATACCCAGCAGCCTGGGCGATGTTACTGTTTTATCCCAAAACAGTAACATCGCACATGAACACGTTTCTTGCACATAATGAGGATGGGGACACGCCAAGCGACTTGAATGATAACCTAGACCAGCCCTCCAGCCAACCATAACCTCCAGGGCTCAATACCCAGCAGCCTCTTGGATGTTACTGTTTTATCCCAAAATAGTAACATCGCAAATGAACACGTTTCTTGCACATAATGAGGATGGGGACCTGCCAAGCGACTTGAATGATAACCTAGACCAGCCCTCCAGCCAACCATAACCTCCAGGGCTCAATACCCAGCAGCCTCTTGGATGTTACTGTTTTATCCCAAAACAGTAACATCGCACATGAACACGCTTCTTGGACATAATGAGGATAGGGACCTGCCAAGCGACGTGAATAACCACCCGCACCCGCCCTCCAACCTATCATAACCTCCAGGACTCAATACCCATCAGCCTGGACGATGTTACTGTTTTATCCCAAAACAGTAACATCGTACAAGAACACGTTTCTTGGACATAATTAGGACAGGAACTTGTCAAGTGACGTGAATGACAACCTAGAGCCGCTCCCCAGCCTACCATAACCTCCAGAGCTCACTTCCTAGCACCCTCGTTGATGTTACTGTTTTCGCCAAAAACAGTAACATCACATATGAACTAAGTTTCTTGGACATAATCAGGATAGGAACTTGTCAAGCGACGTGAATAACCACCCGCACCCGCCCTCCAGCCCATCATAACCTCCAGGACTCAATACCCATCAGCCTGGACGATGTTACTGTTTTCGTCCAAAACAGTAACATCGCATAGACTGTATTTTTATTGCTTCTCATCCTGAGAGGGACTCGTCAAGTGACATGCACAACCACTCAGACGTAGGGCTGAGCAGCCTCTTGGATGTTACTGTTTTCGCCCAAAACAGTAACATCCAAGATAATATGTAACCAGTAGTGTTCGATGATGCACGAAAAGGACTGAGCTGTACTACAGGAGTATCAATGGAATTGCCATGAGAAAAAAAAAGGGAATGTATTGTTATATTCAGCCACATCATCTAATACATTATGTGATTCGATGCCAGTGTCCAAAAAATAGGTGCACATACAGAAGTTCAACAACATAGATACAATTTAGTGAGTGTCTTGGCTCCTATTGACTACTAGTTTTCTAGAACTTCACTGATCTGGAAGTAACAAACCATCCACATAAGCAGATCTGTACTCCTCTGGAAGGCTAAAAAAGAAATCAACTTCTAGGGGGTTGAGAGCAATCTTCCTTGTCGCAGTCATAACTTGGGTAGGAGTTAACCCATCAATTTTCATAATCTCACTTGTCACTTGCATCCTTCTCCCTGCAGAATCAGATTCATGTTGGAAACAAGAAGCCAAGCGGCCTATATGTTTACTTGCATCCTCCATCACATCACTCATTCGTGCAAATCTATAAGAGAATTCTCTCAGAACTTCTAAATTTTCTATCTTTGCCTTCTTTGACCTACGGTTTACTGGGGTGGTTGAGGAAGAAGTTCCCATTGGGGCACATGGAGGGACTGGGTAAGTGTCCTCCGCGGAAAAGGCAGGAACATTTTCTTCTTGCTCTTCTTCTTCTCTGTCCCTTACTTCGTCTTCTATCCCCTTTAATGCATCTTGTGGATTTACAGCCTCGTCTCCAATGGCTCTATCCTTCCCAAATATTTTGGCTAAATCATTAAAAAATGGAAATGGCTTGTTTCTTAAACCCACAGCATTTTTGTGGCTCTAGCATAAAAGAAGGGAAAACATAATGAGAGAAGGTAAAACTTTAAAAGCTGTCACCAATAAATAGAAATATACACAATTACACTTATGTGCATAGAAGAAAAGGCATAATATAAAATATTACCTTCACCCATTCATCCCACACTGGCTTTGAGCAAGTTACGAACTTCTCTTGATCATTCCATCCAAATCCGTTGGCAGCTGGACCAAGCATCTCCACAATAACATTATATTGATTCCTCAAATACTTGATACGGGACTCAATGTGGGGCTTAGCCTTCATACCACACTCAGGAATCTTCTGATCCATAAGTTGTTCCAACCTGTTATAAGCACCATTCTTGAACTGGCCATTATCCGTTCTCCAACCACCCAGCTCCACAAGATCCATCATTGCACTAATTAGTGCACGATCCTCAGCGCTTCCCCATCTTGTGCATCCTCTAGATGGGTTCGCACCCTTACCACTTTAGTTAGCATTTCTCTGAGCTTTTGGTTGACTCATCTGTGAAAAATGAAAGATGGAAAGACAGGAAACATAGGAATTCGTTAGAGCAGCATTTTGCTCATGATTTAGCAATTTAGGATGATCATACTACCAGTTCAATAAAAAGCAAAGTCATTACTCCCATCTTATTACAAATTCAGATAAAAATATTACAAGAATAAAGTGTATATTGTCTACCAATCCATAAATGCAATACAAGTGAAACACGCTACATAGTTTTAGCTAAACCCTATTCAATGACGTGATGTCATGTAACCATGCATTGTACATCTCATTGGCAAGATCATGTCTGAAGGTAGTCCATGCAGCACTAGATTCCATAATTCCAATATTAAGTTCACCATTGTCTTCTTCCTCACCATCCACAAGCAAGGGCTCCATGGGATCCACACTCATGAATGTTCGAATGAAATTATGCATCAATGCGCAAGCCGGGATAATTCTACCCACGGTTTTCCTAGGGTACCAAGTTGTAAATCTTAGAATACCCCATCTCATTTTTAACAATCCAAAGCACCTCTCAATAACATTCCTTGCTTACGAATGCTTTATATTAAAATATTCTTCAGTAGATACAGGTTGCGCACCACTCTTCCACACACTTAGATGATATCTCTGGCCTCTAAATGGTGTTAGAAAACCCTCATAATTCATGTATCCGGCATCACACAAATAGTAGTTGCCTATAATTAAGCAACATAAGTGTTAGGTACTTTCATCTCAAATAAGCTCCTTGATTCAGATTGAGCAATGTCAAGGTACCTATGGTGTTACCTTGTGGAACTTGCAAAGTATTTTTTCTAGAAAGTGCATCTCGAAGCACTCTATTGTCATGTGCGGACCCCTCCCAACCAGGCAATATATAAATAAATTGCAAATCCCACGTGCAAGCAGCTAACACATTAGTAGTGAGTTCTCCTTTTTTATTCCTAAATCTAGCTTTATCTTTATCCCCAACACGAACCTTAATATGAGTTCCATCCAAAGCACCTAAGCAATTCTGCAGTGTGTATATATATAACTTGTTAATAGATACTGTATATATTTATAAATATTTACGCATTCATCTAATCTTCCTAGAAATCCTAACTTACCTTAAACCATTTCCACCTCTCATCTTGGCAATTCTCAGTCACTGGCTCAGGTTTCTTTAGTAGAATATCATGGCATCTAAGGACAGCGAGGAGAACTGAATTGAAGTGCCTAGATATTGTCTCACCACTTCTCCTAAAGTACAATTGAGTTCTTCGATTTTTTGTGTCATGAGAAAGTGTGAATAGAAATAAAGCAACCATCTCCTCTAAACTAGTATTCCTATTTCCTTGTAACTTATCAACATCTCTAAGCATATCACATAACTTAGAAAAACAGGCTCTATTCATCTTAAGGTTGTCCAAGCATGCTAAGTCACTTTCTTGAATCATTGGCCTGAGATTCAAAATCCTAGCATAATATCTTTCTTCAGCACAACTATCAAATATATAGGACATAGGCTGAGGCAATCTAATGTCCAAAAAGGATAAAAGATACAAGAATTCAGAAATAGCCTCCAAAATCATGAGCATCATCTTTGTGTATAATGCAATACATGTAGTAGCAATCTTCTTCTTTTTACTTAACGGTAAGCGAGCCATAACTGTATGACATAGGCAAATTACATGCAAGAATGTTATAAGTTAGAAGAGCAATAAAAATATGGTCAGCCACTCTGAGTAATTTGAATGCAACAAACTCTATTCATCTTTTTCAAGGTAGTCAACAGGCAAACAACAACGATATTATATCCAGAACCTCTTAGAAGCTCTGCCGTCGTGGTTGGATTAAACATACCAGTTTGTTAAACCATAAGCACACCCTTTTTTGTCAAATTCCACAACAAGAGGAAATATAACGAGCAATGTCATCAAGGCTTATCAGAAATCGCTAGTGCCGTTGCTCGGAACTGTTGCTAGGGTTTAGGGGAGATGGCAGAAGCTCGAGAACCAGAAATCACTACTACCATTGCCGGAGACTGCTGCTAGGGTTGAGAGGCGACGGGAGATGCTCGACAAAAACAAAAAAGCATACAGGAAGAAGTGAATCCTGATATTCAAATTACAAGGGCAAAATTGGTATTAAGTAATCTTAGCAGGGTCATTCTTGTCTATAAATTAGTTGAAAACGCAGCCAATAAAACTTACCGAGGGGGGTTGGGTAAGTGACCTCTTGCGTTTTATGGGAAATACAAGTTCCCGGGAAGATCCATTTCCTCCCATTTGGGCAACCAAACAACTCTGGGGTCGTTTATTTCCTGAGAAGTCCAGTTTCCCACGTTATTGCTGCGAACCAAACGACCCCTTATTGTTCTCTTTACGGAAAAGTCATCCATAATAAAAAAAATAAACTTTTCTTCATTTTTTAAATACTCTCACCCCACTCATTTATTATTGTGTTGCTTCCTATTTGGATCGAAAGATTGTAGCTTTTTGGTGATAGATTTGGATCACAAATTCTCTGGCAAAGCTAGATTGTGGCATTGAGAAACGGGGAGGTGGCCAAATTTTGGAATGAAGAGAGAAGATGATGGGGCTTAGTTAAAGTGAGGGAGATTTGGGAAATGAAAAAGGAAGATGGGGTAGTGTGTGATCTTGAATGGAGAAGAAGAAAGTAGAAATAGTGGTGTTCATAGTGCAAGGGAAGTGTGTGGAAGCTTGGCTCTGTCTTGTTGTTTGCACCAACTTTCGAGCTGGAGTTCAAAGTGGCCGAAGAAACTAGCCCCTGTTATAGAGTGAAGGGTTGATCTGTGAAAGTGGCTGGGAGAGCGAAGACGAAGGGGGAAAACAAAAATGGAAAATGAGCATATGCTCAAGGAGATTTAAAAAAATATGGAATTTTAAAAAGGAAAATGAAGGAAAAAATAAGAAATCCAATAATTTAAAAAATTAGAATTTTATATTCAGAAAAACACTAATTTTATTATTATTTAATATCTTGAAATAAATTATTAATCATCATTGAAATAAGTGTAATGATAGATTAATAAGTAAAAATAAAATAATAAAAATTCAAAATAACTTATATTCTTAAATCCAAGTTTGATTTCCATATTCGGGTGTCAATATTCAAATCTTTAATTTCATCCCTGTGGTATATGTGCATTAATTTTACAAGAGAGTAAGGTTGAGTTAAAAAAAAAAAAACTTTTAATGAAATTTGTAACTCTTAAAGAGTGGTGTGTCAAATTGTAGGAGCAGTGCTCTTAATAAAATTTACCTATATGAGTGTTAGAGTGAGATCACTCTTAATAAGAATATAAGCTTATTTTTTTAAAACACTTATGAAACTAAGATAAAGTGTAAGGCCATAAAAGTATAAGGTTTAAGAATTCGCACCTAAATTATTATATACACAATATAAACATTGTTCCTTCTAAGTAGTTATAGTTCAAAGTCGAATGTCTACTACTAACTTTTGATTAATATTTAATTTTTGTTAAGTGAAAGTTCAAGACACTCCACAATAGTTCATCTTTGCCAAAGAATACACGAAATTTAAAAAAAAAAATTAAAAGGGTATATTATATGTGCATTAGTTGTATAATAATAAGTAAGAGATTGTTAGAGATATTTTCATAAAATGAATATTTGTAATGATGAAAAATAAAATATAATCAACCTCTAACAATAAGTATTTTATGAGATAAATATCATTTTTAATATATTTAAATTGGCATGGTTACTATCTATAATTCATGATTATAAATCCTTTGTTTATGTCCCTAATGATCATATTTATAATGAGATTTGAATAGCCTTAATTTCAAAAGTTAATAAGTTATAGTATTTGTTGATAGCTCTAATAACTGATATATAAAATGCATTTTATTGTTTTTAAAATGCCATAACATAATGTTTGCCAATCAATATAGGTTTTAATTTGTTACAAGTCATTTAATACCTTCAATATTATTCAATGGTTTATGACTAATTTATTATCATCTAATGACAAATGTTCTATAACAATAGTTTTATAATTCATTATTTGCACTATTCTCAACATTATATGGCTTTAAATCTTGATTTTAATGTCAAGTATTTTTTTTTTGGTGAATAAACAGGGCTAAAACCCAAAAGAAAAAGAAAAGTTTAGTTATACTAATAAAGCAAGTTATAAGAACCCTCGTAATATCAACAAACATTGTATAAATTACTTCACTAGGGAGAGTGGCAAAATCATGCAATCCCAGTGAGAAGAGGTTGATTCCATATCTAACAATCCAATCAGTGCATTGATTTCAATGTCAACTTTTATGGCCAAACAACTAGTATATACATAACATATAAATGTATTACCACAGAGTGAGTATGAAAATGTGTGTTAAGATATTAAGATAAAGGTTAATTATATGATAGAAAAACATGAATAGATATAATGAGAAAATATGTGCAAAATACAAAATGGAAACATTGTGTATATTTAGATAGACAAAAAGAGTATATGTGTATATGGAACTATGTTTTCAATTTAATGTAGAAATTGAAAGATTAAATAGTATATGGCTATAGTTGTTGTACCCTAGGAGCAACGTGTTAAGACCACTATACTAGTTGATTGGAAAAAAAAAACAAAGTCATGTGAACTCCTGTAGTATTTGGGGCTAGTTTTAAATTCATTTCATTTTTTAAAAATGGCTATTAAATTTGTTATTGGGTACAAGTAAACAAAAAATTTGATTTTGCCTAAGTCCAATAAGCAAATTAGGTCCATGTTGATATTAAAATCAACATAATAGGATTGATAACGGATAAAATACCGTAATACGGATAATTTATAAACTTTTTTCTGTTTTACTGCGATTTCAAAATAATTTACCAAAATACGTAGGGCGCCGGCAATTTGGCATTATTGGGCACAGAATGCACCTTTCAACATGGTGCCTTTGTGCAAATTTCAAATTGAAATTTGCTGGAAGGCACCATGTTGAAAGGCGCCTCCAAGAGGAAGGCACCTTTCAACATGGCGCCTTCCAGCAAATTTCAATTTTGAAATTTGCACAAAGGCGCCATGTTGGAAGGCGCCTCCGTGCCTATATATACCCCTCCCCCCCACAGAAACCCCTCATTCAGCGCAGCCGCTCTTCCCCACCCTTCCCCCAGCAAAAAAAAAAAATCTGATTTGTAGCCTCCTCTTCGCAGGCAGTTCAAATTTTTTTGCAAGCACTCTTCCTATTTATAATATTTCTCAGCAATATTTGGTTCTTTGAAGCAGATCCAGTCCTCTCTCTTTACTCTTCCCCGTGGTTAGTATTTTTATAATTTTTATATTTATAGTGACAGGGAAATTTTTATTTTATGTTAATTATTATGATTTATGATACGAAAAAATGATATAAGGTATTGGAAAAGTTTGTAAAATTTTATATTATCTGTAATTGCTATGTGATTTGTACTAGTTAATTTTTTTATAATTTTCGTATGTATAGGATAATTTTTACTAATTATTATGAGAATATATTTTACAATAGGAGATAATTTTTTATTTTATGTTAATTATTATGATTTATATTTTAAAATTATGATTTAGGATTTAGAAAAAATTTATACAAATTTATATGATCTGTGATAGTTTATGATTTTTACTGGTTAATATTTCTATAATTTGTGTAATTATATTATATTTTTTATTATTTATTATAAGAATATATTTCACAGTGGGAAGAAATTATTTATTTTATATTGATTATTATGATTAATACTGTGAAATTATGATATAGAATTTAGGAAAAAAATTGAACAAATTTGTATGATTTGTGATAGTTTGTGATTTTAAAAGAAGAACAAAGGGGATAAAAGAAAGTATCTTAAAATAAAATTTACAATGTAGGTAAAAATTATGTTTAGATATTTTTAAAGTATAAAATATTTTAGGATATAGGATATGATAGAAATAAGATTTTTTTTTGTTATATGTTGATTATTACGAGAATATATTATCCTACTAATCAATATTTTTATATTAATTTTAGAATAATATATGTCAAAATAAGTAAATATTAATTAAGAATATTTTATAAAAACTCTATTTTTTAACAGTAAGATATATCAATTTTTTGATTATAGATGTAATTTATATAAATTATGTAATTAATTTAATTAATTAATTTATTATACAGTAAATTTTTTATTACTTTATACAGTACGTATTGTTTTCTTCTTATTTACTCTATTGTATTCTTTTTATATCAACTCATATTATTTATGATTTAAAACATCAACATCATTAATTAACATAAATATAATAAGTTATGTATTTTTAACTTATTATAATATTTTAAATGAATTAAAGCTTCAATATGCATTTTATTATTAAAAATAAAAAATATTATATTAAATTTAAGAGAAAATACTTAGTAATTAAATTAAATTTTATTTATATAAATTTTATAAAATTGTTGGTGATAATAAAATTCAAACACTATATTTAAAATTAAATATACATCAATAAAATTTTTCCTATGTTATTATTTTTGTTCGTTTTATATATAGTCTTGTAGAGTTTATTTAATTTAGTGTATTTTGTTTATAAATTTTTAGAGATTAGAGTTATTAAAATATCTAACAAATTTTTCGTTCATGCAGAGGCTTTTTTTCTGTTTGCCTTTCCTAATACTTACCGGTTAGTATATTTATAAATTGTGTGCTTATATTATATTTTTTATTAGTCATCATGAAAATATCTTTTATAGTGATATAGAAATTTATTTAAAATATTATGATATAAATAATATGAGTTTTTTATTTTATATTGATTATTATGGTCTAGGGTGTGAAAGTATGATTTAAGATGTAAAATCATAATTTATGAAAAATTTGTAAAAATTTATATGTACTGTGATAGGTAGTGGTATTAAAAGAAGAATAAATGAGATAAAAAAATGCATTTTAAAATAGGTTTTAGAGCTTAGGTGAGAGTTATATTTGGAGAAATTTTTCATGTAAAATTTTAATATGCCATAAGAGAGGTAATAAAAATAAAATTTTAGGATGTGTAGATGTAAGCAGACATACCAAAGGGGGACGTAGGGATTGGCCTCCTAGCCCGTAGGTTAAAAAACTTTTCAACTTTCACTTATAATTAAGTTCACTTTGAAGTTCTTTAACTTAGTTATTGCACTTGGTAGGTGGCACTATCAGAAGACGTTCCAGGATAGTCCGGCACACAGCCTACCCTATTACAGATACGTGCTGGACCGTCTTTGACTCGACTAAGTATGCGGGAGATAATGGATATTTTTATTGCACGGCTTTGTCCATTTCATTATCGCATTTTAATCATAATATAAATTTACAATTTCAGATCGCCTGGATCTCGTATACTGAGGTGGTCACTGCATCACTGCCTCAGTATTATTTTGATGGGAGTGACATGTGGATAGTAGTGGTGCCGTTCATTCACTTCCAGATTGTCGAGTGGCACCAGTTAGATAGGGTTTTGCAGCAGTTTGGACTACGCTAGGCTATTCCTGAGCCACTGAAGCAGGTGGCGGAGGTTCATTGCCTTCCCTTGTTCGGTCGGCATGATGAGGAGTGGCACATCCGCCATCAGCCGTATATTGCACTGTGGGATATTCGCCGAGACTTGTGCGCTATCGTCGAGCCGACCACACGACTAGTTCTAGGCCCACGGTCCGATTACATGACATGATACAGATAGGTTACCAGGCGATGTATTACACTGGGGAGCGCTACACCTTGTGGTAATACTGCATGCTAATTTTCTGTGTCTAATTTTCTTTAAATGCATTAGTGTTGTAACTAACTTTAATGTTAAAAATTTGCACAGGTAGATGAGGTGTCCACGCTACAGGACTTCACTACACCTGAGGGACAGGCTAGGTTCACCTTCGATGCGCTTAGATCAGCGACAGACTCCATCCTTCATGCCATTCAGGAGGTTGATCATGTGATTATTGACTCACATGCGGAGCCAGCTCCTCATGCCCATCATATCCCAGACCCTGCGGAGGGTGACCATGATCAGCCTCGCTCTCGTTGACGACGTCGCACTGCTCCATGACATACATCACAGGCTGATGTCCCATCCACTTCAACAGTGCAGCAGATTCCACCATCGACTACCCAGGAGACCATGATGATAATGCCTGATATTACTGCTTCATCTCATATGTACCCTACTGCATCTGATGATCCTTCATCCTCCACCATGTTCCCAGCTGCACTATATGGTCCGTCGTCATCCTAGATATACCAGTTTCCTCCTAGTGTTCCATCCTCATTCCAGGCATTTTCACACATACCAGGAGTTTCATCTTCATTCTATGCCTTTCCTTCTGCTAATGCTAGTCCATCACAACCATATCGTCCTGCATTTGATTCACATACTCATGATCAGGGATCAGCACTTGGTGGCATGATGACACATGACTCAGAGCTTGTAGATAGAGGTAGAGGTGGAGGTAGAGCAGGAGTTAGGGGCAGAGGCAGAGCGGGAACTGTAGGTAGAGGAGACACAGACACCAGGGATGTAACTCGTGAGCCTACGCAGAGGGTCAGTAGATATGGCCGCCACATTACCGATCCTGGATGTGGGACTGGACATCACTTACGTAGACATTAGCTTTCTTTTTCATGTTTATTGTATATTTATGTACATCTATCTTACTATTTTATTGCCAAACATCGACATTTAGGATGATTTTAATTATTACGACATTTTATCTGCTTGCGTAGGTACTTATATCTTTAATAAAAAACTTTAAAATCATTACAGTATTTAGTTTTTTATAAAAAATGATGATAATGACATCTCCCAAATATAATAACTAACATTATTAATTTTTTACTTTCACAATTGTTATAATTATCTACTCTTTTATTTATTTACCATGTTAAAATAAATAAGCAATATTAAAATAAATTAATAAATTTTATCTTCATAATATGAAATATATTTTTTTAATTAAATTTTTTTCTCATTATTTATTTTAATATTATTAGTGAAGAAAGGAATAAAGAGTTATAATAAATATAAAAAAATTAATAATATTAATTATAATATTTGAAGGATAAATAATCATCATCCTTGTAAATGACATTAAATACTGTGTTTATTCAATACGTTATGAGTTGAGTCCACCAAACATTTAAGAATAAAAATACGTAGCACAATTATTAATGTAGATGGGGATGTTGGCCATGTACAATACCAAAATTCAAGTATTTTGGATTCACAGTAGACACGGTCACCAGGTAATTAACTTAGAAATGAGGAGCGAGGGTGCCATAGGCCAAAGGCGCTATATCGCCTGACGTCCCTCCCCTTGAGCGCCAACGACGCCATTTCGTTTAACATCCCTTTCCTTGAGTGCCAATGACGCCATTTCATTTGGTGTCCCTTCCCTTGAGCGCTAACGACGCCATTTCGTCTGCCGTCCCTCGACATGCCATTTGGCGTCTCTCCACTGCTATGCGTATTTTGAAAAAATATTTCGAAGGAACTATAAAATGAATAATAGTTTCTTAAAAAATAGTTAATCGATACTTCTGCCTCTCATTGCCAAAATATTTTATCATTGTCACGAAATAAAAAGAATTAATTCATGTTACAAATTTAATTTCATTACAAAATGAAAAGATTATTGCAACTAAATAACCACATTTTTTTTATTTTTCAGCTATCTTCAACCTCGTCATTTCATATTTACTTTGTTACAAAATAAAAATAATTTTATTGAAATAAATACAAAGTATCAAGAATATTATTGGAATAAATACAAAATAAAAAAATATATCTATTTTGTTAATTTTTTTTCATTTTTAACAATCTTCAACTTCGTATATAAAGAATATTATTAATAATTCAATAAATTTGCTTATGTGTAATAACGTATTAAATAATTACTTGTAATAATATAATTTCGAATGTTGGAAGTTTATAATTCCGAAAATTGATAAATATTAAGTGTCATTGGATCAAATTTTGAGAGACATTAATATAAATTACGTAATTATCCTTTATTGATCCTATATTTTTTAATAAAAATTAATTATTTACTAAATATTTATTATTTTTATTAATTATATTATTATCATTAACTACTTTCTTATTTAATTCTTATAATAAATTTATGTATTAAATATCAAAGTGGAGTTAATATATTTTTTTATGATATCAAATATAATTATGAAATGAATAATTTATTTTTAAAAATTTATTTTTAGTCACAATCATATATTATTTATTTTTAAAAAAAATTTTGAAGTGATATCAAAATTAATTATTTTTGAAGGAAAAACAGTAAAAAAGGTAAAATAGCAAAAAAAATGCACCGAAGGAAAAACAGTAAAAAAGGGAAAACAGCAAAAAAAATGCACCGAGGGAAGGAAAAACAGTAAAAAAGGGAAGCAAAAAAAATGCACCGAGGGCGCCACTTTGAATGACGCCCTCAAAGAACCTAAAGGCACCATCTTGGGTGGCACCTTCTCGCCCGTGAACGCCAACCCAAATGGCGCCATGCGTATTTTGGTAATATGTTTGCAAACGACGGTAAAACAGAAATAAGTTTGCGAAAAAATGGTAAAACGGTACTTTAACCATCGATAACATTCAAACTTACGAAGCTATGCAGAAGATATGCATATTTTTCAAGTTTTCTATATTAATTAGGCTTGCTTTAATGGTCACTACTTGCAAATAAAATATTAAGAAAATATTATACTCTTGTATAGAATTTCATCAAAGACTTTCAAAAAAATTTTCGTTATATCTTTATCAATTTAAGATTATTAATGTACATTGTTTTGATCACAAGCTTGAGTTCAAAAAGTTGTACAAGAACCATTATCCAAAAAACAAAGATGTCTTTGTTATAAGTTGTATTTATAAATTTCAATTCATTAGAATGTGAGAGGTATAAAAAACTTATTTATAATATACTGTGAAATTGATTAGGTTAGCAAAGCTTGTAGTACCAAATGGAAATCAATTGTTGATACCTTAAGTATTTATTTATTCTTTTTTAAAATAATGATTTCATTTGAAAATTGTAATTGATTTTAGTGCTTTCATATTATTATATCACTATGAATAAATCTATCGATGATATAATTTGATAATGTAATATTTAAGCATTAGAAAGCTCTATATTTAGCTAAGATGGATAAGAAGAAAGTGGATAAGCTTTATACAATGAAAGTTTTAAGTCTTACAAAAAGGTGATTACTAAAACATTTTTCTTCTGCAATTCAATTTGTCCCTATAAATTGGATATTTTGATATTTAAAAAAATTATTAGTGATTGTTGATCCTGTACAAATGGACCAAAAGTTATGAAGCTCATTCATAGGATAGTAGTGACAAGAATGAAAGCCAAACATGGAAAGGAAGACAAGGTTAATGAGGAGAAACAATAGCCATTAGCTGCGTCTGCTTGGAAGTAATTATTAGTATGTTTGGATATATTTTTATTTTTGTATTTTCATAAATTATTCTAATTTTTTTAAAAATTATTTTAGATTGAATGAAAACAAATAATAGAGCCTAGTAAATGTTCCAAATAAGGAAATATTTCATTTAATTATAAAATTGATATTAAGAAAAAGAGAATAATTTTTAAACTAAAAGTTTTTTATTTTTTTATTTTTAAGTTATATATTTGGAGTTACAATTATTAAAATTAAAATTTGAAAATAAGTTGTCAAATAGATTTTTTTAATTTTTTTAAAAAATAAAACTATTTTTAAAAATAGTAAACAAAATGACCCTATTATTTTCTTTACAAAATTTGCTGCATTTGAATAAGTAAATAGGGAAGTCTATTATGTAGAAATACTACTATAATTTCATTGATCACGAGGAAGTATTATTTTATTTATTAGTTTTTCTTAGAATGAGGATTTGCACTTTTCTTTTGTTAAATACATATAACATAAATAGGGAAGTTTACTTTAGGTCATTGTTCAATCAAAATCTTAAATTATGAGATTAATAACATCAATTTATTGATGATCTAAGACTAAGTTATAATAATTTTGGACATGTATGACTGCTCCTTTTTATTTTTTTGGGTTTGTTATTCTTAGAACATAATAAGCTTATCTTTTTCAATAATTTTATAGTTATTCATTTATCAATTTCTCATCTAGAGAAATTTTTTTGGAATATCATGATTATATGGTTCTTGCTATGGTGCCCCTAGGGGTTTGGTGTCCGGGGTGATGTGGCAAAATACAAGCCACTGGATGAGATTACAAAAATCTTAGCATTGACTTAGTAATCTCATCCAATGACCTGTATTTTGCCACACCACCTCGGGTACCAAACCCCTAGGGGTACCTTAGAATTCACCTGATTATATACAGATGACTTCAGTTTGTAAATTTCATTATTGGGCTATTTTTTTAATAGAGCCGTAGAAATTAAATAAAGACCACAAGTTTTAAAGGATTCAGATATTCATTTTGAAGGCCTTGAGAGTTGTACGCCATAATCAACCCAGCCTGTGAAAGCTTGTAGTTTGTGTAAGTGGGTTCATGAACAGGCCAAGATAACCTATAATTTTTTTTTTATATTTCTAAATTTTATATAAGCTTACATTTTGATTTATGCAAAATTATATTTTTATTTTTTATTTTTAATTTTGTAGAATTGTGTTATAAAGAATTTATAGATAATATTTTTATTTTTTAGATATTTTATATTTTATATTTTATATATATAATATTTTTTATGTTTATATATAAATTTAAAATATATTATGATGAATTTATAAATAAATATATTATACTTTAAAATGATTTTAATTTTTTTATTATTTAAAAATTAAAATTTTCATTAAAAATTAAATTTTTTATTAAAAATTAAAAACTTAAAAAATCTCGCAAGCTAGCCCAAGTCTACAAGAATCAAACTAGGGCCTCGATATTAGAGATTTGCAAAAAAATCGGAGGGGTTTGACCTAATCTGTTTAATAACCAGCTTATGTGAGTTAATTTATAGGCCGATCTAATCGTCTAATCCCCACCATTAATGTATAAGCAAGATTTGCATGTGAATTACCTACTTCTTAAAAGTATCTATGGTACTATACACTAGTTGCAAGCTTGCGCTTAAAATTTGGATATTCATTATGCTAGGTCTGATAAATATTTACTACAGGAAAGGATTCAATATGACTTTTAGGGATTTGAATTTTTCTAGTTTTATCTCTTGCATTGGTTGTAATATTTTATCTCCTATGCATTTTTGTTGATTCCCCATTACGGATTTGAATCCATCAGATGAGCATTGTGAAACAATCTAATTTCCATAAGCAGTTTGTGGCAAAAAAAAAAAAAAATACTAGAAGACAAAGCTTTATTAGAATTAAATTAGAAAGAGTTGACGACATTTGCAATACTTATAAAATAATGTTATAAATATTAAGGTACTAGAAAGCTTGACTTCCTAAAAGGTGGATCATCTTTATTATTGAGTTATTTTTTTTAAATCGCAAATAAATAAATTAAAATTAAAAATACAAATATTAATACATTAAAAGCAATCAAATGGTAGAAATACTTAACTTCTTAAAAGGTTAAGCTTTCTAACCTAAATACTCTCAAATGTGTGCCTTTCATATTAGTATGCTTTATCACATTTTTGTGAAACTCATCAAAGAAAGTTAAGATTTGATGCTATAGATAGTACCATTGAACTAAAAATTTAAATTGAAAGTGAAAGAGGAACACATAACAAACATACCAAAGATTGGAGAGGAGAGAGAGCAAGGAGAAAATGTAATTTTCAAATGTGTATGTAATTACTGCTTTTTTCGATCTTTTCCCAAATTATGTTAGAGTCTTTTTTCAACTTATTCACCTTTACCATTCTTTCACTCACTAATTAGTTAATGTTTAATTCATGAAATTATACATTCTAAAAAATAATAGTATTTTAGAAAATGTGTTTCTCAAAAATTTAATTCTTGAAAATGTAATATTATCATATTTGATTTATTTAAAAATATTATTAGATTATCAAAAATATTATCATTAAAAATTAAATGATCAATAATAGTGGGTGGTGGTTGACAGAAATCACCAATAATGAATGAAAATAATAATGATCATCTATAATGGGTGGTAATTAGTGTAGAACTTGTTCTAATTAATTTTTGCCATCTAACAACATTGCATATCTTTATCCAAAGTGTTAGAAAATCCTTAATAGGCATGCTATTCTATATATAGTTGCAACAATAATACTTGATTATGTGTTAAAATGTTAAATGCATGTTATGTTTGATCGATATACATGGTATAATTGTTATGCATATCTTTGTGCTAAGTTGTTATATTTGTTATATATAAATCATGCATATAAATATCTTGATATATTAGATTGAACTTATTATATAACTTGCAAAGTTTATGTATATTATATAACAAAGTCCAAAATTTTTCATTGCTTTACTTCAATGCTTACTCTTTTACCTTTTAGACTTTCCCATATAATATACAAAGCTTTACATGTCTTATAACGAGTCTAATCTAATATATTAAAATATTTATATGTATGATTCATATATATTAAATATAACAAGCTAGCATAAGAATATGCATAACAATCATATCATGTATATCAATCAAATATAACATGTATATTTAATTTATATAAGATTAATATTTTAGCACATAATTGAGTATTGCTATTACAACCATAGAATAACGCATCTATTGAGGATTTTTTAATACTTTAGATAAAGAAATATAATACTATTGTAACATTTATTTGTTATTATCAAAACTTATTTTATAAAATTTTGTGGCAAACAAAAAATATTTATTTTTAAGAATATTTTTCTAAAATTTAAATTAAATATTAAAATTCTATATTCCATTACAATATTTTTGAAAATGTATGGAATTTTCACAAACCAAAAGCCACCTTGAGAAAATGAATTTTGGTGAAAAAGGTTAAAATCTCTATTGCTTTATCTTTGAACGGTTTTCATCCAAACTCTACTACTTTTATACAAAGGAATAGATTATAGTATATTATTGATATAATAGCATATCATTGTATTATTAAATTTAATTATATATTAAATTTATTTTTTTTCAAATATCAAATCTAATATATTATACAATAATATATTGACAGTCAAATCTTGTGGTGCACTAATATGTCACTATATCAATAATGTGTCATAATTATCTCTTTATATAAACATGAAGTTTTTTAAACTTTTGCTTCAAAGTACCTTCTAAGTGTAAAAATTCACTTATTAATCCTTCATTTGTATTTCTCTTAATTTGAGGTTAAAAATTGAACTTTATGTTTATGAGAGACTACAGTGCATTATTGATACAGTAATGTATCGGTATATCATCAAATCTTATTACACATTAAATTTACATAATTTAAAAATCAAATTTAACACATTATATATTAGCAAATCAATTATTAAATTTAGTAGTATATTAATATATTATTATGTGAATGATACACCATAGTCATCTTCTCAATGTTTTCTTACTTGAAACCCATGAAAAAGCATGGGTAATTCGTATTGTAATACTTATAGCCATGTTCCTAAAATGGCAAGATCTACAACAAGTAAGCTTACAGTATTAGATTCTTAGATAATCCAAGTCCATTCCTCCACCTTAGTCCCTCTTTTGCAATGCTATATTGCGTTTTTACAAAGTTGTTCAAACTGGAAAAGGGGTCCTTAAATTGTGTGAAGGAAAGGAGGGGGAAAAAAAAAACACAGTGGTTCAAGGCCAAGATAGGCCTGGTTTCTTTCCTGATAATAAGCTGGTGATTAAGTGCGTCAATTATTTTAGGGATTAAAATATTAATAAATTTTTTCTTCCAATAAAAATCTTTTTAGAATTTAAATTCTATTTATTAACAAATAAATTTATTTGAAGTTAGTATACTCTTCATTAAATCAATATTTTATTGGTTGGCTTGGTTTCTTTTGGAAATTGGCAGAAACTTTTCTATTTTACGTTTTTTTCACAAGCGATTATCCAGGTGATTCTTGATAATCGCAGCCATTGAGTTTTGCACTCTAGACCATGGACAGCTGAGAAAGTGATCTATAGCAAACTTACGCTATTGAAGTCTCCACTTTTTCAAGTTCAAATGGAAGGTAGAGAGGAAGAAAGAGGGGAAAAAATAATAATAAAGAGAGCGAATCAAATTTTTAGAATAAAAATGATAATAGGAGGGGTCTTGCAAATTTACACCAAGAATTGTTTATTTTTCAAAAAAATATTTTTTATAAAAAATTTATATGCTCTTATATGAATAAATGAGTAATATATTATTTTTATATCTTATTATTAAAAAAAAATTATACTTAAAGTTATAACAATAACATAAAAAAAACTTCTTCATTAAAAAATAGAAGTTATTTTTCACTAAATTTCTTATGTTTAGTATGAAATATGTTAAATGTTTTCTATCATTTTAATGATTTATAATTTTATCCGTAATAAAGATATTTTTAATTAAAATAAATAAAACCTAAATTTATTAAATTATTCTATTTGTATAAGTTGACATAAAAAAATCATTATCTTTTTATTTAAGTTGAAAAATTGAGGATATCAACCTTTACAAGTATAAATTTTCTTCAATAATTGTGACTAGCTGCTGTTAATCAGCAAGAATTTCATGAAAACGCAAGAATCTCACTCATTCAAATAGTTACATACAAATGAATGTAATTGCATCTAGTTACTACAATGAATACATGCTCTAGCCTTCCATTTATACAATGTTCCTGCTTTACATATGGATTTTATTTCATTTTAATCGGGAGGGGATGGATGACAGGGTCCAACTTTTCTAAATAGAAAATGCTTGTAAGATTTATAATTATTATTAAATATTAAATATATATCTTTAATTAATTGAAAATATTTTATTTTTAATAATATAATTAATAATAAAATTTCATTTAATATTTTATTTTTATTTTAATAAAATATTAGCACCTATCTTTCTAAATGGATGATTTCTTTCAAGGCATTTATGGTTAGACCCGTCAAAGGCATTTATTTATTTCCTTTGGGCGTTCAGTAACCCATAATGAAGGATGGCAATATTGGGTCCAGTGACTGAAAAGTACTTTCAATTTTGAAGGATGTTTGGTTCGTGCAGTAAATAACTTTTTATAGGAAGTTAAATTTTTTAGGAAGTTACTTACTGTGTATACTTCTTAGGAAATCTTTAAATGTTGTTTGGTTGATATAAAGGAAGTCACATATCTTAAGAAATAAATTTTTATATTTTGTTTGGTTCAACTTTGAATTTCCTAAAAAATAATAATAAAATGATTACAATATTTTCAATAATAATTTAATATATATTAATAGATATTAATTAATTTTAAAAAGATGATAGTACCATATTTTTTTTAAATAGATTCTAATTTTATGATTTATGAATGTTATATATTGAAATTATTCTTTTTTTAACTGTGTGAATGCGGTGGTAAATTAAAAATTTTAAAAAGTCATAAATTCTTTATTAGTTAACCAATATTTACATGACCACTCAGTTTTAATCTTTTTTATTTGCTCTTTCAACAGAAAATAAGAAAATATGGGTTTGACGAAGTCTACTTGATTGAAAACTAATAAATTGAGCTCAAAATTTTGAATGATCATAACTTTATGCTTGATTGTCCGTTTTAAGTGAATTTTTTTTTTTGATTTCATGTAACTTTTCAAGATTTACATGCTTGCAAATACCAAAGGTGTTTTGCTCATTCTGATTTGGCAAAAAAGGCTTTTTTCAATGATTTTTTAAATTTTTCTTTAAATTCTTGTTATTTTTTTAACTTTGATATTATTTTTATCAATTTAAATTCATTCGAATCCCATATTAAAATTTTTCTTCCTAACTCTTTTGGTGTCTAGTAGTGTTATAATAATTTTTTTAATAAATAAAATTACTAAAAAATAATTTATTACTATTTGTAAACTAAATAGTAATATGTTACTATTTTATTTCAAGACAGTAACATGTTACTGTCTTGGAACAGTAATATGTTACTGTTTCGTTCCAAGACAGTAACATGTTACTATTTCGTTCCAAGACAGTAACATGTTACTGTTTCGTTTCAAAATAGATACACTAACTAAAAACCTCAAATAAACAAATAAATTATATCTAATTAATAATTAAACTGTCAAATAATAGTATATTATTGTTTCGTTCCAAAACAGTAACATGTTACTATTTCATTCCAAAATAGTAACATGTTACTATTTCATTCCAAAATAGTAACACCAATTAAAAACTTTAAATAAATGAATAAATCATGTCTTATTAACAACAAAACTACCAAATAATAGTATGTTACTGTTTCGTTCCAAGATAATAACATGTTACTGTTTCATTCCAAAATAGTAACACTAACTAAAAATATCAAATAAATGAATAAATCATGTCTAATTAACAACAAAATTATCAAATAATAGTATGTTACTGTTTCATTTCAAGATAATAACATGTTACTGTTTCATTCCAAAATAGTCACACCAACTAAAAACCTCAAATAAATAAATAAATCATGTCTAATTAACAACAAAACTGTCAAATAATAGTATGTTACTATTTCGTTCCAAAACAGTAACACCAACTAAAAATCTTAAATAAATGAATAAATCTCAAATAGTAAAATGTTACTATTTCGTTTTAAGATAGTAACACTAACTAAAAATCTCAAATAAATGAATAAATCATGTCTAATTAATAACAAAACTGTCAAATAATAGTATGTTACTGTTTCATTCCAAGACAGTAACATGTTACTGTCTCGTTTCAAAATAGTAACATCAATTGAAAATCCCAAATAAATGAATAAATCAAGTCTAATTAATAACTAAATTGTCAAATTATAACATATTACTATTTTTTCTCTAGACAGTAACATGTTACTGTTTCTTCTTCTAAAATAGCAACATCAATAAAAATTTAAAATAAATAGATAATAATATATTACTATTTTTTCTCTAAACAGTAACATGTTACTGTTTCATTCTAAAATAGTAACATCAATTAAAAATCTCTAAATAAATGGATAAATCAAGTCTAATTAACAACCAAATTGCTTAATAATAGTATGTTACTATTTTTTTCTTTAAACAGTAATATGTTACTATTTCATTTTAAAACAATAACATTAATTAAAAATTTTAAATAAATAGATAATAGCATGTTACTGTTTGTTCTCTAGACAGTAACATGTTACTGTTTCATTTCAAAACAGTAACACCAATTGAAAATCTCAAATAAATAAATAAATCAAGTCTAATTAACAATCAAATTGTTAAATAATAGTATGTTACTATTTTTTCTCTGGATAGTAACATATTACTGTTTCGTTTCAAAATAGTAACATCAATTAAAAATTTCAAATAAATAGATAATAGCATATTACTATTTTTTCTCTAGACAGTAATATATTACTATTACGTTCCAAGACAGTAACATGTTACTATTTCATTCCAGAACAGTAATATTAATTGAAAAACTTAAATAAATAAATAAATCAAATTTAATTAAAAATTAAATTATCAAATAATAACATGTTACTATTTGTTCTCTAGACAGTAACTAATTAAAAAAATTTTAATTCTAATTGATGTGTGTGTGTGTGTGTATATATATATATATTTAATTTGAGTTATAGTACTTAAAATTTGATATTAAAAAATATTTATAAAATTTGAAGAAAATATAATTTTAATATTCAAATAATTTCAATTAACAAATAGAATATATAATTATATAATGCAATTAATATAATATATATTAAAATTTTAATTTATTCAAAATATTTACATAATCAAATTAAATATATTATATTATATTTATATTATTTAATAATTATAATCTAACTTTCAAATAATAGCAATAGATAAAATAAAAAAGAAGTAAAAGAAAATTATGCAATAAAATAAATAAAAAATAAAATAATAAGTGGGTTATAAAATAACGTAGGAATTAAATAAAAGTATGTTATTAATTAATTCATTTAAATTAAATATTTAAATTTTTTTCATAAAATAATAATAATAAAATATGTCATGTAATATATATATATATATATATATATATATATATATATATATATATATATATATATATCTTAATTAATAAGTAAACTGCAAAATAACAGTACCACCAACTAAAATGGGTATTCACAAAGTGAAACCTGATAATCAATTAAAAGGACAAAATTGGTATTAATTAATTTTAGTAAGGATATTTTTATATATGAATTAGTTAAAAATATAAAAAATAAAACTTACCTAGGGAGGAGTGGGTAAGTAATTTTTCGTATTTTATGGGAAACACAAGTTCCCAGAAAAATTTATTTCCTCTCATTTATGCAATCAAACAACTTTATGGTAGTTTATATCTTGAAAAATATAATTTTCTATATTTTTGCTGCAAAACAAACGACCCCTCATATGTAATACATAAAATTAATCTTAATTTGACATATATAATATAATTATACTTAATACTTTTTTTGACAACCTCTGGCATTTGATAGATTAGATTATGCAATCAAGTCAAATTGAATTTTATGTGGAGGTAAAACTTTTTTAATATTTATTTTCTTTATTTGCAAGATTTAAATTTAAAAATCTATTTAAAGAGGTCGAACTCCACACTATTAGACCAACAAGCATCAGTATAATTACGCTTAGATTACTCTTAATTTTAAAATATACACAAGCTTCTTCTTAATTTTACATAAAATAAAAATTGCTACTAAATTCATTTTCTAAATTACAGTAAAAGAATATCGACTTCAATAAATAGAATATAATCAAAAGTCAAAAGAATTATGATATGAATAAATTATTTTTTCTTTATTTATGAGTTGCTCTTCGATACTTCTTTAAAATAGAGACTACCAATATGATCTTTGTAATATTTTCTATAAATTTTATAATTTTTTATAAAATGTTGTAACCTTTTTTTATAAAATTTGTATTTTTTCATAAAACTCCAAAAATTTTCACGTTAAAAGAATATCAACTTCAATTGTTAGAATATGGTCAAAAGAATTATTTTTTAAGTAGACTATCCTTTCTTTATTTATGAGTTGTCCTTCGGCACTCCATTTGAATAAAGACTACTGATAAACTTTTTATATAGATATTATAATTTTTTTTTTATAAAATCCTATAACTTCTTTCATGAAGTTTGTAGTTTTTGGTTTTTTCATAGAACTCCTTAAGTTTTCGTTTCGTAAGCGTCACTGTTCATGTTGAAAGATTTTTTTAATAAAATTGTGAAATTTTATAAAAAAAAAATTGTAAGATTTATGTGAAAAATGACACTCCATAACTTATGTCAATTATAAAAAATTGATAAATTTTATGTAAAAAATAACAAATTTTATAAAAAAAATTCTCATAGAGGGAGTATATATACTACCTCAAATTAAAATAGTACCAAAGAATTACCCTTTATATATATATATATATATATATTATGCTCATTTTACTGTAAATTCAAACACATCAAATTTTAAAGTCTTTCTAAAATAATATTTATAAAAAAATTTTGCTTGCGTACTCGTATATATAGATTTTAATATTTAAAATGTGATGACTATTTTAGGTTATTGACGTTAGTACTAAATGAATGGTTTAATTTTTAAGTTTTAATATTTATAATTTTGTAATTTATTTAATATACTTGTCTTATATTATTGATATATTTTGTCATCATTTAATGTGCTTTAGTCCTTTCATACCGTGGTATTTATTGGTATTTTATGCTCCAAGGTAATGATCATTATACTTTAAATACTAGAATCAGTACAAACGAAAGAAAAAATATACAGAACAAAAATTTTGATTAAGACATCTTCTATGTATAAGAAAAAAAATGCAAAGTAAAAATTTTGATAAAAAAAAAAACAACTTTGTATAGAACTTCAAATTTTGGGGTAGTTTGAAATAAAATAAGTATGTGAACATCTATACATAAAAGAAGAGTAACCTAATCATAAAATAATTCTTTTGACCTATGATTATATTTTAACAATTAAAATTAATATTTTTAATGAAAAATTTAAAGTGGGTCTAATAGTAGTCTTTTTGTAAAATGAAGAAGATATTTATATATATTTTAAAAATAGAGAAAAACTTCACATAATTTTGATTAAATCAAAGGATGGATTATGTATTTTTTTCTTATTATTAATTAAATGAAGTTGCCATTTTTGTATGATTCACAAAACATTAAAAGTCTCTTCTTTTCTTTTGTGAGTGAAAGGGGCTAAAGCCAAAAAAAAAAAAGAACCAAATACTAATTCAAAGGAATACAATGGATTGAAACATCCCCCAAAGCATTAGAAAATAGCGAGGAGGCTAATTCCTTAGGAAGAAAATAGAAAGTGTGAATTCCTGACTCTAAATGAGTTCCATTAATTTGCAAGCCAATCTGCATACGAGTTGTTTTCTCTAAAATTGTGGTGAAGGTCCACTTCCGAATTGTTGTTGAGCCAATACTTAATTATAGTGTAAGGTAGTGAGTTGGATTTCCGTTTTTGTTTAAGCTGGTCAAGAGTGCTTTTAAGTCCACTTCCACTTAAATTCTTCTTAAACCTCTCTTCCATGCCATTTGTAAACCGCATAAAAGACCCTGGCATTCATCCTCAAAGGAATTGCATATACCCAAAGGTTTGGCGAATCCAATCACTCACTTACCCCACATGTTTCTAATAAGACCCCCGCATCGAGCTCTTGAAAGATCTAATTTTGCTACCCCATCTGTCTTTAATTTCATCTAGCCATCTAAAGGTGGTTCCCATCTGATTCCAAGTTGTATTTTCGCAAGCTGCAATTTGTTTGAGTTTCCCAAGTAGTCTCCTACTTCATTAACATAAACCATAATGGTTCTCAGCTGGATTATGTGGCCAAATAAACCCTTCCTCATGAATATCCTTATTCCTCCAAGTCCATAAGAACCATATAATAATGCCCAAACACCAGCCCAAGTCAAGCCAACTTTATACTTTTGATTTTGATAGAGATTGGTGATACACCAGTCTTTTAACGAAAGCATCATAAAAGGTGTAATCAGTTGGGGAGGCACTAGTTTTTTCCAAGTGCTAGAAGCTCTTCTATAGTCTTGAAGGACATGAATTGCTATTTCTTCTTGAGAGCATTCTTTAGATGTTGCAGTACTATAGCCCTATCTAGTGGTTTGATTGTTAGTGAGTAGCCAATTATGCAGCAGTTGCCAAATAATTATTTTCACTCTCTGTGGAACTTTTAAGCTCCATACTTTCTGCCATATGTCATTTGGTTCATTCCAGAAATCTTTCATGATAGAAGAATAAGCACTTGATGCAGAAAGGCTCCCCCATTTGTCCTCCAAGCTATACAGTTCTGGCCTGTATTGTTGTTGGGGGGAATAACAATCTAGCAATGAGGTTATGACACTAGCATGAATAATTTATTGAAGTATGTGCCAATTCCAATCATTGCTAGAATCCACAAGCTGTTTCACCATCATTTAAAGATCACTTTCATTTAGCAAAATAGTAGCAAAATTAAGGAGTGGCATACGGAAATCCAAGCCAATCATCTTGCTAGAAATAGATGGTTTGTCCATTCCTAAGGTTCCATATAATATAAGTTAAGCTCGTGTATCCTCCCAGAGTTTAGCTAATTCCTTCCAAAAAATAGAATCTATTTCCTTGCTGTTGATAGTTGTTGACCAGTCACTGCTGCCATATTTGCCTTTCAATACTTTGATCCATAAATCCTTAGACCCTGAGACGATTTTATAGGAGAGCCTTATTAGGCAAGTAGAGTTCCATACTGGCAATTTTGTGAAGGCCCTACTCCCCTTGAAGACTTAAGCTGATAGATTGTATGTCACCCAATAATGTGAGCTTTCCTTTTATTTGCTTCATGTCCCTAGATGAAGTCCCTTTGAAGCTTTTCAATTGTATTACAAATTCCTTTTGGGATTCTTGCCACTTGCATAGTATAAATAGGAATAGTAGAAAGAATGGAGTTAGGCTAAGTCAATTCTTCCTACCATAAATAAGCTTTTAGTCTTCCAACTCAGGAGTTTCTATTTTATCTTGATCACCAGTCCTTCATATTAGTTTCTACTCTCACTTGTGGATATCAAATTAATCCTTAAATATTTGCCTCAAATTAGGAGTGGAAGCGACACTATCATAAATTGAAATAAATTTCATTTGATGTTTCTTTACATTCTTCGAAAAGAGGATCTGCAATTTCAAATGATTGACTTTTTGGCCTGATGCATTACAGAAATGATCAAGATATTTTTTAATGTAATGCATTTAATCTAAAGAAGCTTCAAGCGAATAGTTATAACTCATCTGTGAACATTAGATGAGATATTAGGACCATTTCTCCCAGCTTTAATTAGGTTTCCGATTGCCCTTATTTACTTCCTCTATAACAATGTGAGAAAGTTTGTCCCCTTGATGGTTTGAAATCATTAATCTTTGAACCATTCCATAAAACATTCATGGTAGTTGAAGAGATACACTGCATGATAACGATGGTAAGGAATGAAGGAATTCCAATCTGATGTAAGACATCATTAATGAATTTTCATTTTAGCCTATCATAGGCTTTCTCTAAATCAATATTGATTGTCATATAGCTTGTGTTGCCACTTTTTCTTTTCATAATATGGATCATCTCACTTGCAATAATAATATTATCCTGGATGTATTGTCTCGGAATAAGGTTAGATTGAAAAAGAGAAATTAAATCCAATAAAAGTGGCTTTAATCTACATTTGTGAAGTTTGTTGCATAAGGAGATTAGACAAAATTGATTGATGAATTCTGGATGATCTTCTTTTGGAATAAGTGTGATGAGAGTTTAGTTTGCTCTCTCAATATCATGAGATTGATTAAAGACTCCTTGAACAAACCCAAAAACAGTTTGGCCAACAATATCCCAGTTGGATTGAAAGAAGAGAGCGAGAAATCCATCATTCCGAGGGGCCTTTATAGCTCCCATATTGAAGATGGTAGTTCTCACCTCGTGGAGGGAAATTAGCTTTTGGAAAGCTTGTTCTCTACATTTATTACACGTGTGAAAATTAAATCTATTGTAAGAGGAAGGTGGATCACGTCCTCTTTAGTAAAGAGGTGTTTGTAAAAGTTCACCACCATATTTATCATGTTTTCTTTATTATCGAGCCAGCTCCCACTTTGATCTCGAAGCATTGTGACTCGGTTTCTTTTTCTTCTAATTACTGTTTTAATGTGATAGAATTTTATATTTCAATCTCCATCTTGGATCCATTGATATTGGGATTTTTAATGCCAAAAAGCTTCTTCTTGATTAAGGATGTTTAGGAACTCTTTCTGTAAAGAGCATTCTAAATTGTCTAGATAGGGATTCCATTTTTGCTCTATTACCTTTTGGATTTCTCTGAGTTTAGCCATCACTTCTTTTTTCCGTCACCTAATGTGGCCAAAAATAGAGATATTCCACTCTCTTAAAGGGCTTGTGAGGTTAGCTAGATTATGATCAACTGTTATCCCTCTATACCAATGCTTGCCAAAGAAGGATTTAAAGGATGAATGGAAGATCCAAGCTGCCTCAAAGCGGAAAGGTCTATTATGATTCTCCACTCTCCTTCCTTTGAAATCAATAAGTAACGGATAATGTTCCGAATACATTCTTGGGAGCACTTTAACAATAGCCTCTCTAAATCTCAATCTCTACTTGTGGTTGCATCGGCCTCGGTCAAGCCTTTCAAACAATCTGTAATAGCTAGCTTTGATAGTTCCTTCCAAGCGTATTTTGAACCTTCCCACCCTAAATCAAGCCACCACAGTTGTTGATCCATTCCATAAACTTTTGATATCTGGAGGTAGAAATTTTGGCTTCTCCTTTCTTCTCATCCTCTTTTGCTATATCATTGAAATCTCCTGCGACCAGTCATGGTTCAAAAAAGGAAGTGAGAGATCTGTGATAGCTTTCTTCTACATGCAATTTTGAGATCTCTATTTGGATTTATGTATACAATTTTAAGAAGCTAAAGATCCTCATTTAAAACTTGTACTAAAAAATGCATGAATTGAAAATCATATTGGATGAATGAGAGATTTAAAATGTTTTCATTCCAGCCTACCCATATGCCACCTGACCTTCCTCTGCTTTCATTTACTAAAAATTTATTGTAATTTAGTTTTCTAAAGATTGTTTCAGCTCTACTTGAGTCAACCTTTGTTTCCAATAAGGCAAAAATATTTGGATGGTGGTTATCTACCAACTCCTTTACATATGTCATGAAAGCATGAGTTCGCAATTCCAAACAAAGATTTTATTAATCATAATAAAGAGAAAAATTTAATCGACCATGTGGTCAACCTGTTCCATCTACATATCTCTTGCCACATTCGCAGCAGTCTCTTTGTGGTTATTATACATCTGTTCATCGAAAGGTTGTGTCCTCAATCGTGGAGACGATTATTGTTATATCTAACTCATGCACTTTTGTTAAGTCTGGCAAATTAGGAGGTTTATTGGGGTATACAGGGGTAGATAATGCATACATTTGCAAAGTTTGGAAAGAATGATATGGGGCACATTTGTTTGTAATATCCTGTAAAGGATGGTGACTTTGAGCTAGTATTTGTTCATGCGTCTACTCCTTTTACCTCCCTTGATGATAATGATAAGCTTCACGATTTGTATCCTGCATCATTGTTGCTTCTAACCAGTGACATGCACCAGTGGTTTTCTCTATTTCGGACTGCATAATTATGGTTTGCATTTCCAATTCTGGTTGGCCATTCGAGGTTAGAAACTCTCTAGCATTCTGTACTATTTTGCTTTTGCTTGTTCTATCCTGGTTGGAGCCTTTCAAGGATGAGTCAGCAAGCCTTCCAAGTTTATAAACCTTTCGAGCAATATCTTCATTATGATCCTCATTATTTTCTTCCATTTCAAAAGCAGGGTCGGCTGAAAGTAAAAAAGTGAGACCTTTCGATGATAGTTTGTTTCTTCTTCATGCCATTTCTATTTTTAGTTTCAAATGTCTCCTCCCCCAGTTTGGTCTTCCTCCGTTTTTCACCTCTTTGCACAACCATCCAGTCTTCAAACTCCATAGCTATTTGTCTCTTATTTTCATCCCCTTCATTTCCTGCCTTTTTTTACCGTTGTTCCGTGATGCTACATCCCATATCCTGGGCCAGCTTTTGTGATTCAGTTAGAGTGTCTCTCTTTGAGCAGCCTTCAGAATAATGGCCGTACACTTCATATTTGAAGCAGATTAGATGCATTCCTTCATACTTCACTTTGATAATTTCAGTCCTTACTTTAAATTGAGGTATTAAAGCTTCATTTAGATTTTTCAATACACATATCTGGGCATATTTACCCCTGGAATGCTCCTCCGTTGTGTAGTCAATTTTTATTATTTTCCCAATTCGATTCCCTCTTGCTTGTAGACATTTACTGTCATAATATTCCATAGCTAGCTCTGGAAATTGGACCTAGATTGCCACAGTGTCGATCTCTATTTTTGCTGGATTAAAATTGGGAGACCATTCTCTAACAATAAGATAGTGGTTTAAAATCATCTGAGCGCCCTTTGTAAGAATAAAGTCTCTGTCATTCAAGTTAGAGAATTTCACAAGATAATAATCATAGTCTAAATCCTCTAGTTCGAAGGACCTAATTCCCTTCCATAGCTGAGTAAGTCTCCTTTCTAAGAATCTGTATCCAACTCTCCTACCCAGCAATTTGATTACCTAGTTCTTTCTATTTTTGTGGGTGATAGTTTTAGTACTGGCATAAATGTAGAATCATAAACCAATTCACCAATGATTTTGACATCATGTGCCGCCTCCTTATCAAATTGATTTTCCTCATCAGCTTCACAATTAGTTAAATCCATTTCATTATCGGAAAAATCCTCTGAAGCATTGCTACAATCCTCTGTAAGGATCTGTACATAGGATTTTAATTCAGTGCCAGTAGAATCAGGTAAGGGGTCAAGAATAGGATCATCGTATTTCGTCAAACCTGTTGTCCCTCTTTCAAAAGTTTTGCTGTCCCTTTTGATTTTCTTTTTATTCCAAGTCAAGAGATCAGCTTCTTCTTCAGCCGTTTGTCCTAAGTGCTGCTTGGGTTGTTTGCACTACTGTAGCTATAGACTGAGGTACCGTCGCCATTTTTCTCTACACTCACTTTTTTGCACTTTTGTTTTTTATTTAAAAGTTTCCTTTTATTTATTTTATTTTTTTATTAATTTATGACATTAAAAAAAATACAAAACTACAATTAACCTTATCTAACCAGGTTAAAGTACGCAAAGAGTGTTTATAACCAAAGTAAGATCAAATTTTGCTTCCCATCGCTTTCAAATGTCTTAATGAATACAATGCTAGTTACGCTACTCCATTTAAGATAATCCATCGACTGTTTTAGTATAAATTAAATTCGCATCCATTGAAGTTTGGCCTATTAGTATTTATATTCTTCTATTTCAATAAATATACACCTATGTTTTTTAATTTTCATCATAAAATATAATAAACAAAATAATTAATCTTTCATTTATTAAAGTGACAACTTTATTATTTGCAAATTTCATAATTTACACCTATTATGAGGTGAGTTTAAATTTAATCAACTATTAATATAAAAATTTTATATTATCAATGAATAAAAAGATTATACATAATTCAAAAATTAATATTAATTATAAATTTTTATTGATGGTAAAAAAATTAATAATTTTTTAATAACATATTAACACATGAGTAAATATTAGTATAAAATTAATTTGTACCGACAATAAATCAAATTTAAATTCTTATGAAAGGTTTATGCTACTTATATAACAATACTACTTATACAGCAAGTTTAAAGCTTTGTTTCTTTTAATGAAAACCATCTCTTGTAAGAATATAATTATATGTTAACAATAGGATGAAAAATGATCAATATGTTTAATGTTAAATATAATAAATTTAGTACTCCTCTTTTTTAAATAAAAAAATATTTTTCCAAAGTTACCATAACTATAGGAATCATTTTTTAATTATAAGTTATACGAAACTCCTTCATTTATATATAAGAAAATGAGATTTTCTTATAAAAACCATCTTTCAAGGAACAAATGAAGCTTAAATTTGATTAGCTATTAATATAAAATATTTTATATTGTCAATAAATAAAAAAATATGTTATTAAAAAATAATAATAATCAAAAATTTTAAATAATTTTAATAATATAGAAATAAACAATAGTGTAAAATTATTTATTTTAATAGTTTAAATAGTAAAACTAGTTCCCAATAATTTTATCATATGAAATGAAGGAGTTTAGGGTCCACAAACTTAACAAAATTGTTGTAAGCCACTTTATGCTATCACAGTAGAAGTCTTTATGAGTTTTAAAATCCACGGGATTTAATAGATTTTGACCTAGTTTATTATATGGATTATGGACTTAAGCTTATTTAATGGACCAAGCCTTTATAAATGATAGGTTAAATCTAATGTTAACTTGAGTTAAGTTTAAACCCAAATCTTCAAATAAATATTTACATTATTATCAATTAGTATATCATTAAAAAATCATATAACTAAAAATTTGATTAGATATACATAAAATCTTATTTAAATTGAGAAAATTAATTATAATTAAACTTATATTGATTTTAAAATTTTCATACTTTTTTATTATTTTTTCATGAAATAAGTTGTAATTTTTATCAAATATATGTATTATGGGCTTTATACGAAGTCTTTTACATATCTATTATCAAAAAATTCTCTATAAAATCATAATTGTTTAATTAAATTACAAATTCTTAAACAAATAATTCTTAAAAAATGTAAAAAAATGGTTAGAAAAATTATAGAATAATAACCATTTAGCCTAATCCCACAAGACATTATTTATGTTTTTATGCTTCCATTGCATGCAAAATAATATCATTTTATTTTTTTAAATAACATTATATTAGAAAATAATTTTAAAGAAGCATTAGGCTGGAAATTTCCTTTTTGCACAACATTATCTAGATTAAAGAGTTTATTATAGTTAAATTGCTTATAAAATAATATTGTTTTAAAAAGCTTTTTAAAAAATCAATCATTCATGAACTTTTCACTTTTAACAGTTTTCAGTGACAGGGCTTGAATGATAATATAAATAAATGTTTTTATTAAAAATAAAATCAGTACCAAATGCTACATTGGAAAAGCAAAGACTTTAACTAGTTTGATTTCTTCTTTAACTTTTTATAATTACATCATATATATTTACAATATACTTTATTTCCTTAAAGTTATTTAAGTCACTGATCTTTTAAATTTTAAAAACTTACAAACTATACTCTCAAACGTTAAATAATTTACAATTTACTTCCTTAAAATTCGAAGAAAAATTGCGAAAATATTAATCGACCATTAATTTTAATTTTAAACTAATACATACGTTGTACATGCATTGTTGAGAAGATATTTCCTACAAAGTTCACAATGAACATAATGATTTTCAAAATTTAAATTATAAAACAACTTGTACTTTAATGGCAAAATAAAACATATAATTTATTAGATTTTTTGCTTTAAATTTAATAAAATAATTTCCTCAAAAAATTATGTACAATAAAAATAAATATATATAATTTGTAAAAAAATTAATTTAATGACATTTATATGTATATATACCTTTTTGTATTAAATTTATAATAACAGCATATATAGGTTCCATTTCACATAACTAGTTGATAAACTAATTAATAATTAATAAGTTACTTGATAGTTAATAAATTAGTTTATAACTGATAGTTAATAGTTGATAAACTAATTAAAGTATTTCATAAAATTAACTGTTAAAGTAGCTGAAATTACAAAATAACATAAAAGGACATATTAATAGAAATATATATAATTAAAATAATTTATATTTATCTAAAAATTAAATTATATTAATGTAATTAAAAATTTTAAAATAAAAGTATAATTTCTCATATTTAATTAATTATATTTTATAAACTTATATATTTATTTACTTATATAATTTTTATTTTAATATTTATTATAAAATTATAATTACTTAAAATATAATTAAATATATTTTCTAAAAATTACTTAAAATTATATTAGAAAAGATATGGATCATAAATTAAAAAAAATAAGTATAGATTTAGAAAAAATTTAAAAAAATAGTAGCTTATAAGTTATAAGCTATTCTGGATAATTTATTAAATCAGAACTTATAAGTTGACTGAAATAAATTATAAGTTAGTACGAGAAATACCTCTAGAGACTAATTAAATTATTGACCAGGTCAATAAATTATAAATTAAACTATTTGTTGTGCGAAATAGAGTCATAATAAGATAAATATATTCATATTATACTATTATTTTATTATAACAAATTGAATTTATTATTAAGCTTAGCCTAAATTTTACCCAAACTCAAAATTATATAAGTCAAAATTTTAATTTTAATTTTAATTTTAACTTATACTTGCTAAAATGTCTTAAGAGTTTAGTATTCGAAGTTGTGTAATAAAATACAAATTATTAGATAAAATTATTAAATTATTATCAAATTTTTATAATTTTATCTAATAACTTATATTTTATCGTACCACCTTAAATATCAAACTCAGCTTAGAATTCATCACTTTAGCTTCATTATATCTCATCCATTTTATCCAAAACTTACCTACAAAATCTATGGACAGATCTACGTTATGGTAAAGCTATTGGCAAAACACGAGAGACACGAGTTCCCTTGGCATTTCTCGAGGCCCCTCTGACTGAACAGGGCAGATTCACGAACGTTGAATGATGTTTCCCAGTAACAGTCACATGATAATCGCCTGGCGGGCTGCGATTTTGCTTTCCGGAAAACATAGTTCCGGCTTTTCATATGGACAAGTCAAACTAACTCATTATATTTCTTTTTTTTTTTTCCATGTGCGAGGAGATATATTTAAAGTTTCTAGAAAAGAGATGAACATAAATTTTTTATATTAAATGATGGATTTTAATAAAAAATAATAAAATTTAAAATAAAAATTATATTTTTATTTCTCTAAAAATAAGGAGAAAAAAAATGATCTAAATTAATATTAAGGCATCCATACCCCCAAATCTTAAAGCTCACTGTTGGTTATTTTAAAGGGTTAATTGGTTTATAAATAACACAATAAACTTTTATCCCTTATTTGGTTGGAAGGAAAACAGAGGAGAGAGAAGAAATTTTTTTAAAATTTGAAAGGAGAAGAAAATAGAAGAGAAAAAAAAATTATGATATTTGAATTGACTATAAATTATAACCATAAATTTTACTTTTAATAGTTTTTCTCTTTATTCAAATAAAAAATAAGAGAAAATCTTAAAAATTTCTTTCTTCTTACCCTTTTTTTTTTGTCTCCATCCAAATAAAGCCTTAAAAGAGTAATAGTATCTCATGATTTTAAAGTGAATTAACTTATTCTACTCCCAAAATTTTAATTTAATGGACAAAATAGAATAAAGTTGTGTTCGGTATAAAAGAATGAAATGAGAAAATTTTGTTTGTTAGATATTATGGAATAAGAATATTTATTTCGTCAAATGATAAAATTTTCTTTTCATAATAAAAGTGAAAGAATAACTATTCCATTATTTTTAAATTGAATTTATGACCAGATTGTTATTATAAATTTTCCCAAATTCTAAAGTAATCTAAATTCTAATCAACCTTTCTCTTTTTAACGGGGATTTTTAGCAATTAGTATAATAAATATTTTTTAAAATTGTGACTTATTTTTTGATATGTTATTAATATTTTGTTACTAATATTAGTATCGGACTCCCACGTAGCTTTTTATTATATATATGTGTTTGTGTTTACAGCGGAAAAAAAGTTATATATTACTATTTACTATGTATTGTTATTTTATTATGTAAAATATATTTAATTATAAATTATATATATGGTCATTTATAAAAAATTTATAAATAAGTAAAAAAATTATATTACCATATTCTACATAAACATAATTTCAATTTTATAATTTTCTAAATATTTTTAAGAATATTATTATCATTAATAATATTTTTATTTCACTTATATGGTATTTTATAATATTAAATATAATTATAAAATGATAATTACTTTTATATTTTGTTTCGTCGTTCATTCATAACGAGAGAACTATGCTGCGCCCTTGCTATCTTCAAGGTTATCTCGTCAATAATTTCATAATTAAGGATGTATGATCTGATATAAATATATAATTGCACAAAGTGAATTAGGACCCATATATATCAGAAAATGTGGATCAGAAGTGTTCGCAGCTCAGTAAAAGCTAGTAACCCCTCAAGACATACAAAAATTATAAAAAAAAAAAGAAAATATATAATTTTTTTAAATTATAAATTTCAATAAAAAGATAATGAATTTCAGAATAAAATTTATATTTTTATATCTTCAAAATCAATAATAAATTATCAGAAGAAAATCGAAACGATCCGGATCCCAAATACAAAAAAAGGTGATAGAAAATTGGCAGAGGAAAAAACCAAGCCACATAGCTCTTGCAACGCAGCCCCTTTGGCTTCACGTTTCTTTTTATGCCTCAAATCAGCTCCGCTCATCATTGTACGGAATGCAATATGATAATAATTTGCGGGACCCGGTTGCATTACTCCATGTTGTGAAGCTTGGAACTCTACGCAGAGTGGCTTCGCCCTTGAATAGCATCTACTTTGGCTGGGTTTGTGTTGCTTTTGATTTGGGCGTAAATAAAAGCAGTAATTTCTCGTGCAATATAATAATTTGATATGAATATAATAGATTTATTTAATTTACATTAATATATTAATTTATTTAAGAAATTATTTTAAATTTTTAAAAATTTTATTTAAAAATAATTAATAATTTATTTATAAATAAGTATACATAATAAAAATATAAATTTTTTTAATAAAATAATAATAAATGTTTAAAATAATATTATATTAATAATTAAAAATATTTTTATAAAAAATTAATTAATTAAATTTAATAAATAAATTTATAATATTAATTTTATTAATTAAAATTATTAAATAAATTAATTAATTTAAACGACATGAATTACTATGCAAAATTACTTAAAGATATTTAATTAGCTATAAATATATGCAAACAGCTTGCTCGAGGCAAAAACATAAAATATGAAATAATGATAACGTTATCAAAAGTTGACACAAGTCCATAAGGGCAAATATTTTGAATTTAACCTAAAAATTTATGTATATATTATATATTAAATTATTTGTGAGTATTTTACTGTTGTGAAAAAAAGAGAGGACAAAATGCAACTCTTTTTATGTCAATTTTTTATGAAGGTTTTTCTCTTCTATTTAAACAATTTGACAACCAAAATTCTCTACAAGCGATTAACTGGTGATCACTTTTTGGCAGACCATAAAAGATATCCACAGGAGAGAAAAAATTTTAATCTTATTATTATACTTTTTATTACATTTGACAAATTAATTATTATAATATAAAAAATTTTATGATGCACCTGTAATAATTAAATTTTATTTATTTATAAAATATTAAATAGGATAAATAAAATTTAATAATATATTAATATAATTGATATATTAAAATTTCTTTTTTATAACGTTATAATTAAATGATTCCTATTATAATTTGAACTAATTTACTGATCGCAAGATCGATTTATGAGAATTAAAGGACAGCTTTATAGGATGTCATGTATCTATTGGATTTGATTGGAAGGATATGGATGTTTTCCATTGTGGATCCAACGAGGGCTGCTTAACTGCAGATGGTACTTGAAGTACTAGCGCTGGCAGCTGCTTTTTGTTAAAGTAACTTTTCTTTTCTTTCCTGTATAAAAGCCGCGCCTGGCAGGGTACTACCCCCAGCCACGGATAAGGCGAGATAAAAATGTGGGATACATTATTTTGGATGAGTAGTAAGCTAAGCATGCACTTTGGCCCGTCTAAAATACATTTTACAAAAGTGTAGAGTGAGTAATAAAAATTCACTAAAAAAATTATTATTTTTTTTATGAATTATATCACAAAAATTTAAAAATGGGATAGTTTTATTCTTTATTAATGAAATAAAAAATTAGATAGATGTTAAAAAACTAAAAAAATTATGATAAAAAATTATGTATAACAAAATGTCACTTTTGTTATAATCAAGTTTAGGAATAATGTTATGATATAATATAGGAAATTCTAAAACGTATTAGTATATGATGCACTAATATCTAAAAAATGTAAAATTTCATTCAACTTATACAGTACTGTACAATTTAGAAAATTTGGACCTTCAAAAGAGACTGATGTACCATACAACTGGTGTACCAAAGTCTCTCCCTATAATATATTATGCTCATGATAAATATATATATATATATAAAATTATATTGAATAAATTCTGTTCCTCAAATCTGGAGATAAATAAAATTTATACTATTTATAATGTCTTGTTTGATGGACTTGATAAGATAGATGAATTATAATTTGACCGATTGAATTATTATGATGAACTTGTAATATTATTTTATATATTTATTTAAAATAATAATAATAATAAATATATATTATAATAATATCAATAATATTAAATTATTTATATTTAAAAACAAATTTTACATTCATTGCAATAATATTGAGAAAAAATTTATTAAAAAATATATAATAATTAAGTAAAATTATACATAATTTAATAATAATAATTTTATTATATTAAAAAATATTTAAGTTGATATATTTAAGAGAGTAGTATATATAAAGAAGAATAAAATTTTATTTTAATTCTTCATTAATTTCAATTGTATAAATTTCATTCTTCACAAACATTTTGTATTAAATTTGGTACTTATAAATAATAGTTTGATTAACTTGATACATTTGTTTGGCCTTATGTTAATAGTTAATGAATCCATCAACAAAATGAATAAAATAAAATATAAATATTATATTAGAGATGAAATTGATACTAAAAACTTATAATGATCAAATAATATAGCTTGTATTTGTGATAAAATAAGTATTATAAATAAAAATAAAAATTAAGAGTAAAATAATTTATAATAATTTAAATAATTTTCAAAGCTTTTATTTGTGTGGTAATATATACTTTGAGAAATATATTTAAATTTTTATTCAAAATAAATATCTAAATTATTATTAATTAATTCTTTTAATTTTAGATCCCTTGCAAATATAATTTACATCAATATGGTTCCTCGTAAACTTTTAACATTAATTTTATTTATCATATATTATTTATTTATTATTTTAATTTTTATGTTTTATAGTCATTAACCTATTAACCTAGAGATGTACATGGTTGCCCAGCTTGATAGGGGCGACTTGTAAAAATATGGTATTTGAATTTTCTTTTTTTAGTTCAATAGTCCGTTTAACTTTTTTTTTAAAGGTCCGATTATAATAGGATCGGGCTCGGGCCGAAAGGAAAAAGTTCGATAGGCCCACCTCGATCCGATTATATTAATTTATTTTTTATAATATAATTATATATAAAAAATAATTATATCTAAATATTTTTAATGTTAAAAAATTAATTTGATATAATTAAATATTTTATATATTTAAATATCATATTATTTTTTTAAATATATAATTTTTATTTATAAAAATTATTTTTTACTTAAAAATAAAAAAATAATTTATTTGGATAATCGAGCCGGCCCGATGAACCTTTCATTTAAAGATTTGGGCCGGACCGAGCCATAATTTTTTTAGACTTTGGCTCATTTGGCCTGACCCGAAACCTGTCCGATCCGGCCCATGTATAACTCTATATTAACCAAAATGTAAATGAAGGCATCGAATTAATTAATTTATTATTTATGAGAGATAAAATTAATATAAAACACTTACACGGGATGAATTTGATCTAAGTAAAATTTGTGAGATTTTTACTCTATAATTTTTTAAAAAAATCATAAAAATTTTATTATGGATTAAGATTGTGTGTATATTTATATTATATTTTATTACTATATCATTATTGTCATATGAATATATTTTTATTTGTGAAATTAACTAATAAACTAAAGTTTTATATAAAATATATTACAATATAATATAATATAATATAATAAAAAAGAAGTAAATTAGCAAAAGTAAGCTTAACTCTTCTTAACGTGGGGATTTAGGTTCAATTGCCTATAAATGCAAATTTTGGACAAAAGGGATTTTTACTAGGTTTGACGATTTACACAAATTTAGTGATTTTATGCGGGTCAAAAGCATGAAGAGGTTTCAATAGATGTCCAATTCAGAAAATAGAGCACTCTCAGGATTTATAAATTATTTCAGCTGTCTCTGGCCATAGGTATTGTCACAGTTGTGCTCATGGTTAAAGAGTTTTATTAGCCGTAGCATTTGTGGCAAAAAAAAAAAAGAAGATTATTGACGTCATGAAACCTTTTTTTTATAATTTTTTTATCATGCTTATTTGTGCCATAAGTTAATTAGACCAGTATTCGTGTGACCAAATAGCATAACCACAAAAAGTTTTATTTTGTGGAATAATTTTAACTATAATATAAGTAATAATTTGTTATAATAACATTTGATAAAAAAAAATTAAAGTTGCAAAATTTATTAAATAACAAACCATTAAAATGTAAATTTTAACTTTTTAATTATTTACTTTCTGATATATTTTACCTTCTAAAACATCTCTTACCCCTAGAAAATCGAGATGCAAAGGGCATTAAATCAAGAAGAAAATGTTTTAATCTTAATTCTATACGATATCTACACACTGGGCCTTTAAAAGTGTGGGCTCCACAACTAGACCCTTACCAAGTTACCACTGTTGAAAGGGCTAAAAATACAAATGGATATGGACAAAAGAACTACAGTGAGGCTCAGTCCAAACTGAAGTTACCTTCTAAGGCCCAAACTAACCAACAAGAGAAAAAGGCCACGTGCCCTCTTTCCATTCCATTATAAGCCCTCCCCCACAGCTTCTCTCTCCCTTAACTCCCCCACACACCTCGCCCTCTCCACTTTCTCTCTAACTCATCATCAACTCCGACGACCGCCACCACCGTTTCCTCCGCTGCTGCCACCAACACCACCCTATCCTCTCGATATCCATCATTCTCTGTTCTATTACCTCCAAACCTATTGTTCATCTTCTCCAAGGTACCAGTTCTATATCACTCTGCTTTTGTTCTTCACATGACTTTTCATCCTCAAACAGATTGTAGTTTTGTTTCTGAAATTGGAATCAGTTTTTTTTTCCCTTTTTTAATCATCTTCTATCTGTCAAATTTGTAAATGTTGGAATTCTTTCCTTCTGAATCTAAAAATTTGGTCTCTCTTTTCATGTTTTCCTTCCCTTGAATCCTCGTCTCAGAACCATAAATAGAAACGATAGTTTCTTTTTCCCTTTTGTCTTCAGGATTCTCAAATTCTTGAAACAGAGTGACATTCAGAAACGGAAAACATGGCGTCACCTCTGATTTCAAATTCCATATCTAACTCCGATCGCTTATGCGACGCCTCCAAGAGAAAGAAGAAGAGGAAGGCTCAGCTCAGGCAACACCAAGACGATCAGAACCACATCAAATGGAACTCACAAGCTCAGCAACAGATTTACTCCACTAAGCTGCGCCAAGCCTTGGCTAAAGTCAATCTCGCATCTTCTAGCTCCACCGCCAACGACGCTCCTCGTCGGGGGAAGGCGGTGCGCGAGGCCGCCGATAGAGTTCTGGCCGTTACTGCCAAGGGGAGGACTCGGTGGAGCCGAGCCATTTTGACTAACCGGCTCAAGCTCAAATTCAGGAAGCACAAGAGGCAGAGGGTGACGGCCGCCGCCGGGAGTGGCCGGTCAAAGAAGCCGAGGGTGAGTGTTTTCCGGCTTAAGGGGAAGAGTCAACCGGCTGTGCAGAGGAAAGTGCGATTTCTAGGCCGATTGGTTCCCGGTTGCCGGAAGGAACCTTGGCCGGTCCTTCTGGAAGAAACAGTCGATTACATATCGGCGCTTGAGATGCAGGTCCGAGCCATGAGTGCTCTGGCTGACTTGCTATCTGGGTCAACTTCCGGCGGCAGCGGCGGCGCAGCCGCCTCTAGTGCCGCGCCACCGCTGAGCTGATGACGCTATATATGCGCGAGATATTGAAAATTGTCTATTTTTTTTAATTTTATTTTATTATTTGCCTACTCCATCCTCGTTCTGTCTCTTGCAAGTAAAGTTTTCTGATTAACATATTCTCTCTCTTTTCCTCTCTCTCCTGGCAATTCAATCTCAAATACTTGCCATTAATATCTCAGTTTCTTTATTCTCACTAAAAATAATATGCGTGCAATTTTATTTTTGTATTTCTTGGAATTAATAGAAATGAGAGAACATTTTGTTGTTTATTGTGCATCTGATTCTTGAATTCTTAAATCTGAATGATTTTCTTTAATAATAAATATAATAATTCATTTAATATACATTAATTAAATTTTAAATATAATAGAAAATAAAACTTCTAACATTCGGCGACTAGATCTTTAAGATGTTGGGTATATAAATAGGGATTTAAAGTTTAGGAAACTCTCGAATTTTCTTGCTTCTTTTTTTAAGATGGGGATGTGGGTTCATCATGTTTTGTACTTTGATTTACTCTATGGTGGGATGCTGAGTTAAGGAGCTTCACATTTGCTTGCCAATAGGGATTCTCAAATGTGTCATGGCAGTTTTTTTCTCAATTACCCTTGCGATGATGGTCCTTTCCTGTAGGCTTTACTATCCCATTTCTCCATTCTAGCATAAGCTTTTCAACTCCAGTTCTTACTTGCCAGTAGGGATATACATTTATGAAAAGACAGACATATAAGCCTGTTACAAGCATTGATAGAGGTCAATTTGGACTTTTGGATAAAGTTCATAACTTAACGGCACTTTTTTTACCTGCTTCGTGGGGTATAAAAAAACGGAAAATTTAATTCCCTTCCAATTTAATCTAATTATGCTTGTATATTTTTTATTTCTAGAAATATAAACTTATTTTTATTTTTATTTAAAATAATATAAAAGAGAAAGAATGTGAGTGTAAAAAAAATTAAAGTTAGTGTATAATTTCCAAAATATAAGAAATATGAGTATAATTATTCTAGATTTAAGGAGGATGGTTGTAATTTATTCAAATAAAAATACTAAAAGTTCTGTTGCATGCACATTTTAAACTCACTCACCGTAAAATTCGTGGTTTTATGAAATTGTCTGTACATTATAAGAAGTGCATAGTACACTTTTAAATCAATAAAAATGTACAAGCCTTTCTAGGTATTATTTCCTTATTCACTTTAGATATGGAACCACACAATCTTTTATTCTGATTAAAAATGAAATTCAACTTGGAAAGAGTAAGAATCTAAAATCGGGTGAAAACAGCATTACTAAAAATAAATTCAATTCAGTGGGAGTAATTTTCTCTTCAAACAATTTTAAAATCATACTATTATAAATTGCACTCCTTTGTATGAAGTTTTGCTTCTTGAGTACACTCATGAAATCTAAAAAAATTATATTTAAATAGCTATTTAGGAAATCAGCTCTTGATATATTCTAGAGAATAAAATAAATAATTATAATTTTTGATAAAAAATTAAAAATTAAGAATTAGGTAAATAATAAATTATAAAAAATTTAATTTATAATTATTTTACTCTTAAAATTTTTATTAATAATTGTCATTATTTATTTTTTATTTAAAATATATCTTATATTTTAAGGGAGTTGAATCTGCGATTCAGATATTAATCATTAAGTAAATGAATTATTAAAAAAAGAGAGAGAGAGAGAAAAACTCTATCAAGCTTCAAATTTTTTTAAAAAAATGAATTCAATCTCAAATGAATTGAATTCTCGTTTGTTTATCCTTGCACACACCCCTTTTACGCGAAGGAGAGTAACAGAGTAATACTTGTCTTCATCTTTGGATATGCACGAAGTCTGACTCCTCTGTCTGAGTGGGGAAGAATGAGTATTTAATGGCCTGTGCCGAGCATATTTAGCAGATTAGGAATATTGTGGTTATATATATATATATATATATAAATTAAGAAGTAAATTTTGAATATAATAAAAAATAAAATTAAAAAAATATGTATCAAATATTCCTTAAATCGAAAATTCAACTGTGTGCTGAAATTGGACAGAGTAAGCTAACTCCACCTACTGCAAAAAGTTGCCGGAACCAGAAACATATTTATTGGACAGAATGACCTAATTCTAACACCCCATGTGGATCAACGGCCCCACTCACTTCTTTGCATCCATCTCTTTCAAAGTTAAAAGAGAGAAGGGCAAAATAGAAGCTGAGCTTTAATGGTGTGGTTCTTCTCTTCACTTCACGTGCCCCCTTCCTCATTTGCCAAGAAAATGGCCTCAAATAAAGCCTAATGGGAGGCAGATAGGGGATGGCACTTGGTACAGGGATTCTCCCTTGGGACATAAAGAAGGAGAGGTGTTTTTGAAGGGGAGACACCATTCTTAATTTTGGACATTGGTTAAGACGTGATTTTGGGAGTATTTCAAGTGAAATATTTCTGATACCGCTGTAAAAAGATTACACAAGAATGAGTCCTAAATTTTTACGCGGTAGCCAACCCCTGTAAAAAGAAGTGACTTTATGTCTTGAGGGAAATATTATTGAGTGTGTCTTTTTTGTATTAAATTTTTCCATACGTTGAGTATTTAATAATTCGTATTAAATTTTATATATTCAATTTAATAATTCATAATTCATTAACAAGATTAATTTATGTACATATTAAATTTTATTCAATATGTAATAAAATTAGCTACATTACTATCATCATCATTGCAAAAGGAATACGTGGGTTCCATGAAAGGAGCTGCTTTGGTGGGAGGGTAGCTGACATCTTTCGCCTCCTCACACTTCTACAAAATCATTAAGTAATATGTTAGTGGAAAGATATTTGAATAATAATTTCATCGTCATAAATTCAAATCAACGTTAAAAAGATGAAAAATTACCTAAAGAGGTTGTGCATCTATCGACATCCAGCACTGGAAAAAGAGCAAGATGATCATTTTCAAAGCCAAGTGACAGTTTTCAGCCATTTTCTCCGGCGACTGCATAGTGAAACTCGTGTGACAAACCTCAAACACAAATGTTTCTATCAACAGCAAATCAGATTCATGTAATAAAGAACAAGTGAACGAATATGAAAATTAGCAAAATTACATATATTCCCTTCCTTTTGTCGTCTCTCTTTTTCTCGAAGATGTTTGCTTCCGCAATCATGCAAAGATATTCTCACTTCGAATGGACCAATCATAGTTTGCCACTCTCTTCATCTTATCCATTCTGTGGGCAGCGCAGAAGCTTTCAGGTTTCAAGTGGTTTTTGTTCCAAAGGAAAAGGACAAGGGAGGCTGCCGTTTTGCAAAAAGAAGCTGTTTTGATTCTAATTTGCTGGATACCACCAAGAATTGGTTGTTTAAGAGTTAAGAAATCTTGCTAAGCAATGTTTGTTTTTCGGCATGAAAAACATTCTTACCAAACAAGTGATAAAAAAAAAAGTATATATTTAGACCTGTAAATATAATTATTTGATTTTTTTTAATAAAAAAATTAGAAATAGAATAAATTATTCTACTCCAAAACAGAATTAAAGACCTGCCATCAGCATATTTAAGGATTTATAATAGTATTTATAGATTATTTGATTTTTTTAAGATCGTTAATAGCATGAATCAAGTTATATTTAAAGTATGAATGGCAAAAAACAATGAAATTTACCAGAAGAGCAAACAAGAAGTTAATATTTGTATTTTTTATGAAATGGGTAAACGACATTTCGTTTGTCAATTTAGAGCCCTTAACATTGAATTTAGAGGTGTTAATGATATGAGTTATTAATGAGTTGTACAGGAGTTTGATTTGACTTAAACTATATATTTGATAAAAATTAAATTTGAAATCAATTTTAGGCATTTAATTAATGAACAAATTCAATTTGTTTATTTAATAAACGGACAAGCTTAAAAATCTTACAGCTTGACTCGACTCCACTTGTTCACAATTTGCAGTAACTAGCAGCTTAACGCATATGTCGCAAACTTGCAGTAACTTGCGTACTATTAACGAATCTGATGTTTGGGTAGAAAATATTTTTTTATAAAATATAATTATAAAATATTAAAAAAATATTTTATTTATCTAATATTAAATATAAAAATTTTGAAGAGGAATTCTTTTTATTAACTATTATTTTACATATATATTTTTTAATTATAAATATTTATGTCACTTCTTCATTAATATATATGTAAATAAATTTTTTATAAAAAATACTTTTTTTGATAAAACAAATGATCTCAAGATTTCATTTATTTTGCTGGAAAATATATTCTAAAAAAATATAATTATAAAATATCAAAATAGTAAAAAATGATTTAGATGTGTAATATTAAATATAAATAATTTGGTGAAAATTATTTTTTAAATAGAAAATTATTTTCTTCCACTACAATAACTTTGAATATTATTTTGTTATTATAAAATATAATTATGTATTGCATTTTTTCATTTATATCTATAAAAATATTTTTTTTTACCAAAAACATCTTTTAAATGACAAACGCAGCCTAAGTTACTTGACAAATACTTGAATTGAAAGCCATATTCCAAGATGAACAGTTTTTGTTTCACTAAATTACAATAACATTCGGTGGTGTATTAGCTTTTATCCTTTATATCCAACTTTATTACATATGACAAAATCTAGTGGAATGATTGCGAATAAATTTTTTATGCTTCATATAGACACAAGCCACTGAGGTTAGCCAGACAATTTGAAGAAGGTGGAATTTGAATAAAATTTTAGAACGTTTGTTTGTATATATTTTTATTTTTATTTACAGAAATATTTTTTAAAAATTATTTTTATATTTAAAAATAAAAAAAAGAGTATTGACGGTAGAGTAAATAAAAAATTATTTAATTATAAAATTATTATGAAAATAAAAAATAAATTAATAAAATATGTAAAAATTATATATTTTTTATTTTAAAAAATAAATTATCAAAATAGTTATTAAAGTAGAAATTTTATTTTAGAAAATATAAAAATAAAAATTATTTATAAAAATTATGAAACAAATAGATTCTTCCTATTATTCCACGATGTAAAGGAAGGGGAAGGAAAGAGAAGGGGAGGACACAAGTATAAATAGATGAAAAAGCTTGTAACTTAACCCTACCAATTTTTTTTTTATATATTCCCTTCTACTCTTATTATTTGTTGCATTTTTTTAAATTTTTATCCCTTTTTATCTGTTATTTAAAAAATTTAATGAAATATTATATATATTTTTAATTTTATTTTTATTAATAAATACTTTATTATTTTATATTTTCTTCTTGAAATATTTTAATAAATTTATTTTATTTTTCTCTCTTTATTTTCAATCATATTGATATTTGTATATGAAATGAGAAAGAAATTTATATGTGTATTTAAATTTAATTATAAATTTTAAGTAAAAGTAAAAATAAAAAATTTTAATTTTAAATTAAAAGATAATTTTAGAAAATTTGTTAAAAATAAATAAGTTAAATTATTTTTTAATCTTATAAAATTAATTAAATAATATAGATATAAAGGAGCAACTGATTTTACCATTTTACATTGAAAAGGAAGAGCTGCTAATTTTTGTTTTCACGTTGATTTGAATCAGTAAATGACTTTAGATTTTGGCGTTTGCATGTTTATTTCCTTCATAAGAAAAGCCAAATCCTTCGAATCAGCATGCTAAGCTGTATGAGTTTATATTTTCAGCACCGTAAATGACCTAACCAATTTTCCCTCAAATGCCTTATTTTATAACACAAAACCGACTGTTAAAAAAAGTAAGTAGCTGGCCAGTAGTTCATGACAGCAATGTATTAATTATTCCCCAATTAGAAGTAATTAATTTGGAAAAGAATAATTAAGAAGTTGATAGTAGGGAGTAGGGACAAAAAATAAAGTGCAATTTGGAGCACTAACTCCGAAAAACCTAACAAAAAATGGGGAATATCGTGGCTCCACTAAACATTAGTGCGTAGCATGCGACTCAAAGCAATTGCCACCTACGCTATGTGCTTCTGCTTTATCACTTCACTAACTATGTAATAAATGATTGATTAGGATATATATTTCCTTTTTTATATATAAATAAAATAATAATTAATACACCAAATTTAGGTTTGAATTCTTGTCTAAAATTGATTAGTTCAACAGAAAGTAAATTAAATTTCAAAACATTCCAAACATAATAAAGAATTTAAATTTCGACCCTTGAAGATATATTCTTAAAAAAAACTATTATTTATTACTTTTATCCATAAAAAAAGTGTTTAAATTCCAAATATCACGAAGAATAAAGTCTCATATTGCGTGTCTGCTCTGTATAATGTGAAAATTCTTTGTCCCAAGTTAACCAATTAGCAAGCTTCCTAGCTGCCCTTTAATATAGCTACGCTTTATACTTTCTCGCTTTCAAAGGAAATTAAAGGAAATTTGATGGGTAAAAAATAGATGAAAATGATTTGTAATTTAAATTTGTATTTAAAGATGATGAATTATGAAAACATGTAAAAAATATATATAATTTTACCACTCCAATTTTCAAAAATAAAAAAAATGATAATTACACACTCTCTGCTCCGTAAATTAAAAAAGGGATCAATAATTCTAATACAATATTTACAAAGGTAGGGTGAATATAATAATATGAGAGGAATTTAAATTTAGTTTTTATCTGCATAAAATTTATATTGTCAATAAACAAAATATATATATCATATCATTTAAAAATAAAAGTAATTAAAAGATTTTCATCACTAATAGAAAATCTAAACAGATTTTAAGGATGCAACAACGTATGCGAATATAATAATATGAGAGGAATTTAAATTTAATTTTTATCTGTATAAAAATTTATATTGTGAATAAATAAAATATATATCGTGTGATTTAAAAATAAAAGTAATTAAAAGATTCTAATTACCAATAGAAATTCTTAACAGATTTTAAGGATGTAACAACATATAAATAAGTAACAGTTAAGGTGGTTGGTACAATCATACTAGGTTATTAATTTATTCTTAGTTTGCGGCTAACAAATGAAAAAAAATTTAGTGTTGTATTAATATTGAAAATTCAGCATTATTTTTATACAGTATATTATTTTTTTCAATCTTTAGCATCAAGATTATATTTTTTAAAATAAATTAATATGTATCTTGCAATTGATTTTTATTAAAAATTTGGTATACTTATCAAAATTTATATGAAAATAGTATTAAATTTTTAGTATTAATATAATACTAGGAAATTTTCTCGAGTGAAAAATTCTTGAAATTGCAAATTATGATATTGAACCTGCCTTTAAAACAGTAATTATAATTTAATTTAAATATTTTATAATGAAGTAGTACTCTATATATAATAATATTTATATAAGGACATTGATCGCCTTGCATTTTTTATTAAAAGAATATATAAATATGTAATAATATAAAATATATCTACATAACAAGCAAATTAAAATTAAATTCATATATGAGAAATGTAAAGTATATAAATGGTGTATATTTTTTTTATTAATGGTGTGAGAAAAAAAATGAAATGTATTGCGGGTTAAAATATTCATTTCGCATGTGAAAGTTACATAAATCAGCATCTAATTGCAATCATTATTTTTCTTATATATATATATATATATATGAATTTTCTTTTTCCTACCTCTTTTTCTCGTCATCTTTCACTTTCTACTCAATTATTTTACTTGGAACAATCATATCGAAACAAAAGCAACAAATCAAACGGAAACAAACTAATAACAGTGAATAACATTAAACCCACTTTTACAAACTTCTTTTCTATCACTTTAATTTACCTCATAGTAATTTAATAATTTTTAAACAAAACTACTTTATTCTATGTGAGCAGTGGCTTTTTCAAATAAGTGAAGCTTCATATTTCGAAAACTTTAAATAAAATGATTAGTGAGATATAAAAGAAAATAAAAATAAAAAACCCATTTTCTAAGGCTATTATTTTTCACTCATTGCTGCTGCCAGTGGCAATAGTTAGCAAGTGTGCTTTGTAAACTTGCACTTTACATTTTCCCTCTAACAAATAATGAAACTCCAACGCTTAAGCATCATTATCTACTGTCCTTTTGTTTCCTCGAAGCCTCTCGGAGTTCAGATATTTGCGGACAAATGAACAAACAAATTCATCAAGACTCATAAAACCAAGAATTTAGCAAAGTATCTGAATGAAATTTGAATTTCGCTGAGCATTTAGCAGTATGATAAAGGATTTAAATATCATCTACCTGGTGTAAATTAATTGTGTATTATTACTTATTCATATATTATTATATCAATAAAAAATTATTAAAATTCATCTAAGACCATTAATAATCCTCAATTATTGTAAATTTTTTACTAATAATTTTTTTATATATTGATAATTTAAAATATTTTGTATTGATGATATATCAATTTAAGCTTTAAAATAAAATTATTTTTAATTAGTATAAAAATTTAAATTTAATTTATTATTAATCTAAATTAACTTTATACTATTACTCGCTCATGTGTTCTATTGTTAAAGCTTCTTTGCTATAATTAAAATTTTTTAATTATTTATATTTTTAATGATATGTTTTTTTAATTTATGGATAATATAAAGTATTTTACATTAATAATAAATTAAATTTAAACTTTTAATATAATGAAAAGATTTATTATCTTCTATGATCATATGTCTTATTATTTTGAGTTTAAATATTATTGTTATTAACAATTTTAAGAAATCAAATAATTTATAAGTATTATAGTAATATTTTTTAAAAAATAATAACGTATCTTGATTTTATATTGAAATAATGCAGGTAATAGTATGGCACACACATGTTGACAAATCATCATCTTTCGCATGTGATGTGTCAAGCCACACTCCAACACCAAGACCCTGTTGCTACCCATTCCTTTTTGCCATGTAAGCAAACTAACCCTCTAATTTATTTTCTCTCTCTTTTTTTAATAAAAAAATTCCAATTATGCAATTCGTCTCACAATTTATTCTCTTATATAATTAATATAAAATCAGTCCTATTTGTCCAAAATTAAAAATACTTTTTAACAAATTATTATGAAAATATTTTTAATTAATAAAAAATATATAATTTATATGTTCATTATCAATAAAAATAAAAATAAACACATAGAGATTGATACAAATATACTAATTTATTAATTGGCACAAATAAATTATATATTCATTTATTAATTAAGAAATTTTCAATTATTATGTTATATACGCAAAACAAAAAAATGTGATATTTAAATTTGTTTATATTTAAATGCTATATTATGATGTAAGATTGCTTTCAGTATGGTCCAGGGGGCATGTGAGGACAACAAAAGAAAAGGACAAGCATTAGAAAGTGCATGATTTGTATAAAAAGCTTAGTCTAAGATCACATGGAGGGGCCAAAGCTTGTCCATTAAACTCCAAGAAAATTAAAGTGAGCCAAAAAAAAAAAATGCTAAGCTTAATAGGGAACCCATATGCTCACCACTTAAGGGTGGACCCTTGTTTTGCTTTGTAGCCACCGCACTAAATTTTAATATTTTTCTATATAATCTTTTCAATTATAAAAATTATAAAAGTAAGGCGGTTAATCCCATAAACACAAACACCTTGTTATCGACATTTAATTAATATATATATTGTCGTTTTCATTGTATAAATAATTTCTTGAAGCAATCACAAATGGCGATTCCAATCGTGCGACCCACGCAGCTAGATAGACAAAACTAAAGCCTCTGTAAAGATGAGACCATTGCGGCTGATTAGTTTTTCGGAAGCTAAATTTTATTAAAAAAATTAATTTTATGTATATATAAAAATATATATTGTGTGTATATATATATTAAGATTAAAAAATAATTCTTAAAATTATAGTGTTAAAAAATTAATTTTATTTTTAAAATTTATTTATTTTTCAAAAGATATTTTTTTATAAAAAAAATTCTATATGCTCTTCTATTAACGAAAGAATAATATATTATTTTTTACTTTATTATTAAAAAAATTATCTACAGACGTGATAATAAAAAAATAATTTTTCTAAAAAAATTGTCTTCCACCATATTGTTCATATTTAGCATAAAACATATAGAATATTTTTTACCATTTTAGCAATTTATAATTATATTATCATAAAAAAATATTTTTCATCAAAATAAATAAAGTTTTAAATTTTTATTAAATTTATTATATTTAAAATTAAATATGTCAATTATTTTTATTATTTTAATAATTTATGATTACACTTTTTGTAAAAAAATTTATCAAAACAAACGAAACTTATAATTTCTTTAAATCAAATCAACGAAATTCCGTTGAAAGTGAACCTTATACCAATCACAATATAGCATTAAATGATGTTGAAAAAAATATTCCTTCCTCAAACATATGAATATCATATAATTAAATCAATCAAAATAAAATAATAATATATAATATATTTAATATGAAAATTTTTAAATTCTAAAGAAGAATAACTCATGGATAAAAAGAGATCCATTATATCAATATAAATTATAAGACTATACATATTAAATTTCTCAATCATTATATAATTTCTTAATTATTATCTTTACATTTCTTATAAATTTTAATAAGAATTCTCATATAATCTTTGTATACATTTATATCAATTTTTTTCATATCTTAAATCTTTAGTTAGTACACATATTTATATTTCGTCAATATTCATATTCAATTCTAGTCTAACATAAAATTCTAAATTGTATAGGAATTTGGATAAGTCCCGACACCAATTTCATACGATGAAAACAGATCTCATAACTCGGCCATCACAATTGTAATATAGCCTAAACGACGGGTATATCCAAAAGAAAGAAAGAAAGAAAGAAAATTGCATTATTTAAATATTATACTCTACGCACGAGTTTGATTGATAGCATTTTAGTATTGTTACTTGATATTGTACAATTCATCTTATAATAGAAATCGTTGCTATTTTATTTTTGATTATATATCATGTGTTTCGTATACTTAGTTGATGTAAGCAATATAATGTAATTTGTAGCAAGATGTATGTTAGTGCGTTACTTATTGATGGAACTCATGTTCATAAAACACATGATTTGTTGGCATAAACAATATTAATTAAGAAAACATCATTAAAGTAGTGTTTATATCAATATCTCAATATTTTTTAATGAAGTGTATAATTTTTCTAAATAATAAAAAAATCTTTAATCATAATTTTAATCTCTCTAATATACAAATTAATTGCATTTGATCTTTATAATATTTTGTTTTGATCTTTTTAATATATAAATTGAATTATATTTAATTAAATTTATTACCTTTAAATAAATTTAAAATTGAAAATTATTATTAACACGTACAGTTCTAACATAGAGCTCTAAGATGTTCTAATCAAAGGGTGGAAAATTTTGTGAATAGTGTAATTTTAATAAGTAAAATAGAGTATTTTCTTGTCTCAATAAGCCATGTAATTTTGCACATTTTTTATGTACCAATGATAATTTCACTTAATTTTTTTAGTTATTATCAATATTTGCAATCTTATGGAAAATCTATATACCAATGAGGATGTTTTATCCTACATTACTACATAATTGTTTATGTTGATAAAACATCAAGTGTTTAAAGGATTATACACTGAAAAATGACACATGCATAATTACATGTTGTAGTATATGTACTTTCAATGTCGGTTAGTAGGCTGTTGTAAGATAGAACAATAATGTTGATTTTTTATGACATGAAAACCAATGTCTTTTATATTTATATTTTCTTTAAAAACAACATTAAATGTCGTTTACATTTAAAAAACTAATGTCTAATAACCATCATACCACATCAATTTTTTAAATAACTAATATTGTATATCTACTCGCCCACCCAATTAAACATGTACTTAATTCCTTACTCCTTACTCCTTACTTATGCCTTGACCCTTACTGTCTTACTCTTTCATCCCAAACCCTTACTCCATCCCTATGTTCCTCACTCTCTCATTCTCCTTATTCCCCCTATATTTCTAATTAGATTTAGGAAGCCAACATCATCTATTACTTTAAATAATCTCAATTTAAATAACTTTAAAGAATAAATTAAATAATTAAAAATTAAAAATAATCAAAGTTTATATATAATACTACAATTAAAGTTAGATGCTTTGCTAAATTTCTCTTGATGCATATCATTCAATATATGAGATTTGCACTCTTTAGAAAAACTTTTAAACATAAAACCTACAAATGCAATGAACATCCATGAAAAGTTAGTGTATTACACATTTTTATATAAATAACTAGTAGATAGTACGAAAGAATACCAAAGAAAATAAATGAGATTAAATTTTTTACCTATACAAAATAGTAAAAGTTGCATCAAAATGATAAATAATAAAATAAGATTAACTAGTTAATCATAAACTAAATTGTAAAAATAAATATAAAAGAAAAAATTCTTACATTTATATTTTGTACTTTTAGCAAGTGCTAAATCTCATATACTTATTCATAGGTTAACTGAGATTCAATCTTGCAATATAATTAGTTCTTAAAAGTACAAAATTGAAAAGAATTATCTTAAGATTGGAAAATAAGTATATATCGTTAGATAGAAAATCATTTTAGGACTAGAAGAGTTTCAAGATAAAATTTATAAATGACTTTATGCTTTACTCCTTTTATTTTTAACTCATGCTATGTTTTATCCTTTTCATATTCAATTTGTGTTAGTGGCATAATATATTCTTTAGTTACTATACAACAACAAAGGTCTAAAATTATATTACACATTAGTTTTGAACACTTATTGTTGCCTTTAATATAATGATGTCGTTTTATCAAGAGATGTTAAATATCAGTTGCAGTTAAAAAAAAAACCAATGTTGTAATTAATGAATGATTTTTAATTTTTTTATTATATAATTATACAAAATAGCAAGAAAGTAAATATAAATGAAACAAAAATGAGAATGGAAATAATATATTATGAATATATATTCTTTCATTTTATTTATTTCCATACATAAACATATATATACATAGTGTGAAAATTATTATTTAAAATGAACAAAAGGCTTTACATTTGCAATAAATATACATGGTATTATTATAAAAATTAAAAAGAAAGTGGTTACCTACTACTTGTAGTTCTTTTATATTGCTTAATGGTATTTGAGGTGCTTGATTCCATCAATTTTTTGTATCTATTAATCTTGAGGTGCTTAATTATTTTATTTGGTATAAACACTTAAAGTTTCTTATGTTTCGATGTGAAAATAGGAATGCTTCTTACTCTCTGTGTATCAAAGTTTAACATAGCACATAAAAGAAGTAACATATCGATTTTTACATTAAAACAAAGGAAGTGTTAGAGGCTTGTAGAAAATGGAGAAATTAAGCATCTTAACATCAATAGGAAGACCACACACCATTGGTATTGCATAATTAGAAATACTTTAAATCTTATGATCATGAGAATTGAATCAAATAATGGATATGCTCATGACCATTTATTTAGGTTTAGATGATAACCGTGATTTGATGCGATGCCTATAACCATAAGAGAGAGCTTTTAAGATTGAGATGAATAGAGTAGATCATAGTATTAACATTGCGCAATAACTAGAATCTCCTAAAATTTGTTCAATTAAAGGCCTTGTGTCTACACTTTAACAATGAATATAAAATTTTTATAAAGAATTTGAAAAGATTTTTATTCGAAGTCCTTATAAATGCTTTGTAAAATTTTGGTGTTTATGGACAAATTGTGGATACAAGTTCTTGGATGGAACTTAGATCAATTCTAGAAACCTCTAAAAGGATTAGTTTTTAGAATCCATTAATAAAGAAGGCTCTTGAGATAAAGGGTATAGACAGTAGTATTAACATTATCTAGGTTATTAAGAAAATTTAAGAATTTTTTAGGGTTTCTTCCAAGGTGTAGATAAAAGTCCTTATAAGAAATTTTGAAAGTTCTCTAAATATTTCAAATAGCCATGATAATGTTGAATGCCAAGATTTACATCATTTAACTTAGAGCCCTTTTTTTTATAGAAGGAGATCTATATTGAAAGATGATAGATTTATTGTTAGAAAGCCTAATTGGTTATTAATTTAATACTAAAGTTTTAAGTTTATCACTTAAGGTGTCGATTAAGTACGAAATTGATATTGAAATTGTTAATAAACAGTCATGATAATTGAAGTGGACTTACATGATGGTTACCACAAGGAACCAACATTATAAATTCTTGAACTATATAATTGAGATGGGCTTAAATCATTGTCAACATAAAAACCTAATGTTTTAAGTTATTCATTAATTGTAGTTGATGAAATTATCTCCAATTTTATTCATTTAGATTTCTTTAATTTCATTCATTTAAATATCTTCATAAATTCATTATTTAAACTTTTTAATTTCTTTTATTTAATCTTCTTTATAAATTTACTCATTTATACGTGGTCAATTTCATTCATTTAAATTTCATTATAAATGACATTGAATTAGATATCCTCATATTATGAGAAAATGTCATCATATTAAGCGTTGGTTAGTCCCCAAAATTGATTTTTTTATGTTTGTTATTTCCTTAATAAATCCCTTTCAATTATTACAGATTTTTGTTATGAAAACTATCGAATACAAAGAGAAAGTTATTTTTTAACTAAATTAACATAGAAAGTTATATTTATTTCAATAAATTTTATCTTTGTCAATCTATATAATCCAAATAACTATGATATAACTTTAAGTAAAAATAAAAATAGATGAGGAAAGAAAAATAATTTTGCAAATTTGCAAAATTTTAAGTAAAAATAACATACAAATGAAAGCACAAACTAACAAATAAAAAGAAATATTATATCTAGAAATTTATATAAAATAATTACACTAAATCATCAATTAAAAAAAATTACACGTCTACAAAATAACAGTGTAAGAATAGCCAAAAAAATCATTATGTATCAAAATCTTCATTCTTGATTCAAATTCCAACATTGTTGTTGAAATTTCTCTATTTTGTATACCCTATGAGAAATGAGAGAGTACACAACAGGAAAATTGATGAAAATGGAATGAAAGATCTACAAAAATTATCATTCAATAGCTCTTTCATTCCATTACCATTCCATAGTAAATGAGAGAGTATATAATGAAAGAGAAACAAAGGTTAAGGTTATTGCATTGTATACTCTCTCGATAAAAGTGGAGTAAAATATTAACAATAACATTATGTACCAGACTCCTCATACTCAAGAGCATATTGGATAGATGCTAGAAGAGTTCGTATAGAAAAGAGAAACTTCGAGTGAAGATATATAGGAAAAAAATAAATATCAATTATTAAACAAAAATGATATCTTATGATTCTGTAATTTCCAATGCGACTTCTTAAAATGTCTTTTAGACGACAACTGTTAACAAGAACCAACATCTTATACTTTTGTGATTTTCAACAAACTTTAAAATGCCTTTTAAACGATAATTTAATATTCAATTGATGTTGAAAGGTGCTGCACAAACTTTACACATTGATTGTTTTCTTAAATGTTGCATCAAGTTTTTATATAATTTTGAAAATACCATCATATCAAAATAAATAATGGTATTTTTGTTAATTGACATCGATCAATGTCATTCAACAATTCTATACTAATGTTCAGATAAAAAAAAATTATCAATTTTGAACTTAATGTGATTGAATTTTTATATTAAGAGTAAAAATAAAATATTTTATTTAATAATAATTAAATGTGGCCAATTTATATATGTTTTATATTCTATGGGGATAAAAAAATGATAATATAACCTAAAATAAGTCCGTAAAATGTAAGTGCATGTCTAGATGTCAGTATGATATTTAATTTGGAGGACCAATCTCTTTTTCCTTTCATTTCTTTTCGACTTTGGTTATAGAGAGAGAGAGAGAGAGATATGGCGGTTTTGATGTGTCATTTCGCCTAAATAGGATTGTGCCTTAATTTCTAAATCGCAAACTGAAATTAAATGATTAATTAAATCAATGGACTCTAAAAATTGCTCCAATTATATGAATATATATATGTTTGTTAATTTTGGATTAAATCTTCACTATTGACTCAAATTAAGCATAATTAATTATTTTCCATCATTAAGATGATTAATTATTTATTTGAGAATATCATTTCTTTCCGTCATTCTCATATACAGAAAGACTGTGGTTTTGATGTGTTACTTCACCTAATTAAGATATTGTGCCTTAATTTCTAAATGGCACGCTGAAATTAGATGATTAATTAAATAAGTGGCCTCTAATAATGCTTTAGTTATATGAAAATGTTTATTTTTTTCGGATTGAGGTTGTAATTAATAGGTAGCTAGGCACATTATTGCCTCAAATATAAATCCTACTTTTGGGGGACCTTTGGATCAGATGCTTCTGGTTCTCTTCTTATCACATAAAAGTAAGAAAATGAAAGATTTGATTAAATTATAAAAAGGACAGATATCAAACAAAGAGTTTCAGACTCACGCGTGCGCACGTATATACAAAACATGAAACCTTTTTAGATCAATATATTTATGACTTGTAATGTCAATATCAATCTAATCTAACTTTAAATATCAATATCGCAATCAAAATATATGCTAACTATAGGGGACGAAATATGGATATTTTACTGTTTATAAATTATTTTTTATAATAAAAATAATTAAATTATTAAATATATAAAAATAAAAAATTAGATTATAAACACAACAAAAAATATAAAATTTTTAAAAAATATCAAATATTATCTAAGGCAAAAGCTTCCCACATTAATTGTAAGTTTTTATCTTCCAGTTATACTTGTTTAAGCTTTTGATTTGCTGATCAGTTGTAGTGTGATTATATAATTAATAGTAACTTGTGCTTGATCTTTTGTCACATTTTTTACCCATTTTGGATGGAAATTTCCTAGCACTTATTTCTATAAGAACTGTAAAAAAAAAAATTATGATATCTATTTAGTTTTACTGAATATTAGTATTATTGTTCATTATTTTTTGTGAAGTTAGAAAATTAGATCAATTCATCCATCTATATGATGTTAAAATAATTGATTTATTGAACTATAGTAAACATTATTAAGATTTCAATATTACAATAGGAATAAAATAAGATTTTAGTGCATTCCACCTATTACACAAACATTCAGGATTTAACTTGATTCTCATTAATTGGTAAAGTATAATATCATAACTATTGATTAAAAAAATAAGCATGTGAATGAATAATTTTAAAATTTATAAACATTTACTCATTTGATTTTCTCGTAAACAATTACAATGATACATTTTAATTTTCCAAAGCGTCTCATGCATCATAAAAAACTGAATATAAGATTAAAAAATATTCTTTTAATTTTTAATAAAATAATCAGTAATTTATTTCATCATCTTCATTTTTCTTTCCCTAAACAGACCATTGATATATGCTTGGCTAGTAATAACAAGAATAGTTAGATGAAAAAGTAGCAGCCAAAATCCCTAAGTAATAAGGTGATAGTGAAGTTGTCTTTTTCAATGCTGGTATTTTGCTATGATTTTTAAAGATTTTAAAATGTGAAATAACATGATAAATTTTAAAATTATTTAATCATAATTATTTATTTTTTAATAAATATAATTAAATAATTTTAATTTAATAATTTTGATGTGAATAATTACCTAAGCTATAGAATTCACTTTCAGTGGTACTTTGGGATATCTGATTAGTTGCTGACAATGAAATGCCAAAACCGTATAAACTAGTGCGGACCAGAGCTTCATTGCTCAAGACTCCTCTTATCACAGACACACGTCCTTATTTTGCCGACATGCTTGTCCCCCCCCCCCCCCCCCCACCTCTTTCTTTTGTAGGGCTAGAATCCCTCGATTGGGGCTGCCCTCCTATCTTGTGACCAAAGATTGATTTTAAAAATATATTTTTTTATTTTTTTATGATAGTCATTTTTAAATTTTATTTATAAAAATTTTAATTTTAAATATATAATTCAAAAATAAAAATTTAAACATTTTTTATATATTCTTGATATATATTAGTTATGTGAATAAATAAAATATTTTTATTTATTCTTTTGAATATTTTTTATTCTTTATTTTTTTAAAATTTGAAAAAATTTATGAAAATATAAAATGCGTTTTTAAAAATTATTTTTAAGAATAATTTTTGAAAAATAAAAAATAAAAATATTTTCAAACATACTCTAAATTAACGAATTTTTTTTAGTGATTTAAGTTATCAATTTATAATTGTGAAAAAGAAAGTTATTATGCCTTGTAATTAGATGTGAAGATAACTAGATAAGCAAATAGTATACTTTTTCACTTTTTTTTATAATAATTATGGTGTAGTACTGGTACACTATTAATTTAAATTATTAAATTTTATTTATTTATATAATAATACATAAAATAAATAAAATCTAATAATTAAATTCCGAAGTACAATGGGAATTATGGGATATCTCCCTTGTTATAAAGAAGAAAAATCCTATCACTGTATACTACAGATTTTTTTCCCTTCGCACAACAAACAATACCTAGAAATCCAGGAGCCAAACCTTGTACTCTCAGAAAAATCTAGAACAAAAAGAAACGAAACAAATGAATAAACACAAAAATCGGCAAAATACAAAGTTACAAACTTTTATATAGAAAATAAAAATTCAAAAACAACGACCAAGTTTGGGAAATAATCGTGACTTGTGAATTTATAGCTTTGACTCGGGTTGCGAGGCATGAAAAACTACCGATGAGATACCATAGGAATCTAACGGTAAAAATACTGGATTACGTTGATTTTATAAATAATTTATCGTTTTACTGTAATTCCGAAACTAATTACCAGAATACGCAGGGTGCCATTTCAAATGGTGCCCGCAAGGCTTGGAAGCGCCATTCAAAGTGGCGTCCTCCCCTTGTAGCCGCCCTTGGAGGCGCCATTTGAAGTGGCGCCCCCACCTTGGAGGCCCCATTCAAAGTGGCGCCCTTCTAAGGGCACCATTTTCAAAATTTGAATTGGGAGGCGCCTAATGAAATGGCGCCTCCCCCCTCTTTATATATACGGCCACCCCTCCCCTCCCCCCTCCCTCTCCCTCCGCACTCTATTTGAGAAACTCTCCCAGCCGCTGTTCTTCCCTTCTTTCTTCGTAAATCTTGCAACCACTCCCCGCAGTTCCTCTCATTCCCAGTATTTTATATTCTTTCATTCACAAATCATCATCTGTTCTTTCTTTTGTGCATTTCATTTGGAAGCATTTTCTTCTTTGGAGCAGATCTAATCTTCTTTCAACTTTTCCTTGGTTAGTATTTTTATAATTTCTGTATTTATATTATATTTTTTTAAATTAATTATTATGATTTATGATATGAAATGATGATCTAGGATTTAGAAAAAATTTATACAAATTTATATGATCTGTGATAATTTATAATTTTTACTGGTTAATATTTTGATAATTTTTGTATTTATATTATAATATTTATTTTATGTTGATTATTATGATTTATGATGTGAAATGATGATCTAGGATTTAGAAAAAATTTGTACAAATTTATGTGATATGTGATAGTTTATAATTTTTACTGGTTAGTATTTTTATAATTTCTGTATGTATATTATAATTTGTATTTCATATTGATTATTTTGATTTATGATGGGAAATGATGATCTAGGATTTAGAAAAAATTTATATAAATTTATGTGATCTGTGATAATTTATAATTTTTACTAGGTAGTATTTGTATATTTTTTATATTTATATTATAATTTTTATTTTATGTTCATTATTATGATTTATAATGTGAAATGATGATCTAGGATTTAGGAAAAATTGAAGCTTTAACATATTTTATTTTTTAGAAAATTAACATGTTATTAACAATATTTTATTACAATCATTAATTATATTTTTTAATTTATTACAATATTTTAAGTAAATTGAAGCTTTAATATACGTTTTATTAACAAAAATAATTAATTTCATATTATATTTTATAGAAAAAAAGTTAGTGATTAAATTAAATATTATTTATATAAATATTTTTAAATTTTTGTTGATGATAATTTTTAAATATTATATTTTAAATTTAAAATACATCAACTAAGAGTTCTCAAAGGATTTACAGTTTGTACATAATTTATTCTTCATTTCATGTACTTTGCTGAATTTTTTCTTCTTTATTTCTTCAATCATTCTATTAAAAGTTGAAATGCAATATATTGAATAATATTAATATAATATAATTTCATATTTTTGACATAAAATTATTTTCAATGATCAAATATCTTTTTTTAAAAAATTCATGTTATGGAAAACGCTAATTGAAATAACTAACTATATATTTTAGTTTTAATAAAAGTAGTTAAGAATAAAAATTAATTATCTTTTAAAATTTATTAATATTTGCATGATATAAAAGTTCAAACACTATATTTTAAATTGAATATACATTAATAAAATTTTATATATATTGTTATTTTTATTCGTTTAATATATTATTTTATAAAATATATTTAATTTAGCGTAATTTTTGCATAATTTTTTTATTGATACAATAATATCTAATAAATTTTATTTAGAGATTAAAGTTATTAAATTATCTAACATATTTTTCTTTCATGCAGAGGCTTTTTTCTATTTGCTTCTCCGAATACTTACCGGTTAGTATTTTTATAAATTTTATGCTATTATTATAATTTTTGTTAGTCACGATGAAAATATTTTTTATATTGGTAGAGAAATTTGTTTAGAATGTTATGATATAAATAATATAAATTTTTTTTATTTTATATTGATTGTTATGATTTATGATGTGGAATTATGATTTAAAATGTGAAGTTATGATTTATGAAAATTTTGTAGGAATTTATATGTACTGTGATAGGTTGTGCTATTAAAAGAATAACAAACGAGATAAAGAAAGGTATCCTAATATAGGTCTTAGGACCTAGGTGAAAGTTATATTTAGAGGATTTTTTCATGTAAAATCTTAATATAGTATAAGAGAGGTACTAAAAAAAAATTCTAGGATATGTGAATGTAACCAAAAGCCTTAAAAAATAGGATATTGTTATTGAAAATTTGAACTTTTTTGTATTTAAATAGTAGATATTATAAATGCAAGAATAATAACGTACTTGAAAAAATTATACTATACATAGGTTTATCCAGGAAGCATTAAAATATATATGGAGGTATTGCAAAATAAGTATTAGACGAAGTCGGTGAATGTAAAAAAGAATTCATGACTGTATTATATTAAAAAATTCAAATAATAATGTATACATAATTTTGGTTGCTATTTGGTAGTAGGTGTGAATGGAGAAAAAAGCCGTAAAAATAAAAAATATAGTGTATTAAAAATGTTAACTAATTTAATTAGTATAATTTGTGCAAAATAACCAAGAGAAGTGATAATTGAAAGAGATAAACTAAACTATAAATAAGATTATATAGCCAAATATTATATTAGTTTTGGAAAAGAAATAACATTTGCTTGGCCGGAAAAATAATCGTATTATTACGTAGTATTAATAGAATACCTTGCAAAATAGTAATACATCCCGTTCACTTTTAATTATAGTAATAAATACTACTACATTCGTTTATAAGAACAAAATTTGTATATGAGACTATCTGTCAGTTGTGGGGGTGTAATGAGTATTTTGCAGCTAAAAGTAAGAAGATGAAGAAAAGTTTAATTGCTTTTATATATTCAAATGGTACAATTATTGAGGGATCAATGGGGGTAATGTACGATGGACCTCCCCCAAAGACATTGAAGTTAAGAGGATGCAGCATTATGGATGTTTTGCAGGAGAGAATTCATGCTCGACTGAAGCTTCACGAAGATCAAGCTGTGGGAAAAATTGTTTATAAGTTTCCACAGCATCAAACATAAGCTCAATACATGGCATACGAATTGGACGACGATGAAGACTTAGCATGTGCCATTGCAAGCTACGAACAGCATCCGACGATGACAGCAATGGAGTTGTACGCGGAGGTGATCACATTCGAACTGAACGCGGCCAACCTGGGTTCACAAGAAAGAGTTCCAACAACTAGATCACCTGTGGTTCCAACTGCTAATGTCAGCACTAGTTGTTCGATAGTGCGGGAAGGGCTTCCTTACACGGGTGAAATCGAGTTCTACATTTCTGATAGTTATACTCCTGCATTGGACTCATCAGTTGCCAGTGTTTTCCTGCGAAATATATCACATACCATGATGGGTTCAACAAGTGCCTTACCGGTCGTAGAGGAAGAATCCACTGATCCTATATTGATGGATGCCCACCTCGAGTCTGGTTTTGAGGACGATGAGGTGTCTTGCAGTAGCGATGACGATTGTGACACTGATGACGAAGAACGCGCCACTGCACATGGAGACAGTGTTGCAACGCGACGAGTGAGAAGTGACAATGCTACACAGACATCATGTGGTGTCCCTCAAGCTGCTGTCTTCTCTCACATTGATTGGGATGCCATACGGAATCCTGATGAATTTTCGGAAATAATGAAACCAAGCTATGATTACGACATGGAGGACTTACAGGTTGGGCAAGAGTTCGATTGCAAGGAGGCTTTAATTGCTGCAACGAAGCATTACCACATCAGAAGGTACCATAATTATTACATGGAGGAGTCAGACACTAGAAGATTAAGCGTGAAGTGTGATAATTACGGGGACCAATGCAATTTCCACCTCAGAGCGACCAAGCTAAAGAATTGTAACACTTGGATAATAACTAGATTTTCAATACATCACACATGTGTTAATGCCAGTTTGACACAGGATCACAAGTCTCTGGACTCCGAGTATATCAGTTCCTTGATACTGGAGATGATTAAAGTGAAGCAAGATGTTCCAATCTCGCTTATACAAGAGAGGGATGGAAGGCATGTACGGGTATAAGATTTCGTACAGGAAAGCATGGAAGGCGAAACAAAAGGCAATTGTCAAGGTGTACGGTGATTGGGATAAATCGTATGAAGTGCTTCCCAAATGGTTGGACATTTTAGGCTATTGTAACCAGGTTTTGCTCAAGTTGGAGTCACAAGAATTCGTCACAGCTGACAACCGTGTTGACTCACAGAAACATATTTTCAACCGAGTTTTCTGGGCTTTCAAGCTATGCATTGCCGCCTTTCCCTGCTGCAAGCAATTCATACAAGTTAATGGAACACATCTATATGGCAAGTACAAAGGCGTGCTACTGATTGCTGTGACCCAGGACGGTAACAAATGTCCCGTTCCTCTTGCCTTTGCCATTGTTGACAGGGAGAACTATGAAAATTGGAGTTGGTTTTTAGCATTACTGCAGGGTAAATGTTACGAACCAGGAAGGAATATGCTTGATATCAGATCGACACCAAGCTATAAAGGATGCTGTGGCAACTGAAGGTTTGGGATGGCAGCCTCCTCATGCATTTCACCGGTACTGTATCAGACATATTGCCAGCAACGTTCGCAAGAAGTGCAGGGATGACAATGTGAGGAAAGCTGTCCTCAAGATTGGTATGCCATATAGCATAATATCTTTGTTGAACCTTACATCTATAAATTTGTGTAGCTGGTAGTTCAACCCGATTAACCTATTTGTCTCCTTCTGTTCAGCATATGAGCCTAGTTAGGAAAAAGCCATGGAGAGATTGGAGAACCTTAGCAAAGTCAACGAGGAGATCCACAAGAAGTTGACCGTTATTCCGATGGAGAAAGTGGACGCTTGCTTATGATGAAGGCAGAAGATATGGTCATATGACGACTAACATTGTTGAGTGCATCAATGGCCTCTTCAAAGGATTAAGGAAGCTACCCGATTAACCTATTTGTCTCCTTCTATTCAGCATATGAGCCTAGTTAGGAAAAGGCCATGGAGAGATTGGAGAACCTTAGCAAAGTCAACGAGGAGATCCATAAGAAGTTGACCGTTATTCCGATGGAGAAGTGGACGCTTGCTTATGATGAAGGCAGAAGATATGGTCATATGACGACTAACATTGTTGAGTGCATCAATGGCCTCTTCAAAGGATTAAGGAAGCTACCAATCACAGGCCTTGTTCAACAAACATACTATAGATGTGTCAAGTACTTTGTGGAAAGGGCAAAAGAAGTACATGCTGAACTACAACAAGGCCACATATACGCAAGCAGATTCAGACAGGAGCTTGCGACTATCCAATCACGTGCTTCTTCTTACCACGTTCGTGCTTATAATAGACAAGGGACTAGGTTTGAGGTGGTGGAGGGCCCTGATATGGCCAGGGGGTCATGTGGAAAGGTCGTCCAAGTGTTATTAGACAAAGGGCAATGTGAATGTGGACAATTCCAAGCATATAGGTATCCTTACGCTCATATTATTGCTGCTTGTGCCTCAATCAACATATCGTGGGAACCATATGTCGATGTTGTCTACAAGCTTGACACACTACTCAATTGCTACAAATCTGAGTGGTGGCCTATCGGGGAGTGGTCGCAATGGAATAACCTACCACCATTTCTTGTCCTAGTTCCAAATTATGAAAGATTACGTGCAAGGGGACGACCAAAGTCGACCCGAATCAGAAATGAGATGGATTGACCCCAAGAGAGCGGTGTAAAGCAAAAATGCGGTCATCGTAAGATGGAAGGACATAATTATAGGCGCTGCCCATTGCTACATGGGGAGGAAGGCCCTTCTACACGTTGATTTTTATTATTTACTTTCGCATATATGTTATAAAGTTTGTTAACCAATATCATAAGTGCAATGGTCAGATGATGTTTTTTTTTATGGTTGTAAAATTGCACGTCATTATGTATATATATGTTACCCCATCACTAGTAATGTGAACCGACCATCAGTTAATCGTCCAAGTGTATACAAATTGGTTAAAATACTAAAATACGGGTATTTTATAAACTTTTTTCTACTTCACCGTAGTTTCAAAAGTATTTACCCTGCTACGCAGGGCACCACACTGTATGGCGCGATTGGGCGTCCGCTGAAGGCGCCTTTCAACATGGCGCCTTTGCTGCACCTAACGGACGGGTAGGGGCTGGGAGGCGCCATTTCACTTGGCGCCTCCCTCGATTTCAAAAACATTGCTGGGCCTGGGAGGCGCCATTTCACTTGGCGCCTCCCCCAACCCCATTTCGCATTTCATAATATTTAATATTTAATTAATTAAATTTTATAAATTTATCTACATAATTATAATTTTATTATCATTTATAATAAAATTACAACGTTTAAAATACAATTAATTATATTTTATGATATTATTTATATATATTATAATTTAAAATTAAGATATGATTATATTAAAATTAAATTAATTATATTTTATAAAAAATATTTAGATTTATATACCAAAATATCGTTATATTTTTATTAATTTACAAAGTACACTATTTTTTTGATGAAATAAATTATTCAGTTAATTTTATTATAAATAGTGTAGTTGTGCACTCTGGGATATCCGGCAGGACTTGTGCGCTATCGTCGAGCTGACCACATGACTAGTTCTAGGCCCACGATCCGATTACATGATATGGTACCGACGGGTTACCAGGCGATGTATTACACCCGTTGGGGAAGCGCTAGACCTTGTGGTAATACTGCGTGCTAGTTTTCTGTATCTGATTTTCTTTAAATGCATTAGTATTATAACTAACTTTAATGTCAAAAATTTGCACAGATAGATGAGGTTTCCACACTACAGGACTTCATTACCCTTAAGGGGCAGGCTATGTTCACCTTCGATGCGCTTAGATCAACGACGGAGTCCATCCTTCATGCCATTCAGGAGGTTGATCATGTGATTATTGACTCACATGCGGAGCCAGCTCCTCATGCCCATCATATCCCAGACCCTGCGGAGGGTGACCATGATCAGCCTCGCTCTCGCCGACAACATCGCACTGCTCCATGACATACATCGTAGGCTGATGTTCCATCCGCTTCGACAGTGCAACAGATTCCACCTTCGACTGCCCAGGAGACCATGACGATGATGCCTAATGTTACTGCCTCATCTCATGTGTACCCTACTGCACCTGATAATCCTTCATCCTCCACCATGTTCCCGGCTGCACTATATGGGCCGTCGTCATCCCAGATGTACCAGTTTCCTCCTGGTGTTCCATCCTCATTCCAGGCATTTCCACACATACCAGGAGTTTCATCTTCATTCTATGCCTTTCCTTTCGGTGATGCTGGTCCATCGCAGCCATATCGTCCTGCATTTGATTGGCATACTCAGGATCAGGGATTAGCACATGGTGGCATGATGATAGATGACTCAGAGCTTGTAGATAGAGGTAGAGGTGGAGGCAGAGCGGGAGCCAAGGGCGGAGGCAAAGCGGGAGCTGGAGGTAGAGAAGACACAGACATCGGGGATGTGACTCCCGAGCCTGCGCAGAGGGTTAGTAGATACGGCCGCCACATTACCGATCCTGAATGTGGGACTGGACATCACTTACGTAGACATTAACTTTCTTTTTCATGTTTATTGTATATTTATGTACATTTATCTTACTACTTTATTGCCAAACATCAACATTTAGGATGATTTTAATTACTACAAAATTTTTAATTGCTTGCGTAGGAACAATTATAAATAATAATAAACTTCAAAATCATTGCAACATTTAGTTTTTTTAAAAAAATGATGATAATGACATCTCCCAAATATAATAACTAACATTATTAATTATCATACTTTCACAATTGTTATAATTATCTACTCTTTTTTTATTTACCATGTGACAAAAAATAAATAATATTAAATTGCTTTTATAAATTTTATATTCATAATATGAAATTTTTTTTATTTTTGAATTAAATTTTTTTCTCATTATTTATTTAAATATAAAAAAATTAATAATATTAATTATAATATTTGAAGGATAAATAACCATCATCCTTGTAAATGACATTAAATGCTGTGTTTATTCAATACGTTATGAGTCGAGTTTACCAAATATTTAAGAATAAAAATACGTAGCACAATTGTCAACGTAGATGGGGATGCTGCCCATGTACAGTACCAAACTTCAAGTCTCTTGGATTCACAGTAGACACGGTCACCGGCTAATTAACTTAAAAATGAGGAACAAGAGTGCCGTAGGCCAAAGGCACCATATGGCCTGGCGTCCCTTCCCTTCAGCGCCAACGACGCCATTTCGTCTAGCGTACCTCGACACGCCATTTGGCATCTCTCCACCGCTGTGCGTATCTTCTATGCTTATTTCGATAAAATATTTTGAAGGAACGATAAAACGAATAATAGTTTCTTAAAAAACAGTTAATCGATACTTTTCCCTCTCATTGTCAAAATATTTTATCATTGTGATGAAATAAAAAATAACTAATTCATGTTACAATTTTGATTTCATTACAAAATGAAAAGATTTTTGTAACGAAATAATTACATTTTTTTAAATTTTTAGCTATCTTCAACCTCGTCATTTCGCATTTACTTTGTTACAAAATAAAAATAATTTTATTGAGATAAATACAAAGTAGCAAGAATATTATTGGAATAAATATAAAATAAAAAAAATATTTATTTCATTATATTTCTTTTCATTTTTAACAATATTCAACTTCGTATATAAAGAATATTATTGAATAATTCAATAAATTTACTTATGTGTAATAACGTTTTAAATAATTACTTGTAATAATATAATTCCAAACGTTGGAAGTTTATAATTTCAAAAATTGATAAATATTAAGTGTCATTGGATCAAATTTTGAGAGACATTAATATAAATTACGTAATTATTCTTTATTGATCCTATATTTTTTAAATAATATTTAATTATTTACTAAATATTTATTATTTTTATTCATTATATTATTATCATTAACTACTTTCTTATTTAATTCCTATAATAAATTTATGTATTAGATATCAAAGTGGAGTTAACATATTTTTTTATGACATCAAATATAATTATGAAATGAGTAATTTATTTTTAAAAATTGATTTTGAGTCACAATCATATATTATTTATTTTTAAAATTTTTATTTTTAAATGATATCAAAATTAATTATTTTTGGAAGAAAAAATTGTAAAAAAATAGGACCGAGGGCGCCACCTTGAATGGCGCCCTCAGAGCTTCCAGAGGCGCCATCTTGGGTGGCGCCCCCCCCAAATGGTACCATCCCAAATGGTGCCTCCCCCCTCCGTGCATATTTTGATAATAAGTTTTCAAAAGACGGTAAAATGGAAATAAGTTTCGTAAAAAATAGTAAAATGGTATTTTATCCGAATCTAACTATTGCGTAACACTTTGGTAGTTTTTTTAAAAAAATTTATTTTTGAAATCTTATATTTAATGACTACATTGGCTTCTAATTAATTCAAAATAATTCAAAATCAATTCGAGTTGAACCTTTATACGAGAGGAAAGCTATTTCAACATTTATTTTTTTCATTAATAAAATTTAAATTCAAAATCTTATTCGCGCGGAACTTCAACCACTTAAATTAATAGGAGGCGTTGGTAACACTTCTGTAGTTCTGCAAGGTAAATTTCTTAAATATTTGTTGGTCAATAATTATTGCTTTCCAATGATATTTTTTGGCGATACACTCCTAGTGGTGGTAAGGTAAGTCAACCATATCAATATTATTTAGTCGTTGCCATCTGTAGCTTTGCTTAACAATTGACCACACTTCATTTTGCACCCACTATAAAGATTCAATCAATTTTTTAGTGAAATATAATTATAAAACATTAAAATAAAAATATTTTATTTATTTAATATTATATACAAAAAATTTAAAAAATAATTTTCTTTATTTAAAAAATTAATTTTTTCTAATACTATAACTTGAATTATTATTTTTTAATCATAAATACAAATAACATAACATTTTTTATTGATATATATGTAAATAGTATTTTTTATAAAAAGTATTTTTTTGACGAAATGAAGACAAATCTCTAATCTGGCAATACTTTAAACTAGCATATAATGTGGAATTCTTAATCTGAGCAAGTGATTCCCACCGCCAATATTTTAGAGTGTGGTTCAAATTAGTTCGTCTGTTTAAAATAGGTTATGCTTGTTTAATTTGGATTGTTTAATCTGTTATTGAATACCATTGAGTTTTTTTAATTGCAGAAGTTAGTTTAAACTTGATATTTTAGATTAATTCTATGTAATATTTATGGATGAATTGATTTTAACGATGAATTATGAGTCATTAGATTAAATTTTTTTACTCGAAAAAATTTTTTAAGGTAAGTCATTAGATATTTAATACATGAATAAATTTAATATATGAAAGAATTTACTAAAATTTGAAGTACTCCCACACATGAAGCAACATAGTTAAATTAGCCGTTTTCACTACGTCAAGCTGATCTTGCTGGCCAGAATTTTTGTAACTCAACTTTGATATTATTATTATTAAATGTTATTGAGCATTTTCGACTTTAAAATTTTAACACACGTCAATATGAAGAATAACGCGTAAATTGCATTATTTATACATATTTTATATTCGAATCTCGTTATTGTTAATAAATAATTTTAAAGACCGAATAGAGTATCATTATAAATCTTAAAAAAATGATTTTAATTAAAATTGAAATAAAATATGATCTTATATTACTTCTAATTTTTATAATCACGAGAAAAGGCATTACTTAAGCCATACTAAAAGGACTTAATTAGGTGGTGCGTGGCTTTTCATTGCTATAAGAAGGCGAACAATACCAATGCCTCAACATGTAGAAACCAAGATATTTTGGTTATGAAGGGGAAGGTTTGGCAAGATTGGAGAATTCCACATCACTAAACATGTTTTCCGTGAATGCAATAGACATAAATTAGTGCAATGAGTTTGGAATTAATATTACATTCTACGCATCCACTTGATTGACGGTAACCGTACACCAAATTTGAAGCCTTCACCTAAGATAAATGGACAAGTTATATGTATATAAAATTCTTGGTACACCCTTTTTATTTATTTATTTTTTGCAAATAATGCATTGAAAAAATAATTTATATTTACATTTATATTTAAAGTGGCATTTAATTTGCAAATTTTTTTTCATATTTTGGAAAATATTTTAAGGAAATGTGATATTTTTACTTTTTGTTCAAATTTTAGAAAAATATTCTTGAAAATATAAATATTTTTAAAAATATATTTAATTCAATATTCCCTCAAAATATTTTACAAAGAAGGTGAATATCCTACATTTTCATAACTATGGAATATTTAATTGATATAAATAGGTTCTTTGTCTACCTACATATTAGAACCTTACTATTATTAATACTTTATTTCACTAATACTATTATTTTTTTACCATTGCTATCTATTATTCATCAAGATCAATCACAGTTCACCATAACTTGTTATTATTGATTATCGGTAGCCATCACCCATTTTTTACAACCATTATTGACCACGACTTACTGCTAGTAAGTACCACTTATTATTATCTATTATTGATGATTATTATTGGTGACCACCCTTCACCAGTGACTACTTTTTATTACTATTCATTATTAATGATTATTGTTTAAAATCACTTATTACCATTAATCATTATTTACCATTATTTATTTTCAGTAACCATCATTGACTGTCATTTATTTTTATTAGCCATTGCCGGTCATCACTTACTGCCAATGATCAATAATCACTCAATTTTTTAATAAATATATTTTAATAATCTAACAATTTCTTAAAAATATTCAAAATAATTAAAATATAATATTAAAATATTTTTAAGAATATTTTTAGTTGAACTAAATATGGTAATATCATATTTTCAAAAATTAAATTTTTAAAAATCATATTCACGAGAATATTAAAATTTTTCAGAATGTTTAGTTCTATGAACTAAATGCTACCGAAGATCAATCTTTATCCAAAAGTATTTCATTCATAATAGCAATATTATACATACTAAAAATGGAATCGAAAATTAGGTTTTGAATATAAATATAGGATTATCATTAAATAATAGTTAGTAAAATAAATTTATAAAATCCAATCCGATGGATATAAAATACTCGAAACTTAATTTTAGATCTCATTTTTTTTTAGATATAACCTTTTTGTTGGTAAATTACTTGAACTAGACTCGAGTTGCAATTTGTGTATATATATTTTTTGCACTTAATTTTAATTAGCTATCAATTTAAGGGGAAAATACACTTTATCAATCCATAATATTAACTTAATGTATAAAGAAATTAATGATGCATGCCATATTTCACTGTAATATAATATTTTGATTTAGGTTCATATGAGTTATCTAAGAATTTAGATAGTTTTTAGAACTTCCTTTCATTTACTCTACTCCTACTTAAATAAAATAAATATTTTCTCTTGGTTTGAATATTGTTGGTGTCGATTTCAGACTGAGGAGGCTTTTAAATTCCTGATAGAAAAACCTGAAATGTATTTCTTGAAATCTTAAATGGAATAAAGAAAAAGTTTGAAACTATCCTAAAAAAGTATTACAAGATGAGGGATTAAATTAGTGTGGACTATTATAAAAAGACAAAGCTTTTCATTTTTAAAGCATGTCAAGAAGAATGCCCACTAAACCAATTTGGTTTAGTTGGTACTGATTATCCAAAAAATGGTCCCAAAGCTTCATTCGGCCAAGCCAATGGTGACTGAAAAGTTGGATTGAACTTTCATCAACCCCACACCCAAAATTTTTTTTCCTATTTAAGTGCAATATTATGAAGATTAAAATTAAAAAGATAATTGAAACATAATTGGTCCGCCCTCCCCAAATAGTATTTTTCTCTATTTCTTCCATATATTTTCTTTTTTTTTATTCATAATTTCTTTCATAGCATTACATATAACAAAATTTAAGTTAAACTGGCTTTATTAATTTTAAAATAGGAAAATCAATTTAACTCAGAATTATATCAAATATATGTCCGTGAATCAACCTACATGTTTCTTTCCCAGAATTAGTTTCTATGTTCGTACACAACATCATCTCCAGTGCAGACGAGGACCACACAAGATAAATAGAAGTGTATTTTTTTTCCTTTTTATTTTTTTAAAGCTTTGAATTAAGATATATTACCGACTTCTTTAAAAACTTATAATGGTATTTACAAATCATTTAATTCTTTAAAGTTATTGGTAGCTCGATTCAATTATAAAAACATGGGAGATGGAAGAAAATACAAGCATATCTAAATGTTCTATGAATATGGTCATGTGCAGTCACCTATCATCCTGCTATAGAGTGGTGCACCCTCTTCCAATCTAGGATTAGGACAAGACTTGCTAGATCATGTAAACAAAATATAGCACTCATTATCCTATTTTTAGGGCTTTTGTCTGATAATTGAAAGGTTTCAGGGCATCCCTGGAATGGTCCCCTAGCTTCCCAATCCATTGATAGAAATCCCTAATGGGGTAGGGAACTTGCTGGTCCTGCTTCCGCGTCGTCGCCCCCACGTTCTCACCACCTCCTTAACGTTAAAAATAGAGCTCTATTGCAAGAAGGGCGGTATGCTTTATTGGGATATAAATTCTCTTAATTTCTTTCTATTAATTTTATATTAATTCTACCAGAATTTATCATTTCAAATAAAATAAAATTATATTTATTTTTTAAAAAATTTATTTAATATATTTATTAAAAAAAATACAGCCGAATCTATCTCCACCTTATTACAATACGAGAGAGTTGCAATGAAAATGTAAAAATTAGAGCGAAAGTAGGACTATATCATCACTCATGTTGTAGCTCAACTTTAGATTTAAACGCTCACCTTTTATTATTATTATTATTATTATTATTATTATTATTATTATTATTATTATAAGGAAGAAACCTTTTGTTTTGGGGTAATCTAAAGAAAGAAACTTTAGAAATAAAATAAGTTGCTCTAGTTTAAAAAGTATTTATAATGATATTTATTGATTGTCTAATTCTTTAGAATTGATGAAAACGAAATTTGAAAATAAGATGTCAATGTTTGAGGATAATAAATCTTGTTAGTTAAGTGGATAACGCAAAAAGCTTTTTCATCCTTAAACTTCGAGGTTATGATTCCGTATATATCTGAGAAGATATGCATTAAAACACAATCAGTTTTGTCAAAATCGGGAATAACCTCTATTTTTTCATTTCAACAAAAAAAATATTATTAATTTAATAATAATAAAGTAATAAAAATATTTAAATAATCTAAATGGATAAATATTAATTTAAAATATTTAAATCAATTTCACTCATTCTCTCTTAACTCTATAATAAACATATTTATTAATTATAGAAATTATTATCGAAAATTAACTATAATACTCTTTTTAATTTTATTATTTTTAAATTAGGATTTGTTGGGTCCATAGTAATAGTATGAAAAGTTTTGAAGAAAATATAATTTCCTCAAAAAATTTTACTTTTCATGACTTCTCATGAAGTATGGAAAGTTAATTACTCATTTTCTTTTTAGGTAAGTTCTATTTTTTATCCTAGACTAAGTTCTATTTTTACTTTCCATATTTTTTATGAATAAAAAGATAAAATTATTTTTATTAAATTTAATTAATAATAATTAAAATTTATTAATTTATATTATAATAATACTGATGATATAATATTCATTTTATTAATATTTTTCAAAAAGTTTAAAGTTGAACTAGATAAGATATGAAAAACTACTTATTAAACAGTATTAGTTCTTAAAATGTTTATATAGGAAGTGTCAAGCAAACAAATTTATTTCGTTCAACTTTAGTAAGTATTGAATGTGAAATGCATATTTGAATACTTAATTTAGAAATTTCTATTCATTTTATATCCCAGCAAAATTGAGCATATTTTATCGAATACTATTGGTATAATTATATGTGATTAAGATATTATCCAAAATTTTTTAGACTGGTTTGTATGATATTTCTTTTCTTGAAGTAGAAATATTTAAAATTTTGAGTAAAAGGTTTATAAAATAATTATACAGGCTTTAGTAAATAATTTTGTTTGAATTTATAAAATTTTTTAAACCTTTATTTTGAGTTCTTAAATTTATTGAATTATTATAGAAATTATTGGAAAAAGGAGAAGAAAAGAAAATGACAAAAATTGGAATTTGAATGGCTATGATTTATTAGGAATAGAAGTTGTATGAAAAAGGATTGGTTAAGATCAATTTCAATCTTTGGTTATTATATTTCCTACCAAACCCTAACTTTCTTCTTCACCCTTTCTTATCGGACCGAAGAGGTCAAGCCAAAGTTGATCACATTACACCAAAAATACTAAATCTTCTCGCCTACCTCTCGTCCCTCTTTTTCCCGGTTTTTCTCTTTGCCTCATTGTCTCTTTCTCTTTCCTCTAGTGAACCACATTTGGTCTCCACTCAAATTGTCGCCTCGCTCTCCTCCTCCATGGGGATGATGGCAAAAAAAATGGATAGTAGATTTTGCTCTGTTGTGTGCAAATTTGGTGTGAATTTTTGTCTTGTAGGACAAATTTTTGCTCTAAAACAATTATGCAAAATAAAGTAATATTATTTTTGCCTTGCTTTGCAGTGCTGCAAAATAGTAAATTATTTCTTTATTTTTATATTATATTTAAAAATATATATTATTATAAATCCATTGTAATAATTTTATAATTAAAAAAATTATATTAATTATTTTTAATTAATATTTATCTTAATTATTTTTTAAAATTTTATATTAATTAAATAAATTATATGTAATTTTAAATTAATGTTATTACATTATATTGAATATTAAATATTAAGTATGTGTATATTTAAAATTTATAAAGTTTAATTTTTTTAAATTTTTTTGAATTTTTTCACATATTACTAGAACGAGACACTAACTTGTTTCACAATCGAGAACGAGGCAAGGACAGGACAGAGCTTCACAATTGTGAGGCTAGGTATTATACTATCGATCTGTCATTGGCCCACTTCATTATCGTCCCTACTCTTCCAGTTAGCAGCAAGCTATCAATGTCGAACAAAGACAAACAACTGCTAGAAATGGTTGAAAGTCAACGTAGTTTCAACTTTCCTCCATGGCTTGTGTTTACCATGGTTTGCCATTGGCTGAACTCTAACCAACCTCCTTAGAATGGTGTAAACTTATTTAAAGTATAAAATTTTAATATTTTTTACATTTAAAGCTTAATCTAAAAAACCTTAACTTTAGAGCTAATTTCTAATATTTTTGAGATAATCTTGAAAAAATATTGAAATTTATGATTTAGAATATTAGAGTAATTTGCGTATAACCTAGATGAAGAGTTATGGGAAAAGAATAATCATTTTTGTATTATTTCATGATTTATCTTTGTAGATTAGTAGATAACTAATAAAATAAGCAAATATGGTAAGTTGGAAATTCATGAAGAAACATGATACATTAAAGTGAGTATATACTTTACTTTACTACAATAATCCTATATTTTTATATGTAGTTAAATGCTTGACTACTATGCTTGTATATGTTATTATTTATAAATTTTGATATGCTTGTAATTAAGGCATTTTAGTTATAAATCTTGTTAAATTTGTTATGATGGTTGATATATATATATATATATATATATATATATATATATATATATATATATATATATATATATATATATATATATATATATATATATATATATATATATATATATATAATTGAGGCCTTGTAATAAAAGTATGACAATATTGTTGCATAATCGGATATATGTATATATATAATGAGTGTGTGTGTGTATAAAGTGTATTCTTAAATTTCATCTTTCCATATAAATGTGTGTGAGTAAAAATAAATAATAATACATATATATATATATATATATATATATATATATATATATATATATATATATTTGTAACATATATACATAAATATAATCATATACACATAATCATGTAACTATATTCATATATGATTTGGGAAAACAAAAAGTTTCCTTATATTGATCTAGTAGTGCCTTACTAATTCGATGGCTAATTGGCTTGTTTTGCATAGTAAAGATGTTAATATAAACTATAAATTGTTATTGAATTGTCATAACTCACATAGGCTGTAATCAACATAGAAAATATTTTTCGATTTCCACTAACCTAACTAATTCTAAACTTTGCACTATCACACAAATTAAAGGTAACAATATATTTTATAAATGATTTTAAAAGTATATATTTACAAACAAAAATTATGGTTTAACATGGCCAACACTATATATAAGGCTCAAACTATTTATAACTATAACTAACATTGACTATGGCTACACAACATAAAATATTAAGGTGTCTTTCACTCTTAAGCTATTGGTGGATGAGGAGACTTTATGATGCATTTTTAAGGAAGAAAAAAACTAAAGAATAAGTCATTGACTTAATAAGTAAATAATCAATTTAACAAAAATATAAATAGTCATACATTCTTTTACACACACACACACACACACACACACATATCAATACTCAATTATAACCACTCTTCTAATTCGTATACTGTACAATATTCACATTCAATGTAATAGCAAAAATAATGTATAATATTAATGATAATGAATAACAAACAATTAATTTGCCTTGTGCCTCCCAATCAACCTTATCCATTCACAAACTCAACCTTAGTCCTATTATCACCTTATTTGTTTACAAACAATTTTCAATTTTGATACCTTTTCACTAAATTTCATATCCTTTCCTTTAATTCACATTTCCATATAGTAACACATCCCATTAGGATCTTATCATTAATCATACACATCATTTTACTTACAAAAATTAATCAAGTACTTCTACATCATATATAAACTTATATTACTAAGATATGTCGACAAACCTATCAAATTTGTAAAATAAAGGGAGTATTTGAATATGATACTCAAATATAAAGTTCCAAAAGCCAAGCTTGAAATGCATATTCAAATACCATATGCAAATGAACTTGTCCAGAGATGATTAGTTTTGAGATATCAAAAATGATATTTAGGTATGGCTTTTGGAATTTAATTCCTAAAGTTATATTTAAATATTACACTTGAATATATATATCCAGAGGTAAAGCCTTTTTGTGATATTTGATTGTGATAATCAAATATAGCCTTTTAATAAGGACTTCTAGGCCCATATTTGATTATCATACTTGAATATAATTTGAAATTTTTTCAATTTTCCATGAGTTTCCATTATACAAAGGTCAATCCTTTCATCAATTACCAATCTAAATCATTCTTAATCCAGATTTCATTATAAATGCATTACCTGTTCTATGTACAAACTTCAACATACTATAATTTCACATTGTAAACAAGATTTCAACATCAATTTATCAAAATATCTACAAACAATAATCCTACCATATTAAACATAAATTTTGAATTTGGTAAGATTAAGTTAATTATCTATGTACTTGGTGTGTTGCAGAAGATTAGATAACTATAGAAGGATAATTGTTTACTCTTATTCAACATAAAAACAAAAATCATCAGCTTAAATCCCTAACTTCCCTTATCCTTAACAAAATTCTAGAAATTTACTATCTAAAATTTGACATTATAAAGAGTTACCTTAGTGGAAAAAAAGATTAATTCCTTTAAGAAACTAGGTTAATCCTTGTAAGATGGCTTGAGATTTGATGAAGAAATTGAAGAGAAGAAATAAGAGGAGGGTAAGTTGATTGGTTTATGAAGGAATTGGGAAAAAGTAATGGGCTTTAGAAGTTTTAATGCCATAAGGGCATTTTCATAATTTTGAAAGGTTTTTAGGGGTAAAATGAGAAAATAAGCTTATAAATCTCCTTCATATACCCTTACTCAAATTTAATTATATAGTAACTTATATTTAATTTTATTCTTGCTATTTTCATCATTAAATTCTATTTTCATTAAAGAAAATCTCACCTTTAAGGAACTAATTACCTTATTATCATATTTACAACTCTGAAGGTTTACTAAATAGGTAAGAGTAATTTTGTTGCCTTTACATCTCAAATTCCCATGTCATTTTTCCTGCTCTAATAGCATTGGATGCTTATGTTTCTTATCCAATTAAAGTGAAAACTCTAGCTCTCTAATGTATTCTTTCCTTGGTTACTTTCACTACTTCGTTTTGGAGTTACCTAATGTCATATTGAAGTTTCTGATTGTGACATTGGTGCACTTTGTTAAGGTGCAAGGTAGTTTGCACTATAACTAAGAGGATTTTTTAGGAACTCTCTTCTTTTATGGCTAAACTATCCATATTGATAACATATAACATTCATTAGATTATAAGGTCTCAGATGTTTATTCTTATATTGCACATATCTAGGTAGTCTCAATCCCCTTTGATAACTACCTTTTCCTTAATATTACCCCTTTTTAGAGCTGATTGGGGTATCAGGATGAAATTGCTAGCTACCATGATCTTTCTTTCTTAAGGATTCATTGAAAATACCCCTAAAATCTTTCAAGCTATAAAAAGTTTAACTTCTTTCACTATAAGAAACACTAAAAAGAAATAGTCATCTTGAACTAGTTAAAAATTTAATATCTTCTAAACTATTACACTTCCATCTTCTAGCTTATGCTTTTCTTTCTACTCCATCCTTTATTCAAAACTTTGTTTGAAGCACTTGATCAATTATTTCTTGAAAGGTAGTTATCTAGGTGACATGGTGACATTAAAGAAATAATCTCAAAGCTTGTATGCAAATTTCTGAACTTTGGTTTGTTCATTTGGAATTAAGTACCCCACATAGCAAGATAAATGAGTAAACTGCACTATATACTAATTGATGGTCATTTATCCCTACTTTAGATACTTAAACTCTTCGATTTTCACTTATCATTCACGTAGTAGCAAAAATTGATCTATAAAAAGTTCTTGAAATGTTGCCTAGGTTAAGGATGGTAAAGTGGCTTCTTTATTTTCTATAATATTGGTGAACCAATAATGTGCAATGTCCTATAATTTGTAACCTACTAATTTGATGAACATTTAGTCTGTATAGGAGAACATCTTCTTATAGTACTCAATCTGAGAAAGGAACTAGTGTAAATTAGCGTCTGGATTTGTACTTATTGACACTTAATTTTATCTAGATAATAATTAATTTAAAAAATTATTAAAAAATTTTAAAGAAAAAAAAATTACTTATATGACTTCTTTCTCATTTTTTTAAAAGATTCACAAGGTTAAGCGAATGATGGCTCCTAAATCTACTTTTGTAGATTTTGTAGCTAGAAAATATGAAATTTGGCCATAAATATCCTATTGAACTTTATGGAAGGGATGAATGCCATCAAAGCCACTATTGATTATAATGCATTCACCTAACTCAAAGGTTCCACATGGTCTTTAAGGGTTTTTATCATATTTGGCCTAATGATCTTCAATAAGATTTAAGTGCTTAGTTTATTTCCTAAAAGAAAAAAATAAAAGGAAGTGGATTCCTTCAGAAGAGGTAAAGACGCTCAATCTCAAAGAGCTCCTTTGCTCTCTCCATTTCTCCCTTTTAACATCTTTTTTATCATTGACTTAGCCAAAGAAGTAAAAATTAAACTAGGCTACCAATATAACCAAAACCTAAAAACTTATTACTCTTTTGTCATAACCACATGTACTTTCTTTTTCATTTCTAATGCTAACATATGCAGTTTCCTTTATATGCCCTTAAAAGCATAAAGTAAAAACCACCCATGAAATTAAACCCATTTTTCTTGTTGAACTTTTTCATTTTCACTAACCAATTGATTTAAGAAATATGGTGCAAATTGGTACAAATTGCCCTAGAGTGTAACTGACATGAATTTGAATCTTGCCCACTTCATTATGTACCTATTTAGATAAAATATTAAAATGGCAGAAAGCTTGAGTTTGTAACAAAATAGAAAGCGAGCGAATGTGCGTGATGGTCAAAACCGAAGTTTTACAATTTAGATTTGGGTCATCATCAGGTTCAAAGGAGCTTATGTATATGAAGGCTAATTATGAGCATATTATAGGTAGTATAGACTCAAAATCATTTCATCTCATCAATTCAAATGAATGCCCAGCTTAAGAACTCAGTATTTCCTTGCTTTAAATAGAGCTCTAACTTAAAGTTTAAATTGTTGATGTAGATTTATCATCAATAAACTCCAATTCTAGTCAAGGTTTTTACAAAACAAGGATGATAAGGACAATGCCATTTCCTATAGTTGCATGTAACCTACCATCTTTTTTAATTTAAATTTTACTTGCTTAAATTATGCCACCCATATACCTTTATATTTTATTTATTTATTAATAACTTATTTTATTTATGTTAAGATATTATTTTATGTAATTATTATAACAAAATAAATTAAAATAGTCTAAAAGTTTAGTGTATTTTAATATTTTTAAGATAAGAGATATTTTTAAAGTTAAATTAGGTGAATCGATTAAATTAAAAAATCTTAATATTATTACACATAAAAATTATCTTATACTCATCATATGCAACAATAATTTATATTTTTATTTTAAAATAAAATATTATGCATTTTTGTGATAAAAGAATAATACTAAAATTAATTACAAGTATAATAAATACGATTTTAATTTTTGAAGCAATTTCTCTATTTATATTTGATCATGAAATTGGACAGATTTGATATTTTAAAAATTATAAAGTAATATTAGAATTATAATTTCAATTTTTATGAACAATTTCTTTATTCAAATTTGATTATAAAGCTAGACAAATTTAATATTTTAAAATTTATGAAATAAAAATGAAATTATGATTTTAATTTTTCTAAATAATTTCTTTATTTAGATTTATCAATGAAGTTAAAAAATTTTAATATTTTAAAAATTAAAAAATAATATTAAAATTTTAATTTTAATTTTTTTAAATAATTTCTTTATTCAGATTTGATTATAAAGTTGGACAAATTTAATATTTTAAAAATTATAAAATAATATTAAATTTTTAATTTTAATTTTTTAAATAATTTTTTTATTCAAATTTGATCATAAAATTAGCTAAATTTGATATTTTAAAAATTATAGAATAATATTAAAATTATGATTTCAATTTTTCCAAACAACTTCTTTATTCAAATTTAATCATGATGCTAGATAAATTGGATATTTAAAAATTAAAATTATTAATTTAATAATTTTAAAATAAATAAATAAATAATATTACTTAAAATAAATTTCCTTTATCTCATTATTTTAAAAGTTACATTACAATTATCTTATCAAAAATCTTCCAAATATAATCAAATAAAAAATTTTCAAAAATAATAAAAATTCATAGATATGATGTATTGAGGTTAAGTAATTCAATTACAAGTATGATCATGATAATATTTACTAAGGCCATATTTGAATACTATACTAAAAAATATACATCCAGAGGCAAAGCTTGTTTATGATATTCAATTATGTAATTAAATATGGCTTGTTGGAGATGACTCTTAAGCTCATATTTGATTATTATACTCAAATATAATCTAAAATTTTTATAGATTTCCATGAGTTTCCATTATAGAAAAGACAATTCTTTCATCCATTTCTGATTTGAAGCATTCTTAATCCAAATTTCATTATAAATGCCTTATATCAACTTTAACATACAATAATTTCATGATGTAAACAAGATTTTAACATCAATTTATCAAATTACCTATAAACAACAATTCTACCATATTAAACACAAATTTTGGAATTTAGTAAGATTAAGTTAATCATTTACTTACTTGGTGTATTAGAGGAGATTAGAGAAAAGTATAAGGATAATTATTTAACTCTATTTAACACAAAAATAAAAATCATCAATGTAAATTCCTATCTTCCCTTGTCCTTAATAAAATTCTATAAATTTGCTATCTAAAACTTAACATTATAAAGAGTTACCATGGTTAAAAAAATATTAATGATAAATTCTTCAAGAAATTAGCTTGATCCTTGTGAGATGGCTTAAGATTTAGTGAGAAGATTGAAAAGAAGAAACGAGTGGAGGGTAAATTGGTTGGTTTATGAAAGAATTGGGAAAAAATTAATGGGCTTTAGGAATTTAATACCATAAGGGCATTTTCTTGATTTTAAAAGGTTTTCAAGAGTAAAATGGGAGAACAAGCTTATAAATCTCTCTCATTCACCCTCACTAAATTTTGATTATACACTATATGTTTAATTTTATTCTTTTTATTTTCATTATAAATTCTATTTTCTTTAAATAAAATCTCACCCTAAGCATATCTATAGTAAATGAATAATTGCCATGTATAGGAAAAAATTATTAAAAGTCAATATAATATTTTCTAATTTTTTAAGAGGCATACCATGAATAATCTTTTAAGCCCATCCAACCAAGGCATAGTATTGATATTATTTGACTTGTGATACACACACACACACACTTTATTTGTATAAATTTGGAGATTGTTGTTATCAAACATGTATCTATAACCATGCAATAAAAGTCTCATAATACTATTATTATTATTATTATTATTATTTGTTTAAGAATGGATGGTGATAATGCATTTGTTATCTTGATATTGAAACTTGATTGTGAATTATGCCATGAATGGTAAGGAAATGAGAAATGTGATAGGAGATATGATGAAAAATTAGAAGCTTAGTTCCTAATAAATGATTATGTCGGACAAGGCTAACCTTAGAATAACAAGATTGGAGATTATGTATGACAAATTTGACCCAGGAGGTATAAAGAGATTTATTTATTTTTATGCCTTAATTGTCTTTATAGCTTGTGAGTTATGAATGTAGCTTGGATGAGCTTGTGTGATAATGTAACAATGTTCATATACTTGTGTAATTGAGATGTTGAGGTTATTATGAAATGATATTATGAAATGGAAAGTGTGACGTAATCTAAAATTTATGTTATTTTATAATTTGTATGTGTGACTTTATAAGGTTTATTTACTTCTTGGATGTTCTACCCATTTTTATTTATGCAAAAGATAAGTATTAGTTCATTTGACTATTGAAATCACTTTGGCAGTGGAAAATCTAAGATATGTACAAGTGAATCTACAAAATAGGTAAATTGGATACTATAAACTAAGGAATCCAAGAATTGGGGTTTCTTTAGTACTTATTCATCACTTATTTAGTATTTATTTATTTCTTTAATTAACTATAATATTGATTTAGTAAGTATAAGCTAATGAATTTTCGTAACTCACCCCTATTATTGTTAATATTTTTCATGTTAAAGCCAAGTTGATATGACCCTGCTATTCTTAGGGGGAACAAAGACGAAATCGTTTGAGAATTTGATAATTGGATTAAAATTGAAAACAATTGTGTTTATGTAGTCATTGTGTTAAATTTATATATTTTGAATTGTGTCTTATGGTCTCTTCTCAATTGAGATACATGTTTTAAAATCATAAGGTATATGATTCTCAAAAAGTACCTGAACAAAGATAAATCTATCCATTTTCCTTTTAAAAAAATGGTAAATGTGAGTCTTGTTATAAGTCGTTTACATAGGTATAATATTAATTATTTTAATTGAAGTTCACATGGTTAGTATGTAAGGTTTATGGGAAGTCAATCGCTAATGGTTTCTTACACTAATTATGTGATCGCAGTTTGGGCCATGACACATACACACACCAACACACCTAGAGGGATTTGTTGATATCTACAATAAGTTTAAATAATTTATATTAAATTTAGACCATTAATCACAATAATATTTAAATCTTAAAATTAATTTATTTTAAGTACTTTTTTACATTGCATGTAATTTTCTCACCCCCTCAATTAACACATTAAATAAGAATACTCACATGATTAATATATTAAAAATTTATTTTAGTAAAAGATATTAAAGAAGATTCATCATGAAATAATATATTAAATTTTTTAATTATTAAATAAAAATACGTATAACATTTGACACATGAGGATGATCATCAAATTAATATTCCTTTGGTAAAATTATTTTGTTAAATTATCAAATACAAATACTTTGTGTGATACAAATAGAATATTTTAACCAAAAAATAAAAGATATATCAGAAAAATAGAAAGAAAGAAACGGTACTAATTTTATGCGAACTAAATGATCTATCGTTATAAATATAATCATAGAAAAAAAACATTAAGACAAATATAAAATAGTAAATCAGAATTTTTTCACCAAAAAAATTAGAAAATTTTCTAACTTACTTTAATAGAAAACAATAGCACTTAATAATTAAAAATATTATATTTTTAATTTAAATATATAGCATAGTAACATCTTATTCCTACAGCTTAGGTTAATTATTTTACCATAACATTTTAGGCTTAAGTTAATCATTATCGTAGGTCTAAATCTTAGATAAAAATATTTTGTGTAAATCTAAATTTTATTTTAATATAGATCATAACTTAAATTTCTATCAAAGTTTTTGGCTTGTTTATATTAAAATAATAATATGATTGTACAAATAATATAATAATACATTTTTAATTTTATAAATATTTTTAAAATATTTTATTTATAATACACTAAGTATTTTTATATATTATTTAAACAAAAGGAATTGTACAACATAACTTAATTTTCATCCTCCAATCTACAGTGATGTGAGCATTTTTTAACTAAAACTTTTATTTAATAGTTGACAATTTTAATATATTATTTGACGATCAACCCACTTTTATATCCTTTGTTGAAATAGATTTTTATTATATTAATGATGTGAGTATATTTGTTTAGTATATTATAGTATCAACGAATGGTTCCTTTTATATATAATTTGTATAACTTGTTAACCTCCACATTACATATTCAATTTTTTCTAAAAGATATAACTTTATAATTTATTATTTATTAAATGAAAATTACTATACGACACGTAAATCGAAATGGGCATGGAAAATTTTGAGTTAAAGTTGTTTACCCTTGATTTCTTGGATAGGATCATGTAAAATTCTTAATCCTACATTGATAAGCGTTTGGAACTTGCATTTCGACAGAGTACTTCAAGAATATTACATTATATGTGTGTATATGTATTATATATGGAGAATTCTAAGGTGCTCCAGGGGTTTCTAAACCTTGGGTGGTGTGGCACAATCTCATCCATTGGATGAGATTACCTAAGTCTTTGGTAATCTCATCCAATGGATGAGATTGAGACACATACCTAGGGTTTAGAAACCCCTCAGGGCACTGTAGTCTTCCCCATTATATATATATAAATTAATTGTATTAATTTTTTATTTTAACATGAAAAAAATTAAATTTACTAAATAATTATATAATAAACTCTTTAACATATTATAATATTTATTATTTTCGTATATTAATTTTATTATATAAAATTAATTAATGTGAAATTAAATAATTATTTTTTATTTATGAAAAATTATTCCATTCCAATATATATATATATATGATCAAGATGTATAGTGCCTTAGCTGTTGAAATGTTGCCATCATCCCCAAAATGTTATGGGGCCCGTTTAACTCTTCAGAATAATTTATAATTCTATCATTATATTGAGATTTTTAATATTACTTTTTATTTTTTTATGAATTAGAAAATTATTTTTTAATTTTAAAAATCACTCGAACATTATATTAAAGCTATAAAACTATCAATCAAAATATTATAAGAAGTTGCATTTAAATTTCAATATTAAATTATGACTAGAAATTTTCTTAATCCTTTGCACTAAGGAGTCATTTGGTTTATATAGGAAATAATTTCTCATGAGAAATTGAATTTTCAAAGAAATAATTCTCTATATGAATTTTTTGAAAATTATGCAAAGTTGTTTAATTGATACATAAAAAATAATACTTCCTAATAAATAACTTCCTATGTTTTATTTGGTTCAACTTTGAATAACTTAAAAAGTGTTAATAAAACAACAATTATATTGTCAATATTATTGTAATATAAATTAATAATTTTTAATTATTATTAATTAAATTTAATGAGAATAATTTTATTATATATTCATAAATAACACAAGAAGTGAAACTTATCTAAAAGAAAAGTGGATAAGTAACTTTCCATATTTTATGGGAAGTAAGACTTTCCAGAAATTTTATTTCTTATAATTTGTTAAATAATGACTAATCAAATAATATATTTTTTCATTTATCGAGAAATAAAATTTCTCATACTATTGAGGCAAATTAAATGACATCTAATTTTTTATAAATGGATGAAAATACTATATAAATTTAAGGTAGTTTTTCCTTTTCATATATCTTCATTAAATTTATTATTTGAAAATGTTAAATTTTAAATTAGACTAAAATTATATTTTAATTCTTAAAGTATTCAATTTATATTAATTTCATCCATAAGATTTGTATCAATTTGGCTTATAAACTTTTAAATTCAAGTAAAATTTTAATCTTTTTAATAAATGTTAATCATTTAAAATAAAAATAAAAATTTTACTTAAATTTAAAATTTTAAAAATAAAATTAATATAAATTGAATACAAAATAAAATTTTAATCTTTCAATTAATTGATCGAGAATCAACCCAAAATTAAACGAGTTCTTTATCAAATGAAGCAAACTACTCATTTGCCACGCCAATCAATTGATCACCGCCCAATCAATTAAAAGTAAGTGAATCTGCCGAAATATTCCATTCAGTCAAGGCATCTGAAAGCAGTGGCTGAACATGGAAAAGCCATATGTGTTGGGAAATAACATTTACATGTGCCAGCCGCCATGGTCAAATGATTAGGTTATGGGTTCCCTCCCTTTTCCTTTGTTCCGTTAGTAAATTCTAATATTTGATAGACCATATTAAATTTTTAATTAAATTAAAATCAAATTCAATTATATCTTTATCAAAATAATTAATATCAAAATTTTCTATTCCTTAAATTTAAATTTTATTTAAAAATATCAAATTCCAACTACTTAATTCAACCGTTCAAATCAATTAGTGTCAGTTTCCCGTTAATAAATCATGCAGTTGGAAACCAACCTTCCTAATTATGACAGCATATGAATATACATTGAGCCAGACTCCACAGCCTAAGTATTATGACGGACCGGAAAAGTTGTCAAAATTAATGGATCTTTTCATGATTCAAGTTTTTTAAAATTAACTGATCTTGATATTGCATGAATTCATTTTAATAAGAATTCTCGTTCTCTTAATCAAAATTTAATTACAACAGTGGGTAACCTGGCACATTAGTGGTATAACAGTAATTAATATTATTTTATGAAGTTTACGGTTTGATATATTTGAAATTTGAATTTAAAAGTTTATATATACGTTAAGTTGATTGTCATTTGTAAAATTGTAAAAAATTAAAATAAAATAAATTTATATTATCTATATTTTACATTGAAAAAATATTTATATTTAAGTAAGAAGAGAGTTCATAATGCACTATGATATATTAATAAATTATTAAATTTGACTATATATTGTATTAATAATTTTTCAAAATACGTCACACGACGACGTTTGGAGTAAGGAGTCTCTATGGCATGGGATGGGTAAGCAACCCCAAAATTTGGGAAATTACAATTATTCTTTATGTTTTTCATTTTTTTTTAAGAAAAATTCATAATCAAGCAGCACAAAAAATTGGAAATTATTATAAAAATTTATGACTTACTTTTTTGTACGAACTAAATGGTCTACCGCTATAAAATATAATCATAGAAAAAACACTAGGACAAATATAAAATAGTAAATTAGAAATTTTTTTAACTTACTTTAATCGAAAACCATAGCACCTAATAATTAAAAATAGTATCAAATTTTCAATACTAAATTATAACTAGAGAATTTTCCTGATCCTTCGCATTAAATTTTTTAGTAAAGTAATGGATGGAAATATCTAAATAAATTTAAGGCAGTTTTATCTTATCATATACCTTCAATAAATTTACTATTTAAAAATATTAAATTTCAAATTAGACTAAAATAATAATTTAATCATCAAAGTATTCATTTTATATTAATTTTATTAATGAAATTTGTATTAATTTATGTTAAAAAATTTTAAAACTAAGTAAAATTTTAATTTTTTTAATAAATATTAATCATTTAAAATAGAAATTAAAATTTTATTTAAACTTAAAATTTTAAAAATTAAATTAATACAAAACTTAATTTAAAAATAAAATTGATATAAATTGAATATTTGGATCACTAAATGATCGAGAATCATCTCAAAAATTAATCCAATTCTTTATCAAATGAAATAAACAACTTATTTGCCACGCCAATCAATTGATCGCCCTCAAATCAATTAAAAGTAAATGAATCAGCGGGAACGTTCCATTTTAGTCAAGGCATCTGATAACAGCGAAGTGCTTTTTGTGTTGGAAGAGCACATGTACATGTGCTAGCCGCCATTGTCAAATGATTAGGTTATAGTTTCGCTCACTTCTTTTTTGTTCCGTTAATAAATTCCGATATTTGATAAATCTTGATATCTAATTAATTCGAAATCAAATTGAATTAAATTTTAATTAGAAAAATTTTCTTTCAGTATCAATTTTTTTTATTTACGAAATTTGAATTGATATTTTATTTAAAAAATATCAAATTCTAATTGCTCAATTTAACCGTTCAAATCAATTGGCATTAGTATTCCGTTGATAAATCATGCAGTTGGAAATCTTCCTTCCTAATTATGACAGCATATGCATATACATTGAATCAGACACATTCGGTGGGTTAAAAATCCACAGCCCAAGTATAATGACAGGCCACAAAAGTCGTCAAAATTAATGGATCTTTTAATGATTCAAGTTTTTAAAATTAACTGATCTTGATATTGCATGAAATCATTTTAATAAGAATTCTCGTTCTCTTAATCAAAATTTCATCACAACAGTGGTAACCTGGCACGTGATTGGTATAACAGTAATTAATATTATTTCATAAAGTTTACTGTTTGATATGTTTGAAATTTGAATTCAAATATATATATATATTAATTTAATTAACATTTGTATTATTATAAAAAATTAAAATAAAATAAATTTATATTATCTATGTTTTACATTGAAAAACATTTATATTTAAGTAAGAAGAAGAGAGTCATGATACACTATAAATACAATGATATATTAATATATCATCAAATTTAACCATATATTAAATTAATAACATCACACGATATAGCATGGGATGGCTAAGCCACCCTAAAACTTGGATAATTACAATATATTCTTTATGTTTTTTCATTTTTTTTAAAGGAAAATTCATGTTTAGATAGCTCAAAAAATTAGAAAATATTAAAGAAGTTCATAATAAATTGTATCTCCCCCCCCCCCTTGAATGACATATCAACAACCATATAAATATGTAGATCATTGTATTAGTGGTATAGTATAGATTTTTTTTTAAATACGAAATTTAAAAAAAAAAACAAAACACAAAAAAATTTGAAATTTATTTAAGTGAAATCTTCCATGCATTGGGTAAAAATCCAAAGTATGGATGCTTGTATAGATAGACCGATCAACTTTAAATAATTGGCAATTAAATTATTTAAGTTGTCAAGTTTTCTCCTTTTTATATTTATCACTCTAAAATGTATTTATTGTAAAATGATCCCAAAAGATTTTTGATGAACAGATACGATAGATGTGTTGACTCTATATATAATTTTTTTTTAAACTATCAGATTACATCATATAGATTTAGAAATTTTTTACATTTGAACCTATAAATTATAATCTATTTGAGGGAACAAGTAATGGACGTCCCATATTAGAATCAGGGGGATATTAGCAAAAGAAAAGTTAATGCAGGGGGTATTAGCAAAAGAAAAGTTAATGCTCGATGTAGGTTTATAAATATTAGTTTTTAAGTTTTCCCCAAACACTTAATTACAACTTATTAAATATAGGAAGATTAATTTTTATGAAAGAAAACATATTTTTCCCAATATTCAAAGATTAATTTCAAATACAATAAAAATTATAAGTAACCAAATTTACAAAATTAAATTATGTTTAAAATTTAAATATTTTTGAAACATAAATTAATTTAACATCTACGACTAAGTGAACAACAATAGCTCTCAGGATGGGTTTTTTTAAAGTGTTTCTAAAACTTATTATTTATAAATTTTAAGTGCAATATTTGCTTGTACACTTTTTAAATAATCATATAATGTAATTGAGTATAATTTTCAAATTTATATTCAAGTATTTAAGTATTATAGATAAAATATATTGCATAATAGAAATTTAAAAAGTTATAATTATGAATATAGATATATTAATTATTTATATTTTTTTATAATAATATTAATAAAAGGAAGGAAGAGTGCGTGTTAGTAAAACACAATATAGGGAATTTCTTTGAAACTATGTAAAATGAAAAAAAAATATTATATTTGAACTTTGATATTTTAATAAAAAAATCTGCAAAATGAGAAAAAAATCTCAAGTTTAGAACACTCTTGATAAAAATAAATTAATACTTTATGTATTAAAATTTTGATAAATTTTTTATTGATCATATTATATTTAATTAGAATTATATTATTTAGAATTTAATATTAAGAAAAATATTGATAAAAATAAATAAATAAATAAATTCAATTTTAATTTTAAAAGGGATAATCAGAGTTTTTTAATTCATATTTTTTTTATTCATATTTACCTTTTAAAAGGAAAACAAAATATTTATGATAATAAATTATCCATTTCTTCCAACCGTTTATCTCTAATATCTAACACTTATTATTATGCCATGTGTTCAAGGTTATAATGCCTATCCTTTCGTTCAAGGCATTATAGTTATGGCCATTTTTTAGGTGTAGCCGCCCAGGCAAGAGAATAACTTTGTTCTTGGGAGTTGGGTGGATATAATATTTCAATTTACACTATATACCAGATATTATCACTAAAGATTTGAAATTAGTTCTTAAGAATAAGTTGCCAGCAATTTCTCCACGAAATGCTTTGCTCAAATATCATTGGTAGCATATTTCACTCAAGAAATCAAGCATTAAAATTACTAAATTTTTTCATATGTTAAATATTTAATAATTTATATTGAATATTATATTTTTTGGAAACAAGAAGTATTTAATTTAATAATTCACCTTTCACCAATAAAATTAATTCATTCATATATTAAATTTTATTTAATATACTATAGAATTGACCTTAAAATTTTGCAAAACATATATAATTTTTCATTTTCAAAGAGATCAACTACTAATTGCTTTAAATATATATAAAAACAGGATACGGTTTTAATATACTATTAATACGATAATATACCAATATATTATTAAATTTAAATGCATATATTTTTTTAAAAATTAAATTTTATATTTAATAAAATAATATATCAATAATTAAATTTAATTTTTTATTAATATATTATTATATTAATAATATACTATAAATTTTTCCATGAAGATATATTTGAAAGCCGATGACTTCCGCTTATTGTTACATACAAATTGGTATCTGCACTACCCACTCATTAACTCCCTGTTGGCATGTAATAGAAAGAAAAACAAAAGGAAAGGAAAACAGATGGGAAGGAAAAATAAATAAATATTCCGTTTAGTTTAATAATTTTTTTTAAATTATAATTATAAAGTATTAAGATAATAAAAAATATATTCAATGTTAAATATAATAAGTAGTGAAAGAAAACTTTTTATTTTAAAAAAAAATTATAGGTATTATTTTTTAATGATATGATAACTTACACTAAATATGAACCTTTAATTGCAATAATATTTGAAAGTTAAAATGAATTTATTTTAAGTATTTTTTATACTGCATATTATTTTCTCAACCTCTCAATTAACACATTAAATAAGGATACTCACATAATTAATGTTAAAATTATATTTTAGTAAAAGATATTAAGGAAGATTCGTTATGAAATAATACATTAAAAGTTTTAATTGTTAAATAAAAATACGTACAACACTTGACACATGAGGATGATAATGAAATTAATATTCCTTTGGTAAAATTATTTTATTAAATTATTAGATAAAAATACTTAGTGCAATACAAATTTTTAACCATAAAAATAAAAGATATATCAGAAAAATAGAAAGAAAGAAACAGTACTAATTTTGTACGAACTAAATGATCTACGGTTATAAAATACAATCTGTTACCAAAAAAAAAAAAAAGGATACAATCATAGTAAAAACACTAGGACAAATATAAAATAGAGAATTAGAATTTTTTTTAACCTTCTTTAATAGAAAACAGTAACACTTAATAATTAAAAATATTCTATTTTTAACTTAAATATGTAGCATAATAATATCTCATTCCTACAACTTAGGTTAATTATTTTACCCTAACGTTTTAGACTTAAGTTGATCATTATCGCAAGTCTAAATCTTAGATAAAAATATTTTGTGCAAATCTAAATTTTATTTTAATATATATCTTAACTTAAACTTCTATCAAAGTTTTTGGCTTGTCTATATTAAAATAATAATATGATTATACAAGTAATATAATAATATATTTTTAATTTTTATATTAAAAATATTTTAAAAATATTTTATTTATAATACACTAAGTATTTTTATTTAATATTTAAACAAAAGTAAGTGTAGAACATAACTTAATTTTCATCCTCCAATCTAAAATAATGTGAAAATTTTTAATTGAAACTTTTATTTAATAATTAGATCAACTTAAATATATTATTTGACGATCAACCTACTTTTATATCCTTTGTTAAAATGAATTTTTATTATATTAATGATGTGAGTGTATTTATTTAATATATATAGAGAGAGAAAAGTTTAATCTCCACATTTCTTCTAAAAGATATATCTTTTGGATTTATTATTTATTAAATGAAAATTACTATATGTTCCAAAACATTTGAACCGAAATTGGCATGGAAATTTTGATTTAAATTTGTTTACTTTTGATTTCTTGGATAGGATCTAGTAAAACTCATAATCCTACATTGATAAGCATTTGGAACTTGTATTTCGACAAAGTACTTCAAGAATATATGTATTATATATATATATTTATAATTAATTTTGTTAATTTTTATTTTAATGTAAAAATTAAATTTACTAGATAATTATATAATAAACTCTTTAATATTAAAAAATATTTAATTTTCAAATATTAATTTTATTATATAAATTCAATTAATGCAAAATTAAATAACTATTTCTTATTTACGAACAGTTGTTATGCATATGACCAAAGACGCATAGTGGCTTAATTGTTGAACTATTGCCATCATCCCAAAATGTTACGGGGTCTATTCAACTCTTCAGAAGAATTTATGATTCTATCATTATATTGAGATTTTTTAATATTATTTTTTATTATATTTTTGATAAGTTAAAAAGTTATTTTTTTTAATTTTAAAATCACTAAAATATAACATTAAAATTATAAAATTGCTATCATCCCAAAATGTCATGGGGTTCATTCAACTCTGCAGAAGAATTTATGATTCTATCATTATATTGAGATTTTTTAACATTATTTTTTATTTTTTAAATTTTAAAAATCACTCGAACATAACATTAAAATTATAAAATTGTAAAAATGTAACACTAAAATTTATTAAATAATGACTAAAAATTTTTCTGATCCTTGAGCAGAATTTATAATTCTATCATTATATTTTCAAATATTAAATTTACTAGATAATTATATAATAAACTTTTTAACATACTATAATTTTTATTTTTTCAAATATTAAATTTATTATATAAATTTAAATAATTATTTCTTATTTACGAGTAATTGTTACATCTCTCTCTCACACACAGAACTCTTCGGCAGAATTTATAATTGTATCATTATATTGAGATTTTTAATATTATTTTTTATTATTTTTAATAAACTAAAAAAATATTTTTTAATTTTAGAAATTATTCACACATAATATTAAAATTATGAAATTATCAAAATATTTTAGGATGTAGTATCGAAATTTCAATACTAAATTATAACTAGAGAATTTTCCTAATCCTTCGCATTAATTTTTTTGGTAAAGTAATGGATGGAAATATCTAAATAAATTGAAGGCAGTTTTATCTTTTCATATACCTTCAATAAATTTACTATTTAAAAATATTAAATTTTAAGTTAGACTAAAATAATATTTTAATCATCAAAGTACTCATTTTATATTAATTTTATTAATGAAATTTGTATTAATTTAATTTATAAATTTTAAATCTAAGTAGAATTTTAATTTTTTAATAAATATTAATCGTTTAAAATAGGAACTAAAATTTTACTTAAATTTAAAATTTTAAAAATTAAATCAATACAAATCTTATTTTAAAAATAAAATTGATATAAATTGAATATTTAAATTATTAAAATAAAATTTTAATATTTAAATTAATTGATTGAGAATCAACTCAAAAATTAAACCAATTCATTATCAAATGAAACAAGCAACTTATTTGCCACGCCAATCAATTGATCACCCTCAAATCAATTAAAAGTAAATGAATCAGCCGAAACATTTCATATTAGTCAAGGCATCTGATAACAGCGGCACAACAACGAAGAGCCATTTGTGTTGGAAGAGAACATGTACATGTGCCAGCCGCCATTGTCAAATGATTAGGTTATGGTTTCCCTCACTTTTCCTTTGCTCCGTTAATAAATTCCAATATTTCATAGATGATATTGAAATTTTAGTTAATTCGAAATTGAATTGAAATAAATCTTTGTTAGAAAAGATTTTTTCATATTATTTTTTATTTATAAAATTTAAATTTAAAAAATCAAATTTTAATTACTCAATTCGATCGTTCAAATCAACTGTATTCCGTTAATAAATCGTGCAGTTGGAAACCTACCAACCTAAATATGACAGCATATGCATGTACATTCAATCAGATACATTCTGTTGGGTTAAAGTCCACAGCCTGAGTATCATGACCGGCCGTAAAAAATTGTCAAAATTAATGGATTTTTTAATGATTTAAGTTTTTAAAATTAACTGACTCTTGGTGTTGCATGGAAATCATTTTAATAAGAATTCTTGTTCTCTTAATCAAAATTTAATTACAACAGTAGGTAACATGACACCTTAGTGATATAACAGTAATTAATATTATTTTACGAGCATTACTATTTGATATATTTCAAATTTAAATCCAAAATTTTGTGTATGCATTAAGTTGATTGAAACTTGTATTATTATAAAAAATTAAATAAAATAAATTTATATTATTCATATTTTACATTGAAAAAAATATTTACATTTAAATAAAAAAATTATATAATAATATATCAATATATTATTAAATTTAATTGTATATTAAATTAATAATTTTAAAGTACATCAATCGGAGTGAAGAGTTCCTATAGCATGGGATGGCCAAGCCGCCCCAAAACTTGGGAAATTACAATATATTCTTTATGTTTTTCAGTTTTGTTAAGGAAAATTCATGTTCAGGCAGTTCAAAAATTAGAAATTATTATAAACGTTTATAATAAATTGTATTTTAGCCCCTCCAACAATTTCTTTTTAATTTTTTTTTCTTGAATGATATATTAATAATTATATCTAATGATACATATGTAAATCAATGTGTTAATGGTGTATTATAATTTTTTTAAATATGAAATTTTTGAAAAAATAACAAAAAAAAAATTATATAAGATGAAGTCTTCTATGCTTTGGGTAAAAATTCAAGCTATAAATATCCTTGATGGACCAATTAACTTTAAACAAATAGCAATTAAATTATTTAAGTTGTTTTCTCCTTTTTATATTTGTCACTCTAAAATGCACTTATTGTAAAATGATCTCAAAAGATTTTTGGTGACGGGTAAGATAGAAATAATAATATTGATAAAAATAAGGGAGAATGGGTGTTAGTTGTTAAACACAAAATAGGGAATTTCTTTGACACTTTGCAAAATGAAAAAAATATTATTTTTGAATTTTGATATTTCAATTAAAAATATCTGCAAAATAAAAAAAGAATGTCAATTTTAGAACACTTTTGATAAAAATAAATTAATACTTTATGCATTAAAACTTTGATAAAATCTTAATTGATCAAATTATATTTAATTAGAAATATTTTATTTAAAATTTAATATTAAAAAATATTAATAAAATAAATAAATAAATCTAATTTTAATTTTAAAAGGGACAGTCAGAGTTTTTTCATTCATATTTACTTTTTAAAAGAGCAAAAACAAAATATATAGTAACAAATTATCCATTCCTTCCAACCGTTCATCTCTGTTATCTATCACTTATTAGTGTGCCATGTTCCTAAGATTGTAATGCTTGCACTTCCATTCGAGGCACTAATGTCACGGTCTTTTTTCAAGTATAGCCACCTAGACGAGAATAACTTTCATACATATATATATTTATAAATTAATTTTATTAATTTTTATTTTAATATAAAAATTGAATTTATTAGATAATAATAAACTCTTTAATATATAATAATATTTATTTTTTAAAATATTATTTTTATTATATAAATTTAATTAATACAAAATTAAATAATTATTTCTTATTTAGGAACAATTGTTATGTATATGACCAACGATGTATAGTGGCTTAGTTGTTGAACGGTTGCCATCATCCCAAAATGTTATGGGGTCCATTCAACTTTTCAAAAGAATTTTTGATTCTATCATTATATTGAGATTTTTTAATTTTAATTTTTATTATTTTTTTGATGAATTAAAAAAGCTGTTCTTAATTTTAAAAATTACTCAAATATAACATTAAAATTATAAAATTGCTATCATCCCAAAATGTCATGGGTTCCGCCCAACTCTCCAGAAGAACTTATGATTCTATCATTATTGATATTTTTTAATATTATTTTTTATTCTTTAAATTAAAAAGTTATTTTTTTAATTTTAAAAATCACTTGACCATAACATTAAAATTATAAAATTGTAAGAATATAACACTAAAATCTCAATATTAAATTATGACTAAAAAATTTTTTCCTAATCCTTCGCATTAGACTTTTTAGTAAAATAATGGATAGAAACTGTTATGAAAATATTAAATAATTAGAGAATGATAAAAGAAAAAGATGAATTAGATGAATGAGAAATATATGGAGAGAAAGAAATACAAGGGGAAGGAGAATATTTCATTCAATTGTATATAAAATGATTTGTACAACCCATATTTATAGGAAAAATTGATCAAACATTGTAATCTCATAATGATAATTTATAAATAGAATTGATCACAATTAGGGGTATAATTGATCATAATTTGAACCTAATAATATGATTATAATCAGAGATATAATTGATTATAATTAAATCCTAATAATTGATCATAATTAGGGATATAATATTTGACCTGTGGACATCCACATTTAATAATTATTCATAACACTCCCTCTTGAATGTCTATATAATACGCAATAGAATACTGTTTCATTAAAAACCTTGTTAGAAAAAATCTAATGGGACAAAAACCATAGCTAAGGAAAAAAGAGTACAGTGCATATTAACTCCCCCTCTTAACAACATCAATTAAGATCTCTGCATGATTGGTCGAGATGGTAGCCAGTGTTTGTTTAGTAGAATGTTACGAAATAACTGTATTACCACTTGTAAATAAATAGCCTGTTTGAGATTGAGTTATGTGTGGATCAGATAAATATCCAGTATTTGCATAACCTATGAGTTATGGTTTATCCATTTACATATAATAAGCTAATATCAATAGTACCTTGGAGGTATCGAAAGACATGTTTAATTCCATTCCAATATCTTTGAGTTGAAGAGGAACTAAATCTTGCTAACAAGCTTACAGCAAAAGCTATATTAGGTCTTGTATTGTTAGCAAGATACATCAATGCACCAATAGCACTAAGATATAGTACTTTAGGACTAAGAACCTTTTCATTTTCATCTCGATGTTGAAAAATATCCTTTTTCACATTAAGTGACCGAACAACCATTGGGGTACTCAATGGATATGCTTTATCCATGTAAAATCTTTTAAGGGCATTTTTGGGTATAAGTTGATTGATGTATAAAAATTCTATTTTTTGAATGCTCGATCTGCAGGCCAAGGTAGAACTTTATTTTCCCAAGATTTGTAGGCCAAGGTAAAAATTCTATTGAAAGACATGTTTAATTCCATTCCAATATTTTTGAGTTGGAGAGGAACTAAATCTTGCTAACAAGCTTACAACAAAAGCTATATTAGGTCTTGTATTGTTAGCAAGATACATCAATGCACCAATAGCACTAAGATATGGTACTTCAGGATTAAGAACTTTTTCATTATCATCTCGAGGTCGAAAAATATCCTTTTTCATATTAAGTGACCGAACAACCATTGGGGTACTCAATAAATATGCTTTATCCATGTAAAATCTTTTAAGGGCATTTTTTGGGTATAAGTTGATTGATATATAAAAATTCTATCTTTTGAATGCTCGATCTACAGGCCAAGGTAGAACTTTGTTTTCCCAAGATCTTTCATTTCAAATTCTTTCTTAAAAAAATCAACTACTTTTTGAATCTTTTCAGGAGTTTCAATAATATTCAAATCATTAACACATACAATAATGATGGCAAATTCAAAATTTGTTCGATTTATGGAAACATATGGATATATTTGATTATTATTATACCTTTCCTTTAACAGGTATTCACTAAGATAATTATATCCCATTCGTCCACATTGCTTTAATTCATACAAAGATTTTTGTAATTTAATTGAATAAAGTTCCCGGGACTTTGAATTACATGTTTAAGGCATCTTAAATCCTTCTAGGATTTTCATATAGACATTATAATCAAGTGAGCCATATAAATAAGCTGTAACAACATCCATAAGACTCATATCAAATTTTTCATGTACTGCTAGACAAATGAGATAACAAAATGTGATTGCATCCACTACAGGAGAATAAGTGAACTCATAATTAATTTCAAGTATTTGTATAAAACCTTAGGCAACAAGCCGTGTTTTATATCTTACAACTTTATTTTTCTCATTTCGTTTACACATAAATATCCTTTTGTACCCAATGGATATTACACATTAGGTGTTTGGACTATAGGTTCAAAAACTTTACAATTTTCAAGTGAATTCAATTCTTCTTAATTACGTCTTTCCATTTTGGCCAATCATATCTACGTCGACATTTATCAACAGATGATCCTTATTATCATTCATAATATTAAGCACTACATTATTTGCAAAAATGTTGTCGACAATAATTTTTTTGCAGTTAAATTTTTTCCCCATAGAGACATAGTTTATTGAGATCTCTTTATTTTCATCTTCTTCATCATTTTCAGGTACTTGAACTTCTTCTAGAGTTCTATTATTTTTTATGTCTCTAGACTCTTCAGGAGTATCTATTTCTTTAATGGGCTCGTCTTCAATAATTGCTTCTTTTCTTTTGTGAGAATTTTTATCTTTTGAACCTATTGGTCTACCACACTTCTGGCATGCCTTAGACTCATTAACTTTCTCATTGATGGATTGTCCTTCCGGGATATCAATCCTTATTAGAGCATTAACAGCTGGTATATGTGACTTAGTCACTCTTTTTAGGTCAATGAATGCATTTGGCAGTTGATTATCTTTTGAACTTCAAGTTCACATTGCTTTGTGCGAGGATCAATATTTTGTAAAGTATTCCATGTAATTTCTTTGACCAGCTACTTATCCTTTTCTCCCCCTAATGTTAGGAAAACTAACATATATTCCCAATCTCCTTTTAGGTCTCATCTTAGTATGTTGTGGTGGAGCTATTGGAACATATACTACACATCAAAAAATTCTAACATGAGAAATATTTGACTCTTGACTATAAGCTAATTGTAAAGGGAAGTATTTATAGTAACTAGTTGGTTTAATATGCATAAGTGCTACTGCATATAAAATTTCATGTCCCTAAATAGAAATAGGGAGTTTTTATTCTCATAAGTATAAGTCTTGCTATTAATTGAAGTCATTTAATAAATGATTAAGCTAAGCCATTTTGTGTATGAACATGAGCTATAAGATGTTCAACATTCATTCCTATTGACATGCAATAATTATTAAAAGTTTGAGAAGAAAATTCACCAACATTATCAAGATGAATAGACTTGATAAGGTAATCTGGAAATTGTGCTCTTAATTGAATAATTTGAACAAGCAATCTTGCAAAAGCCAAATTACAAGTTAATAGTAAATATACATGAGACCATCTACTGAATGCAATACCATAAAATATCTAAATGGTCCACATAGTGAGTGTATAGGCCTACATATGCACCCTGTATACGTTCCAGAAATGTTGGAGATTTAGTTCCAATTTTAGTTAATGATGGCTTAATAATTAATTTACCCAGAGAACATACAACACACGAGAATTTTTTAGATTGAAAAATCTTTAGGTTTTTCAATGAGTGACCATATGAATTCTCAATAATTTTCTTCATCATTAGTGATCCGGGATGCCCCAATTGTTCATGCCAAATAGTAAATATTTTGAATTAATAAACTTCTGGTTTATTATAACATGTGTTCCAATTGTACTAATATATATGTAGCACAAACCAAATAAAAGAACAAGTAATTTTTCAAATATGCATTTGTTACTTGAGATCATATTGGCAATAAAAAGATATTCAATATTTCCTTCATTAGTTATCTCGATATGAAATCTATTTTGACAGATATCTTTAAAACTCAATAAGTTTTTATGAGACTTAGTAGAATATAACACATTATCAATGTGTAATTTTGTTTCTCTAGATAACAAAACATTAGCTCTTCTAGAGCTTTTAATTAAATTTATAGTACTAGATAGTATTAACATTGGCCTTTTGCATTACTAAATAAGAAAAATAAAATTTTACATGTATTAGATAGTAAATATCCTTAACCCAATGAGTCATAAAAAGTTGGGGTACACATATATTGTGACTTACCTTTAATATCTCCACCTATAATTCTGCTTGGTTCAACAGTGCATAATTTTATGCTATACTACAATCTAAAACCTTTTAGTAACTATATAATATCTTCTAAGAAAGAGGTTGTGACACATTTAAGTAAAATTGACTCGTATTAGAGTGATATCATGGTAACCGTATAAGAATAAACCATAATAAGGTGTATATTTACATATCCAGATATTATGATTACTTATATAAATGAATTTCAAGTAACTTGATATTGAATAAAATGATAAATATTATGGAAATGCTTTTAAAATTGGCTAATGACAAAAAAGACCATTAAAATAAAATTAATTTATGAATATATGAATAATGGGCATAAATTAAATGTCTTGATGTAATAAGGATATTTGCCAATCAAATTTTCAAAAGAAATAGGGTGAAGGCTAAACATTTGTATTTAGTAGTAACAGCTTTGAGATAAGTATATTTATAGAAAATTAAGTAGACAATATATAACTACAAACATTCTTCAAGAAAATCAATTCAAATTCCTTTTCACATGCAAAATTTATCTTTCTTATATGTATATATTTAAGCAATTCTTGGTAAAGGTCAACAAAATATTTTAGAGTATGATAGGTATGAGACTAATAACCTTTACCATCACATATGTTCTTGTTATTTTGCCTATCTTTTTATCATTCTTTTCTTCATTTTTCTACTTCTGGTAGAAAGTTGAGTTCTTGATATAAGAAATATGATCACGACTACATCTAAGGCCATAAGTTTGTTAATAACTAAAATGGTTGTGTGTTGCTATATTCACTTTAGGAAATGGAGCAAAATTAGTCAGATTGGGCTCATCAAAAGTTTATTAATTTGTACAAGGAGATAATAAATTAACTCAGAATATTTCTTAAAATCCTTTTTCTTAATATTGCTATTGCAAAAGCAAATTGAATGTATGAAAGTGGAGAATTTTTTTTTGATCATATATTTCTTTTAAACTATTACAAAGAATAAGTGAAACTTTTATCGTAAGGTAATTTTTTTTTCATAATATCAAGAGTCACAAATCAATATCTTCCATAATACTATTACAAACATGTAAAAATGAATGAGAAAATTTTCAATATAATAGAGATTGAATATTGAAGAAATTATTAATCAACAAATTAAATTATTAATCCAATCCTCTATTTCATTGTTAATTTATATGATGACCAAACATTACAAAAACTATCAAATTTATGAAAAGTATGCTTCAGGTTATATGTATATTTATACACCAATTGCTTCTAGATATTTCTTTTCCTTTTTTCAAACTTAGTTTCTTTAATATTTGCATTCATCTTTATATAAAGCCAAATCTTATGATGCAAGTAAATTTTCTTTCTATATCAACATAACATATATTATATTTTTTTTCATATAGCAATTTTTCAATCACAAGATAATAACATAATTAAGAATTTACCATATGTCCGTAATTGCATACCATATATATAATACTCACACATTTTATAAAAACTAAAATGTATTTTAAAATAGAAAAAAATCCATTCATTTAGCATTCAAGAATAAATTTTCAAATGTATAATATGTCATATGAATTGTTCTTTTTCTCAATTTAATTCATTATTTATTTGTACTTCTACACGTCATATTCAATATTTTACAACTATTATTTTTTTCAAGAAAAATGTTAAAATCATTATAGAAATTAAAATCAAAATATGAAGGAAATAAAGAAGAAGAATGTGATGAGATGGAATGATTACTATATTAGTATAAAGTAACAAGATTAAGTAAAATAATTTATGCTTGGAAGAAATTACCTCAGTGGATCAGAGCCTTGTGCTAATAACATGTTATGAAAATATTAAATAATTAAGGAATGATAAAAGAAAAAGATGAAAGAGATGAATAAGAAATATATGGAGAGAAAGAAATACAAGGGGGAGGAGAATATTTCATTCAATTGTATATAAAATGATTTGTACAACCCATATTTATAGAACAAATTGATCAAATATTGTAATCTCATAATAATAATTTATAAATATAATTTATCACAATTGGGGATATAATTGATCATAATTGGAACCTAATAATATGATCATAATTGAGGATATAATTTATCATAGTTAAATCTTAATAATTAATCATAATTAGGAATATAACATTTGACCTGTAGACATCCACATTTAATAATTATTCATAATAAAAATATTTATATAAATTTAAGATAATTTTATCTTTTCATATATTTTCAGTAGATTTATTATTTGAAAATGTTAAATTTTAAATTAAACTAAGATTATATTTTAATCCTTAAAACATTTAGTTTATATTAAATTCATCCATGAAATTAGTGTTAATTTGATTTATCTTTTCCTAATCATTCGCACTAGTTTTTTTTTAGTAAAATAATGGATGGAAATATCTATATAAATTTAAGGCAATTTTATCCTTTCATATATTTTCAATAAATTTATTATTTGAAAATGTTAAATTCTAAATTAAACCAAAATTATATTTTTATTTTTTAAAATATTCAATTTATATTAATTTCATACATGAGATCTGTATTAATTTGATTCATGAATTTTTAAGTTTAAAAAAATAATTCTTTAAGAAAATATTAATTAGAGATTAATTTTATTTAAATTTAAAATTTTAAAAATTAAATTAATATAAATCTTATTTTAAAAATAAAATTGATATAAATTAAATATTTAAATCACTAAAATAAAATTTTAATATTTAAATTAATTGATTGAGAATCAACTCAAAAATTAAACCAATTCATTATCAAATGAAACAAAGCAACTTATTTGACACGCCAATCAATTGATCACCCTCAAATCAATTAAAAAGTAAATGAATCAGCGGAAACATTCCATTTTAGTCAAAGGCATCTGATAACCGCGGCGCGACATCGAAGAGCCATTTGTGTTGGAAGAGAACATGTACATGTGCCAGTCCGCCATTGTCAAATGATTAGGTTAGTGGTTTCCCTCACTTTTCCTTTGCTCCGTTAATAAATTCCAATATTTGATAGATGACATTGAAATTTTAGTTAATTCGAAATTGAATTGAAATAAATCTTTGTTAGAAAAGATTTTTTAAAATTGAATTGAAATATTCAAGATTTTTTATTTATAAAATTTAAATTTAATTTTTTAAAAAATCAAATTTTAAGTACTTAATTCAAGTCGTTCAAACCAACTGTATTCCGTTAACAAATCATGCAGTTGGAAACCTACCTTCCTAATTATGACAAGCATATGCATGTACATTCAATCAGACACATTCTGCTGGGTTAAAAGTCCACAGCCTGAGTATCACGACCGGCCGCAAACAGTTGTCAAAATTAATGGATTTTTTAATTATTTAAGTTTCTAGAATTAACTGACTCTTGATATTGCATCGAAATCATTTTAACAAGAATTCTTGTTCTCTTAATCAAAATTTAATTACAACAGTAGGTAACCTGACACCTTAGTGATATAACAGTAATTAATATTATTTCATGAGCATTACTATTTGATATATTTTAAATTTAAATTCAAAATTTTATATATACATTAAGTTGATTGACACTTATATTGATTATGAAATATTTAAATAAAATAAACTTATATTATCTATATTTTACGTTGAAAAAATACTTACATTTAAATAAGGAGAAAATTTATATAATGATGTATTAATACAGTTATTAAATTTAATTATATATTAAATTAATAATTTTTTAAAGTACATCATACTACGAAATTTGGAATGAAGAGTTCTTAGAGCATGAGATGGCTAAGCCACCCCCAGAACTTGGGAAATTACAATATATTCTTTATGTTTTTCATTTTCCTTAAGGAAAATTCATGGTCAGGCAGTTCAAAAATTAGAAATTACTATAAAAGTTCATAATAAATTGCATTTTAGGCCCTTCAACATTTTCTTTTTAGTTTTTTACTCTTGAATGATATATCAATGATTATATCTAATGATATATATGTAAATCAATGTGTTAATAATATATTATAGTTTTTTTTTTAATATGAATTTTTTAAAAGAATAAGCAAAATGTAAAAAAAAATTAAATTTATATAAGGTGAAATCCTCTATGCTTTGGGTAAAAATTCAAGGCATGAATAGCCCTAATGGGCCAATCAACTTTAGGTATGTAGTAATTAAATTATTTAAGTTATTTTCTCTTTTTTTGTATTTTTTATATTTGTCACTCTAAAATGCACTTATTGTAAAATGACCTCAAATGATTTTTCGTGAAGGGGTGAGGTAAAAATGTTGACTCTACACCCACACACATGTACATAGGTTGTCAAATAGGCATCAGATAAATTTAGAAATTTTAAACATTTGAACTTATAAATTATAATTTATTTAAGGGAACAAATAATTGACGTTACATATTAGAATGAGTGGGTTATTAGCAAAAGAAAAGTTAATGCTGGAAGTCGGTTTGCAAATGTTAATCATTAAGTTTTTTTCCAAACACTTAATTACAACTTGTTAAATATACAAAAGATTAATTTTTATGTAAGAAAACATGTTTTTCCCAATATTCAAAGGTTAATTTTAAACACAATAAAAATTTATAAGCATCCAAATTTACGAAATTAAATTATCTTTAAAATTTAAATATTTTTAAAACATAAATTAATTTGACATCTACAACTAAGTGAACAACAATTGCTTTTAGTATGGGTTTTTTCAAAAGTGTTTCCAAAATTTATTATTTATAAAGTTTAAGTACAATATTTACTCATAAATTTTTTAAATAATCATATAATGTAACTCAGTATAATTTTCATATTTATATTCAAATATTTAAGTATTATAAATAAAACAGTTGCATTATGAAAACTTAAAAAGTTACAATTGTGAAATATAGATACACTAAGTATCTATATTTTTCCTAACAAAAAAATTTAAGTAATAACAATACTAATTAAAATAAGGGAGAATAGGTGTTAGTTGTTAAAAAAAATCTACAAAATGAAAAAAAATCTCAATTTTAGAACACTTTTGATAAAAATAAATGAATACTTTATGTATTAAAACTTTGTTAAAATCTTAATTGATCATATTATATTTAATTAGAAATATTTTTATTTAAAATTTAATATAAAAAATATTGATATAAATAAATAAATAAATAAATAAATAAATCTAATTTTAATTTTAAAAGGGACAGGTCAGAGTTTTTTTTATTCATATTTACTTTTTAAAAGGGCAAAAACAAAATATATAGTAACAAATTATCCATTCCTTCCAACCGTTCATCTCTGTTATCTATGACTTATTAGTATGCCACGTTCCAAAGATTGTAATGCTTGCCCTTCAGTTTGAGGCACTGTAGTCATGGTCCTTTTTCAAGTATAGCCACCTAGACGAGAGAAAAACTTCATTCCTAGTTAGATATATGAGAAAAAGACTTCTATGCATCATAATAATGATATATCATTAAATTTAATAATTTAAATTTATTAATTGATACTGGTCAAATGAAATTTAATGACAAATTGTTGATAAATAGTATAGTAAGATATCTTAATCTATATTATATATGAGACATTTCCGCTTAAAATTTTGGGAATTATCTATCACAGAGAAATTACTTCTTAAGAATAAGTTGTGATGAATTTCTTCACGTGTTGGGTCAAATACTGTTGGTAGCTTATTTCACTCAAGAAATCAAACATGTTGATGAGTTTTTTTATATATCAAATTTATTCATATATTAAATATTTAATGATTTATATTGAATTTTATATTTTTAAATAAAAAATATTTAATCTAATAGTTCTCATTTCTACAAGATCAATTCATCCATATATTGAATCTTGCTTAATACACAGTAGAATCGACCTTCAAATTTAGTGAAACACATAATTTTTTATTTTTTGAAGAGATCAATTACTAATTTTTTAAATATATATATATATATATATATATATATATATATATATATATATATATATATTGGTATGCTATTAAATTTGGTAATATATTAAATTTATTTTTTTAAAATCAAATCCTATATATAATAAAATGATATATTAATAATTAAATTTGATAATATATTATTATATTAATAATATATCATAGATTTTTCCATGAAGATATATTTGAAAGCCGACGACTTCCTCTAATTGTTACGCACAAATTGGTGCCAGTACTACCCACACATTAACTCCCTGTTGGCATGTAATAGAAAGAAAAACAAAATAAAAGGAAATAAAAATGATGGAGAAAAATATAAATTCTTGGTTTTATTTAATAAAATATGTTTTTATAAAAATGTAATTATAAATTATTAAGATCGTGAAAATTAATTAATATATTTAATATTAAATATAATAAATTTGATGGAAGATGACTTTCTCTTTTAAAATTTTTTTTTCTATAGGAATCATTTTTTTAATGGTAAGGTATAGGAATGTATAAATTTTTTTCATTTATATATAACAAGGGACTAAGATTTTTCTATCAAAACTATCTTCTAAAAAACAAATAAAATGAAAAAAAAAAATTCTTCCTCGAATAAGGAGAAAAATGATTTTTTTACTTGATTAAATAAAAAATAAAAAATTAAATTAAGTAAAATGAAAATTTTACTTCTCAAATTTAATTCAAAATTGAAGAATAGAAGATGAAATTATTACAAATCAGTTTTCGACTTTTTTTTTACTGTGCAAAGAAAATATTTTGATTGGCCTACTTTTTTGCTCTCACTCCTTCTCTTTTCTCGTCTTTTCTACTTTACAACCAAATGAGAAAAAAAATCTTGTCTACTTTGTTTTCTCTAATTTTCTTTCCACGTATTTTTATAGAAATTAAGGATTTGTTTATTTTTTATTTTTAAAAATATTTTTTAGGAAAATAAAATTTTGTTTGAGAATTTATTTTTAAAAATTATAACTCTAATGTAAAATTTAAAAATAAAAAATAAATTTTAAATATTTTTAAATTATTTTTTAATTCTTGATGTCAATTTTATAATTAAATAAATTATTTACTTATTTGCAACACCAATCACTATTTATTTTTTATTTTATTTTAACTTAAAAATAATTTTTAAAAATATAAAATAAAAAATATATCTAAACATACTTTAGGGCTTAGTTTGTTTGGACGTAAAATATTTTTTATAAAATATTAAAGTAAAAAATATTTTACTTATTTAATATTAAATACGAATAATTTAGAAAAAATAATTGCTTGTATTTTAAAAAGAATTTATTTTTCTATTATTATATTTTTAAATATTTTTAATCATCAATATAAATAATATATTATTTATTAATATATATATATATACGATATTTTTTATAAAAAATATTTTTTGATAAAATAAATAAAAGATAAGAGTCGTGCGTTTTTCTTAAAAATTGAAACCAAACCAAATGCAACAAGGAGTAGCGGTGGCCGCCGAGATTCTTTCGTTTGTGTAAGCAAATGCGTGGACAAGTTAAGGCTTTGATTTTAAGCCTTTATGATTTCCAACAATATCATAAGGCCACCTAACTCCAAAATGATGAAATAATTATGCTGTGTTTGTGGCCCTCAAAATTAGAACAACGGCAAAAGCGCAATCCAGACTTTCAAGAGGCAGGTTTTGTGCCCAAAAATGTCCTTTTATACACTCTTCGTACTATATTTTAATTAGTAATTTTAATATTATATTTAAATGACTTATAAATTGAGGGAATAATTTTAGATATGTCAAAAATCAATAAAAAATAGTATTACAAATCTTAATATGGATTAGAAATTTTTTTCCATATTTGCATTGGATGACATGGTCAAAACAGCAAAGGACAAAAAGGCCCATTCATGCATCCATTTTAGCGATGTCCAATTTATTATTTCATTCCAGTTGTATAAGGTAGTTGGAGGGGCTTCAACTGCACAGGAAATGAAAGAAAGTGAAAATTACTCCAACCGGGCATCTCAGATCCTAAATGATATGTCCCTCTCAATATGCGTGTGAATTTCCAATATGAACGCAAGCCAAGTATTTTTTTTTATTTTTAAATGTTCTTAAAATTTCTCTTCCCTTCCTTTATTTATTTTTTTCCTTTTATTTCTGTCGGTATATTGACAATAAGCAGTTCAAACCTAAGAATTTTGATATGCTATCGTGTCCTTCACTATAGACTATCACCTCTTAGTGACAAAAATTTGTTTAGATTACATTCACTATACATAGAGGCGAAGCTGGGAGGAAAATCTTGGAAGAGTTGAAATATAATATATTAAAGATTTTCATGAAAATGCTCTAAATTATGGGGGATTATGCATCAATTTTCTTAAAAAAATTAAATTCAAATGAAAATTTATAAAATTTTCCTACACCCCCAGCCTACAAGGAGGCTTGCCCTCTGACCGTAAAGACCGAAAAGTTAAGCAAATAATAACGAGACGTTTATATAATTGTAGGTACTTATTATAGCATTTCAAAAGTTTTAATATTTAGAATGATATAATAAGTTGTGAAATTATTTAATTAAAATTATTTATTTTTAATAAATATAATTAAATATTTTAATATTAGAAATTTTGATATTATCATATCATTTGAAGTTTCAAATTTTCAAAAATATTATAGAATTTATCATAATTGCATATTAATATGTAATTTTAACTTTACGAGGGGGGGGGGGGCGGAAAAGAAAAAAAAATTCCCCTCCGTCTGAGAAAAGGTGTCTGCACATGCACATGTCTTGCAATGGCCTCACACCACATTGCAGGTGACCCCTCTCCGTCTTGTGAGATCGGTGTCGGAGTGTGCTTGTGTAAGCAAGCTTCTTGCAGCCATCATCCCATTTTGTTATCGTCCAAGACCGGGAGGGGTAGCAGGCTTTATTGACAACACTTGGGCCCTTGGAAATTGACAAATTGGTGTCAACATTGAAGAGTGTGCACAATGGAGCCTTACTTTTTACAGATACTTCATACCATAGCCCAAAAGGCCCATCTTGAAAAAATAAAATGGCCTGCTCTCTTTTTTGTTTCTAATGGGCTTATCACCGTCTCAAGTGCATCGTCCAATATGTCTTTGGGTTTGGGCCTATAGGACTGTGGGACAGTACCTAGAGCGACAACCCGATCCATAGTCGTCCAAGCAGTGTCAGCTGAAGCATAGAACTCAGTTCAGCTGCTTCTCTCTCTCTCTCTCTCTCTCTCTCTCTCTCTCCTCTGATTGTTTCAGCAGAAATTTCAATCTTCTTCGTCTTCAATTTTGAGTCGAAGAGAATAGAATGGCTTCATCCTCAACAGCTACGGCATCATCTTCATCTTCGGGAGTGACGGAGCGAAGAGGAATTCCAGGGGCTCAGTTCGTAGAGGATGTTCAGACTTATCTCACACAGTCAGGTCTCGATGTCAATTCAGCCCTTGCCTTCCTCCAAGAAAGGTCTTGACTTTCTATTGCACTTTTGCTTTCTTTGCATCTGTGAATGCCATTCATTGATTAATATCTCAGCTATGGTCTCTGGGTTGACCCATCTTAGTCCCTACCCGATTAAAGACTATTAGTTTATGTGTAGATTGAAAAACAGGTGATAGTTAATGAAAAAGAAGCCATTTACATTTAAAGTTTCGTGATTTAGTTCTGATTTGGAGGTTGTGGTTACATTTAGCAATAGTAAGAGAAGGTAGTGGAGACAGGTTTTAGTTATGAGCCCCATCTCTTTTCCATTTTTCTTCTTCTTATTTATTTATTAATTATTTGCTTTGGGAGTGCCTTGAAATGATGGTGGGATTAAGGAGAAGATTAGAGTTAAGAATGGCGTTGAGCAATGGATATGGAGTTTGTATTGCAGACATGTCTTTTATATACCTTGCAATGCTACTTGCTGCAAAGTTGTGGGTCATCATCAAACTTTTTGAAGAGGTACAGATAGGGATATTAAGGAGAATGTATAATGTTTAGTTGATGTTACAAGGATGGGAAATGCTGATGCTCACGCAAAGCTAGGCACGAAGAAATTGTATATATATGTGAGATGAAGGAGAACCTAATATAGATGGTTTGGTAGTGCATATGAGGATGTGAATGCAGAAGTTAGGAATTATCAGCAAAATCATTGATAGGTAAACTTAGTGGCATGGAAATTGAGCGATGGAGATAAAGTATCATATGGAGGGACATAGCAGTGAAATTGGTAGTGGAGAATGTAGCTTGGATGACTTAATAGTTTAAAAAAGGTCTCAAGGGCAAATCTTTTTACTAGTTCAGATATAACATTTACACAGCCTACTAAAGATTGAAATTTGTTGTTTTTGTGTTTGTTGCTCCTGTCTAGCTGGTTTGGCTAATATCTCAGACAGTTTCCAATGTGATTTAGATAGTATCTGGAGTGATTGTTTTTTAAAACTATGACTTTCCTTCTTTATATACATGAAAAGCTCCTTTTATTCTTATTATATGTAAATGTCACAAAGAGAAGGAGTTCCCTAGATTGTTGTCATCTTGATTTGACACCTCCTAACCAAAAGTTTTTATCAATGCTTGAATGTGCAATTTTTTGGCTTTGTATTATATGTATACTGAATAGTTCCATTTTTAATTCATGAATAATGAACTTGCACTTATTTGTGCAGACTTCAGCAATACAAGGTGGTTGAAATGAAGCTTCTTGCCCAGCAAAAGGATCTTCAGGTGCCATTGCCTAATATATCTATATTTTGTACCCTGCTTTCTCATTTAACACAGATGAAGTCATACATGCAGTTTTGTGTTGATATATTTACTTTGACAGTAGCTGACTTCATTTAGTAGGAGAAGGCTTTGTTGTTATTGTTATTGTTGTACATTTACTTTGACAAAAACTTACGCTCTCTACTAGCCATGTATAGAGTATGAAATTTTGAGTGGGGAATAAGAGATCACAATCTTATAATATCTCATGATAGAATCAGCTGACCAGATAAGGACTAATTTGGCTTTTAAATATCAGTTTGAAGTTTAGCCTTCTGCTGAAAAGGATCATATTATAATTTTGGAACCTGTGCCTTGGGACTGGACATGTCAGTTTTCCAAAGCGTATCTATTGTCTTAGCTGATTTAAGTTATTTTTATTTGGACTAATATTTAATTTAAAAATTTTCAAGCTTTATCTTCTTTAGCGTAAATTAATGATGTTTCATTAATACCCTTCATGCTTCCAGGGAAAATGCTAATCTAGATTGCAGGAGTTTAAGTAATACAAAACGTTGTTTCTTTTGGATCTTTTTCAACTGTTGATGATTTGGTTGGCTTATGTGGTTAGTTTATGAATTGGTTGGTTTTTCCTTTGTGTGCTATTGAGGTCAAATGTCACCATATTAAATTGATCCCCTTGGAATGATACTCTATTTTTGTTATCTTTTTCTTCCTCTGTGCATTTTGAACCGCATTGATTGATCCTAGTATTTTTTCTGGTTTCAGGCAAAAATCCCAGATATTGAGAAGTGCTTAGATGTTGTTGCTACATTGCAAGCTAAGAAGGGTACTGGTGAGGTTCGTTTTCAGTTTGTTTTTGCGTAATTGACCTGATAGAATTGACATTTGATTGTGACTTCTCTTGTTGCTCACTGTTGTTACTCTATAAATGATTCGAAGGTCTTGATATTTTATGACAAGAAATATTTAAAAAATATGTTCTTGGGATATCAATTGCCGCACTACCCATGCTCAATTTCTTATGAACTATATCATTTATGTTTGTTGTACTTAAATGCAGGCACTTCTTGCTGACTTTGAAGTCTCAGAAGGCATATATTCGCGAGCTCATGTAGATGAAACTGACTGTGTGTGCTTATGGCTGGGAGCAAATGTTATGTTGGAATATTCATTAGAAGAGGTCCTTGTTTGTTAGCCCTAGAATTCCACTTTATTACCTTTTCTATCAATTTTATACCCTCTACTTAGGTGGAAATAATACAAAAGTTTTAAAGAACATAAATACAATGTAAATTTCTTTTGCAGGCCACTGCTCTTCTACAGAAAAACCTTGAGAATGCTAAAGCAAGTTTAGAAGTTCTTGTTGCTGATTTACAGTTTTTGAGGGACCAGGTGACAATAACTCAGGTAAGATTGCTATTTATACAGTCTTCTGCATCTTTTCTTTGTCCGGTCGCAATACCTTCCCTCGAAATGGATAATGTTGTGGCCTTGCAGCTCAAACCTATCCCATAGCTACCCCTAAAATTTACTTAGTAGGACAACTGGAAAGTGATATAAAAATGTGAAAGAAAGGCTAGGATTGAAATTTCAGTGTCTTGGGACAATTTAATTATCTCTAGTTTCTTCCAGGTAGAACAAGCGGGAAATTGGAGAACCATGAAATACAATTTTGACTTTGATGTTTTGCCTGTACACGATAAATTTGAAATGAAAAGGTTTTCAGATGATGTGACATAAATGGGGCCGCTCCATTTTCATTCCTACCTCTTGTCAAGCAAGCATGCACTGCTCTCATTTTCCTTCCTCAAACTTTCATATCTCGCATGCACGCTTCCAATTTATCAATTATTAATCTTGTAAACCGCACGTAGGTCCCTTGTAAATCATGATTTTTGTCATAATTTGATCAGGTTACAATTGCTCGGGTTTACAACTGGGATGTTCATCAACGAAGAATTCGACAAGCTGCTGGTTCCAGCGCCCAAGACTCGTAAAGAAGAATTTTCACCTACGTCCGAATGGTGACACTTGTAATTTATCCATCAAGAACATGATTATAATATCTCCTCACTTATCTAGAGCAAATGGATTGTTGTTTCTTGATCCTGATTCTGGTTTCACACCAGTTAGATTCTCTGAAAGATAGGACCATTTTTTATGATAGATAATGTGGTTAATTTATGATGCTCTGTAATATTTGTAATATTACATTTTTAGGCTCATGGGCAAGTTTTGATTGGTGTGAATCTGATCTTGCATAATTTCAATTTCAGTTTAGCTTTATAACGGTTCAATTTAGGTTCTTTTTAATAATACAAACACTGGACCAGCTGATTAATTCTAGGAGCCCAGCAGAAGATTCAATCTGAAGGAAATGATGTCGGCAAAGTGAAGGGACAAGACATCAAAATCAGTTGCTCTCAATGATGTCGTCTCTATCTTATCCTGGTTTCCTCAAAAGGGTAGTAGATCTGGATGCTTTCGTTTTTATAATATTGTCATTTCTTAGTCAGCTATGAGATGATGCCTACTCTTTTGAGAGAGATGATAGGGTCAACAGGTCCACTCATGACAAAATCAGGAAAGCAATGGAATCAATTGAAAATTTTGACAACTCTGTATGTTGTTTGAATACAAACATTCAATGCTTAGTTTTATTAGTCGATGATTGTTGCCTGAAATTTCGGTGGGAAGAGAAAGGAGGAAACCGTAACTCACTATCGCTTTAATCTTCAGCACAAATCAATCTAAGATAGTATAAAAAACAATTGCTTTCCTTATTTTTCCTAATAAAAATCTAAAGATACGTTATTAGTAAATGTAAATTTTCATCAACCATTAGAGAGATATAAAATTGATAGGAAGAGACGTGTGGATACTTAAAAAATGAAGTTCTATGCATGTCTCTGTAAATATTTCTTTTATAATAGAATAAGAATTTCTATTATTAACACTTTAGTGATAGAGTGAAATTTGATATTACTTTAAAGACTTCACTTTATATCATGTTTGGGTTCAAATATTGGATTAGAAGTATAAATAGAATAGATTGGGCTAAATTTTATCTTAAATGGGTCAAATATATTTATTAAAGTATTGGCTTGAGTTTAAGGCTCTATTTTGCATAATTAGTTGATAAGTTACTTGATAACTGATAAATTAACTGATAACTAATAAATTAATTAAAGTATTTCATAAAATTAATTATTAAATTAATTAAAATTATAAAATGACATAAAAAATATATTAATAGAAATATATATAATTAAAATAATTTATATTTATCTAAAAATTAAATTATATTAATGTAATTAAATTTTTTTAAATAAAAGTATAATTTCTAATATTTAATTAATTATATTTTACAAACTTATATATTTATTTACTTATATAATTTTTATTTTATTATTTATTATAAAATTATAATTACTCAAAATATAATTAAATATATTTTTTAAAATTTACTAAAAATTATATTACAGAAAATATGAATTGTAAATTAAAAAAAATAAGGATAGATTTGGAAAGAATTTACAAAAATAGTGGCTTATAAGTTATAAGTTACTCTAGATAGTTTACTAAATTAGTGTGAGAAAAATCTCTAAAGGTTAGCTTGTAATTTATTAATCAGGTCAATAAGTTATAAGTTAACTTAATAAGTTACTAACTAATTTATTCGTTGCACGAAACAAAGCTTAACTCAATAGATTTGACTTGACCAATTAAATGAGCTTGAACTTATTTGTTACTTTATTTAAAAGTTTACTTGTATAAATATACTTTCAAATTTGGCAGTAGGCTAAGGCATACTTTAAGTTTAAAATTATCTAATTACTTAATTAAACTTATACATAAATGTATGCAGTAAAATATATATTATATATTATATTATTTTTAAATATATTAATAATTAATAAATAGGTTAGCCTAATAAGTTTATAAGTTAAATTAAAAGTAAATTAACTTGACCTATTTATCTAAATATGCTTATTTATTAGATTTAACCTGATTTATTTAAATAAATAAGTTAAATTAGGCTTAGTTATAAGAAGGATAGGTTGTAAACTCCTAATAGACATCTAACTTATTTACATCCCTATAAAGGACTATCGTCTTATTTAGCAATTAACTGACAGTTGTAATAATTAGTTAATTTAATTAATTATTAATTATTAATTTGATTAACTAATTGTATTAGTTATTTAAATAAAAATATTTAATAAAATCAATTATTTATGATTAGCTGTTTGGATATAAAATGACATATAAAAGTATAAATATATTTTATGAGTTATTTGAGTATTCTTTTATTTTAATATTTTAAATTTTATATCTTAATTAGTATATTAGTTTTTTTTATAAATAATATATTATTATAATTTATTATATATTATATTTTTTAAAATTAAATTAATATGATTTTTATAGTTATTAAATTAATATATTTTTTATGGCTATTAAATTTTATTTTAAGAAATCAATAATTATGATTATTTAATTTATATAAAAATAAATACTATAACTTTTTATAAATTGATAGTAGGAGAAATGAGAAGATTGATTAATATTTTTTTTAGAAGGACAAAATAAAAAATACAAAAATTTAAGTTTTATGTAAAATTGAATATTATAATTTTTATGTAAAAATAAATATTTATTTTTATATAAAAATAAATATTATATATTGATATTTTTTGGAAGAATAAAATAAAAAATATAAAAATTAATTAAAGAAAATTTTATTTTTTTCAGATAAGCCAAATCCAAAATGCTACCCTCTTTAGCTTTTTGAAAATGACGTTTTAAAAGGAAATCAATTGATCCAATCAATTGAAACTAAAATTAACTGATTTAGTAAGTCAATCAATTGATTTTAATTAAATTAGCTGAAAGTCATCTAATCAATTAACATCCAAACATCTCTCGTGTGTGGGTATAAGTGGTAAAAGTGTAGTTAAAAACACCTGAACAAGAGAAACGTGTATATATCAGGAAGAATGTGTGTGCTGCTGTACTATGTTAGTGGTAATAAAATAATTAAATCTAATTATGTATCAAGTTAAAAATTTTATGATACATTATATAATGATATATCAATGATTAAATTTAATAATATATTAATATACTATAATTTTTTTTAAAATTTTTAATAAAGTGTACTATAGATCTTCTTTAAGTATTAAGAAAGTTGAGTGTAACTCGCCTCCTGGTGTGAATGATAATGTACAAGTTAGGTAGAAAAGCACCGGTGTTTCATGTGCCTCCACGGGTTTAATTCTTGTATTATTTTACCTTGGAATGGAATATATAATATAATATAAGGGTGGAAATGGCATGCTATTTAATTTTATGGGCACAGGCATCTCACATGGGTGGCCCACAGACAATCACACAGATTGTTCAGATTTTGAAGCAGAAAAGAAGAAATGAAACATCTTCCATGGCTGTGGTCAAAGACTAAAATGGATTTTCCTCACTATTCTCAGCACTAATCCTCTCTTCAATTCTATGCAGTAAGGCTGAGGAATCAACATGTTATTATTATTATACAAGTCTTCTGCTATGCTTCCAAATTGCTTCTACTTGTTCATGATTTCATAAAATTTTCTATCCTCGATCAAATTTGGGCTGAAAATTAACTTATCTTACTCATTAATCATCGTGTCCATCTTTTATCTGACTACCTTCCTCAAGCAAATTCAAATTGCAAATTTAAAATTTGAAACTTGAAACACGTATTTGATCAATTTTTACAATGTCTCCTTTGGAAAACAAAATCCTATGGCCATCAAATAGGTTTAGCGTGCCTTTTTATTTTTTAATAAAATTTATAATAATATTTATAAATTGCTTAATGCCACCTACGTCTATAAAAATTTGAAAAGCCACCAATAAATGATAATGAAACTCTGGGTAAATTTTCCCCAATGATATGAGTTACCACTCACCTCTAATACGCCAAACATCTCACTCTATTTTCCAATTAAAATGAAATAATACTTAAATTTAATTCTATATTCAAAAGAGCCAAAAATGACATGATCCTGATGGATACTCAGCGTGTCCTCCATCACAGTGGGAACAAAAACATAATTTTACTTTATGCAGCACCAGTCTCCAGCTACTAGCAAATACATCACTTTTTTGGAAGGAGCCATACCATCAAATGAATTGTAAATGAATAAATAAGTTGGATAAAAAATTCAACATTTCCCAGCGAAATAAGTACTTGTTGCCAATAAATCACTACTTGCCATTGTTCCAATTAATTATAGGAGCGTTCGAACCTAAGACATTAACCATCGAAGACGGTGTAACTTCCTAACGGAATCAATCCAAGGACTGTCTGCAATGGTTAAGTTAAGAAAGAGGAAAACTGCTCTTATTGGTGGGCCAAACTATTTGATGTCTAAGTTTTTTTTTTTTTTTTCTTTCTTCTTTTGCTGATGAAATGGGAAGGAGGAGAAATTTTTTGAATGGCATCAGCAATACGTGAAAAATATCAACAGAAATCTAGTCATAGATTATTATTAAATTTAATTGGAAAGAAAGATAACGATTCCATTAATTCTTAAGTGCTAAGAGATTTTTATGAAAAAAGTTATCTATTAAATAAAAAATTTAATATTAAAAAATAAATTTAAATACATAATTAAAAAATTGTAATAATTTTACCCCAGATTTTCATCCGATTAATTGAACCAACCACATAACTGTCGGAGCTTGTCGCTTGGTAGGTTTGGAGCTTGAAAAATATCGTGTCGGAGTCAAAATTATAAATCTCTGTTACAGAACCCTCCGAGCTACATAGGATAGTTGACCTTATTAAGAGGACCCATATCCAATTAATACCTAAAGATTAAATGCTCTTAGTTTGTGGCCTTGGCACTCTTCCTTGTATATATGCAGTTATCAGTCGACACCCAAAAGTACAGTCTTTGCCCTTTCCTTTTCCTCTCACAACCCCGTCGTGGTTCAAAATTGTAGCAGCAATTATGACTGTGATTTTATCACGATTAATAAAATTGTAAATAAATAAAAAATATAATTATTGCATTGTAAAATTATACAAAATTGTAGTTAAAACACCCAATCAAGGTATGGGACTTTTTCTTCGAATGAAAGTAAAATTATTTCAGGGGCATTATTTATGGGACAATGATATTTAATATTTTTTATTTTTCATGATGATAAGTGTTCTAATTTACTTAATATATACATGCAATTTTTTGAATTCGAACAAAACTTCTTAAAATAACATTGGTTAATATTGTACTATTAAGATTTTAGCACACATGTTGTTTTAGTAGATTTTCTTTCATTTATGTTGTAAGTTCAAATCTAACATTTTACCCATATATTAAATAATTTATCAATCTGAAAAAAAAAATTTATTTTGTAGATAAATCCCTTAATAATTAGAGGATGATAAGAGAGGATCTTACTCTAACCACTATATTCTATCTCAAAAGTGATATTCTTCATAATGTTTCCATTGTCATTTCCATCAGTGAGATTGATCAAGGTTCAAGAATTACGTTTGACACTTTTAAACAAAATTCAGACTTAATTTGCTCAAAATTCTTCCTCATATACACCAATATATCGGTATATTCTACTTTTTATTTATATTTATAATTATACGGGAAGACCACTCTCGAATAATGTGTAATTTTCAATCCAAACCCAAAAAGGAAAAAATGGATGTTGCAATTAATTAGATCCACATACTTGTGGTATAATTAAAGAAGCCTCTTGCAATAATTGATGTACGAAGTGACATAATATTCAATTTAATCTAAAAAGAGAAAAAATGGAATCTTTCTCAAGTAATCTATGCTAATATTGGCCGATTTTTATAAATTAAACAAATGGCAAAATAAAACATTCGACTTCAACTTATACGCAATAACGGTAAGGTATAAAGTGACACTCCATATACTAGTATTATTTCGTGTGTGTACGAGCGCGCGCGCGCGTGTGACATCTATTATATATTTTATTGTATTTTATGGCTGAACGTATTTTTGATAGAGAAATTTACGGAATATACATACGCATTCATTCAATATACATAGAAAATTTTTATTGGGCACCGGCCAAAATAAAAGATATGGATTTATTAATCGGTTACATATTGAATAGATGATACCACAGCAATTATCAATGTGTTACTCCTCTTCGAATAAATAAGTATTAAGTAAATAAATCACTTAGAATAATCCAATAATATATAAATAAATTTAATGCAAAAAAATTTTTAAACTCTAGAGGAAAATTATGAATAAAAATATTTATTATATCATTAAAAAATTTATGATAAAGTGTGAAAAAGTTTTTAATCATAACCTTATAACTTTCTCACAAACCTTTGTAAGGGTTCTCGTATAACCCTCATTGGTACTCGTATTATTATTATTATTCTTATACCTCACACACTTTGCTAATTTAAATATTTATAACTCATAAATATTTTTTATAAGAAATTGTAATCTTAATTACTCCCACAAATACATAACATGAATTAGATAGATAATTCATAATAAAAAATAATCAATAATTACTAATAAATAGAATTTGGTTCAAACTCAATAATATATTAGCACACCAGAGACTAGAGATATAAACAAGTTGAGCTATTCGTAAACAATTCAATTGACTAGTAAAAAATTCAATTTGAGTTCTACTTTAAATGAATTAAACCTAAACGAGCTTAGTTCGATTAATATACGAGCTAAGCTTAAGTATCATACTACTTGATTCAAATTGCTCATGATCTTAAATAAGTCTATTAATAAAAAATTATATTTTTATTTTTATATTATATATGAATAATATAATGTATAAAAAAAATTTCAATCATGCTAATAATTATTGAGATTGCATAAAGAGGTATGATATTTTAATTGAAGTAATTAGCTTTCTTGTACATAGTATTTTTTATTAAATGTAATTGATGTTATTATGTGACAATTGTGTGAGTATTTTTAATAAATTTGATGGTTATAGAAAATTTATATGATAAGTAAAATGTGATAAAAAAATATAATGTTTGATTTATTTATAAAAAAATTTCCAATTTATATGAAATAACAATTATTCAAATAAAATTATATGAATTTGAATTAGAATTCAAATGTTTTAAATTTGATAAAAATTGAGATCTAGTAATATATCATTCAAATAAACTTGTATTTGAGTCAAGTTCAAATTTAAATTTAAATTATTTAAGTTTAATATTATTCAACTCGAGTTTAAACTTGCTTATTTTTAATAAATTTAAATTTAAATATATAAATATTCAGTTTTGCTTGCAGCCTTATTGAAGACCCCTTATACATGTTTAACATAATTTTGAATTTTTTAAATCCACTAAGTGATCTATGTCAATTTATGAAGCAGGTTTAGAGGGAAGATGGTAAAACACAAAAATTTTAGCCGACGCTCCTATTGGTTATTGGTGCATTAACATATTGCTTTCGGGGTTTCTTTCATTTTTAGGGTCCTCGACACATGTCCAAAATGTTACTTATTTAGTAAATTCTCAATCCTCCTATCATAAAAGATATACACAAAATTCTAACCTGGTTTAACTCTTCTCTCCTACCAAATATGGATCAACATTGTCTGCATGCCAATAATTTTGAGCTAACAAAATTTTGATATATCTAATTAACTTTTAAATGGGTCTTACATTACATAATAATAATTTAATAGTTTACATATTTTACTCTATATCTTCCTATATTTCTATAAATAATGAAATATTCACCTTAACTGATATACAAAAACATCATCCCATCCTCGAGAGAGAACAAAATTAGAAAAAAAAATGTTATGGAATATGTAACATAAGCTGTCTGATTTTTTTTTAAAAAAAGGATGTTTAAATATATTTGACTTTGCGTAAAGTTCATTATTTCAAGCTTATTAAGGACTGCATATAGAAATGTACCTACATGTTGTTTTTAACTTAACTTAAAGTTTCAAACTCAAATAACGAAAGGAAAAAAAATCAATTCTTGTTATAGATGTCACTCTACAGTTAAAAAAAAGATACCGACATCAATTTTTACATATGCATATTACTAGGGCAACATCTTATTCAAGTTCAAATTTTATCCTCACTCAACGCATATCTTACGACATATAGAAACATCTTATATGCATAAGTTTCCTTTTTGCTTTTCATATAAAGTTGAGCAACAAATTGATTGCTCTTTAAGAGTAGGGTTTAACACAATAATATTTAGACTAAAAATCTACTTTAGATCTTGTAAATATATCATTTAATCTTTTGAAATTGATAATTAAAAACAATATCAAATTTATGATATGAATAATTAAAGTTAAAAATAATAATTAAAAACAACATGAATTTTATTATTATTTGGTTCTAACAGATCAAATCTAAAATATAAGTAGTTGATAATCAAATCAAAAAATTTTATAATAACACTTATAAATTATAATCTCTTTATATCAATATAAACAATGAAATCAAAACTAAAAATGGCTGTTAAAAATAATTAACTTTACTAATTGACTTTAATAAGATCAAATTTATGATATGAATAGTTGAAAATCGAGAAACTCATCCGTCAAGACATTTAGAGAACTACCAAAAGATTTTTTAAGCATTAGAGTTGTATTTATTTTCAAAAGAAATCTTTCATAAAAAATTTTCATTCATTTGTAATTATAGCGATAAAATTTTATATAAAAAAATACTCTATCTTCAACATTGCATGTGCAAAAAATATGATGAAATTAAAACAACATTCATATTTTTTTAAAAACTTATTTTCTCTCATCAATATAATATTATCTATTATCTTGTTCATTACAGCATAAATAATTTTTTTAATTTTATATATGCAAAATAATTTTGTTCTAGAAAGATATCTGTTGGTAAATCAAAAGCTTAAATATGTTAATTATTTCTGTTATTTACGTTGAATAACAAGATTTCGAATTTATGTCGAGAACGAGAGGGTTTTGGTAGTGTGAATACATGGGGGAGTCATCTGGTTTTTACGTGCGTGTTTGCCCCAGTTCATGTTAGCATGGCAATGACCCGTAACCCGAGAAAATTAAAAAAAAAAAAAAAACAGAAAAGAATCACTAATTTTTAGAGAGACGTGCACGCCACCCAAGGCAGATTTGTCTCCTTTTGCCACTCCTCCTTCCTTCTTTTTTCTTTGTCCTTTTCTTTCCGCTCTACGCGTTTTTAACCCTTTTCTCGTTTTTAAAATTACATATAATTTATTATTTAAAAATATCAATTAATATGAGATTATTATAATGTTGACCTTGACTTCCCATGTGTGCCCCAACATCCCCTTCAGTGCACATAATCCGAGATGAAGAACATCGGGAGCAAAATGGCACCCATTAAATTAGTCTCTTAAATCGGGCATTTTAGATATATAAATATAAATGTATTGCTTTTAAAAAAAATGTATAGCATCAACCTTCTCCAAAGTGTAAGATAGTTTTAAAAGATAAAATAAAAATATTGTAATTATTAGTAAAAATTAGAGATGTGAGTAATTCAAAATTCAAAAATTAGATAATTTTATAAATAACTCTACATCTTAAATAATTAAATAAATGATCATATTGAACGGAGACCTATAATTTTTGTTCGAATTATATCCATTCAGAAGGTTGAGATTCCGATTAAATTAATTTTAAATTTAATTTTTAATTAATTATTATTTATTAATTATAAAATTTTTATTTTCTCATTAATAATTATAACGTTTCACTGTTGCTACTGGAATTTATCATGTATTACAGAGGAACCCGGTTCAAATGTATAAAAGATATTTGGAATCGTTAACATTTAAATATAGGGTGTAATACACTCATTTTTTTAAAACTTAATATAATTATATTTATTTCTCTTTTATTTTAAAAAATATGTCCTAATATTTTTATATATTTATTTTTTATTTTGGACATATATTTATCCTTCTTATTTTTTAAAAGATTAATATAATTAATTGAAATTTTAGGAGAAATGAGATTAACACGTCCTTAAAATATAAAATAAAACCTGTGCTAGGAACAATTTGCAGAGCTTGAAGCTTCACAAATGTGAAAGACACAACAAAATTTCAGTTTTTGTGAGAAGCCTTTAAGCAATGGGAGAATAAAAATAATATAATTGTAATAATTTAATTGCAAGAATGGAAAAATAAAATATAAAATTGGAGCACGATAAAAGAGAAAGATCTGACGCAACTCAGAAACGCCGCAATCATCGCTTGCGCGTTCCCATCCCTTGAATTTCGAGAATCGCTGGTCAAACGGTTTCCTGCTTAGTTTAGATTCAAACGAAACTATAATTACTTCGATAATTTTCAGAGTTTGCGCTTCTTTTTACTGGGTAATGCAAGTAAACTGCACGTACTTCTGGGTTCCGCCGCATGTCTTAAATTATTCTCTTCCGCTCCTTTTTATCGATGGTTTAAAATTATTTTATGGATATCAAGAAAATTAGTTTATTAAATTTGATTTTGTTGTACTTTTTAAAATGATTTTTATTTTAATAATTAAAATTTGTTTCGTTATTCTATTCATACAGTGTAAAGTAATTAAGAGTAAAATGAGAAAATATAGTGAAGTATATTGAGATTTTTTATGATAAATATGTTGAGTAATGAAATATTTATTAAAAATAAAAAAGGATGAAATTAAAAAAAAATTCACCAATGCTTCATTTGATTCTTAAAGCGATAATTAGAATGAAATAAAAAATTTCTTGCAAACAAATAAAAAGAAATTAAGAAAGTTACTCATCCTTTCTTATTATCTATCATATTTTAAAAAAAAATTTAATCTACAACTTTCAAATTTCAATGAAACTTTACATTTTTTCATTAATTTTATCATTCTTTTTCACTAATAAATATTTTATTATTCTATACTTTCAATATATTTACATTTATTTTGTCACATTTCTTTATCTATTTTCAACTGTCTTAAACTCTATACATAAATGATAACTTTTAAAAATTTATTAAAAATAAATAAATTAAATTATTTTTTAATATTTATAAAATTAATTAATTGTAAAAGAAAATAAAAACAAAAAGAATTATACACAAAATTAATACAAAAAATACATTATAACCACGTGTTATTAATTATATTTTCAATATGTTAATTTACGTATAATCAAAATTGTTAAAAAATTTATTTATTATTTGTTGATATTTATCTATTTGCAATTATTCTTGATTTAAATGTTGTGAAATATGATTTTTTTATGTTCTTCTTTTCCCTACATTAAATCAAAATTGGTAATTATAAAGTTATGTGTATTTTAATATAAGCATGCATCTACACTATCTCTAAATTTATAAACAAATTTTAAAAAATTTGAATTTTATGGCACATCATATGGTATAGTATAAGAAGGATTAAATAGTATAGTAAAATATTATATAGAATAACATACTGTACTATACAATATTTGGTCTATAACAATATAAGATCAATATTTGTATAAAATTATCTTAGCTTTTGTTTATTCTCATATTTTATAAGAATGTATAGATTTAAAAAATTAATTCATAAAAATGCATCAATTAATGATGAAGAGAGAGAGAGAATTTAAAAAAATTCTAATAAATGGAAGAGATAAGAGCATAAAGGCATTTTATTTTTAATTTTAATATTTTAATGATAATCTCAACATTATACTATCAACTCTTGTCCTCTCATTCAAGGAATAGATAGCTTTATATAAAACTAGATGTATAAGAGGAGATTTTCAAATAAATTGTATCTCCAAATATTGCATAAGTTCTAATTATGTAATCTATTCTATACTTTCGAGTCTTGTATGATGTGTTAAATAAGACTTAAACTTTCTATAACTCTCCCTTATTAATTAGTTTCTCTTTCCTTCTTTCATGTTATCTTTATCTGCACTTTCCTTCATTACTAAAGAATTGTAATTCTAAGTTGATGAATAAATGTTAATAAAAGACAAAATTGATATCTATATTAACATGGTGATATTTTTAACACTATCAAGACTAAAAGACAATAATTAGTAAATATAATCAACATTTATTTTGACATTGTAACATTTTTGAAATTCCTAGGAAACTTAAGAAAATAATTTTTCACTTAACTAATATCATAATGGATGATATTTAAAGGTTGGTGGGAAAATAAGAAAATTTAATATATTAATTTTATAATTAATTGATATCTATTTAGAAGTGATGATATTTTTAAAATTATTAAAAAATTTAAGATATTTTTTACTTAACCAATATAATAATATATAACATTTAAAAGTTGCTTCAAAATGAAAAAATTTAAAATATTGATTTTAAAATTAACCGATATCCATCTAGACACGATGATATTTTTAAAATTATTAGGAAACTTAAGATGTCAATTTTTTTTACTTAATCAATGTCATAATATATGACATTTAAAGGTTATTAAAAAATGATGAAACTTAAAATGTTAATTTTAAAATTAATTGATATATATTTGGACATGATGAATTTTTTAAAATTATTAGGAAACTTATGATGTCAATTTTTTATTTAATTAATGTCATAATATATGATATTTAAAAGTAGTTGAAAAAATAAGAAAATTTAGGATATTAATTTTATAATTAACTAATATCTAGTTAGATGCAATAGCATTTTTGAAATTATTAAAAAATTTAAAACATTAATTTTTTATTTAATTAATATCAAAATGTATGATATTTGAATATTGTTGGAAAAATAATAAAACTTAAGATGTCGATTTTAAAATTAATCTACGTCTAAAAGTATTGTAAAAGTCTAGTAAGAACCTTATCCTTAGTACCATTTTTGTTATAAATAAAGCACATTTTATTTTTTTTATCATCACTCTCACTCTTTTTCTTATTATTTCCAAACTCAATCTTCATTTTAGTCTAACTCCCTCTATAGAATCCTAGATCTCTATTCATCCTTTCTCACACATTAGTGAGCTATTGATACTTCTTCAGTCGATATGAAACACAATGTAAATGCCTCAATAATTCATGACACTATTTTGAACTATAACAAGTATCTTTCTTATTTCTATTTTTTATATCTTTGCTTTTTCAATTTTTTTATTAAAAAATTTTATTTGCGTTTCCTTTATATAAGTTCTAATGTTGTATTTGAGTATTAGATGTTGTGTTTGATAAAAATGTTATAATAGAGATCGAAATTGGCCAAACAATAATTACATATAGAGAAAAAATGGAAAATTTTTATTAAAATGAATGTTTTCTCGATACTAAGAAAGGCATTTTGCCTTTGGCTTTTATAAATAGATAAATTTTGAAAAATCATATGAAATCAACATAAAATTTTTCTTAAATAGATAACAGAATGTGAAGTTATTACTTTTCAAGGTTTTTAGCTCAAAATATATATTTTTTATTGAATGTTAAGTTTATTCAATTTTAACCGTAAATATTTAGGTGGGAAAGTTAAAAATGGACATTAAAAAAAACTAGGCAAATATTTTATGCTAATTTTTTTTACTAAAAACCAACGTCAAATGTAAAAATAAAATTTTTACATTAACTATATAAATGATGTCATAATAACAAATATACAACAACATTCAATAAAACATGAGTTGAGTGTCGATTGAAAACTAACATGTAAATTGTTAAACATTTGATGTCAATCAACTATTATATAATAATGCTTATTCTCTTTATTTCATCACAAACTAATTTCAAATCTTATTTTTAAAGTTTTTGTTCCATAAGCAAGCTTCTCCATAACTATATCACTAAATTTGAAAAAGTTGTGATATCAAAAAATGGTATATTTTCAATTTTATTTTTTTATCTCACTCTATCTCTTTATATTAGAATTTTGCTTTTTACAAATGACAAAAAAGCATGAATTTCATTGTTTATAGTATTTTTTAAATTGAAGCTTTTTACTATTTTATTTGAAAAACTAGACTTATGTTTTTTACATTGATTTTGAGGTACATTGGTTTTATTTCTTTTATTTTTTCAATTGTTTGCGATCCAATTATTTCATCCAACATGTTTATAAACAAAATTGATTATCATTCTTCATTATTATTTTCTCTCTATATATGACATAATCAACATCAAGTAATTCTATTAGGAGACGATAAGTTCTTTAGATAAGATTATCATCCAATGTTTCGAACCTTCTTAACAAGAACTACATTATTTCTTCCTTTCATTATCTCTTCGATAAAGGCCATATGTATGAATTAAATTATTGCATGTTTGAAAATATCTCATTATTCTTTTTTTTAGATAAGTTTACCACGAAGCAAATTTAAAGGAATATAATGTGTTTTATCCTTCTATTTTTTAATTAATTTCTCAACGATTCATTTTGTAAGTTTGATTAATGATTATGAAGTAAAGTATTTAATTTATCCATCCTTTTTTCATATGGTATTTGAAAGAATAAGTAATAATGGTGACTTTTTACTCTTATCATGTGATTTCAATTAAATCACAATTTCTTCACTCTTTTATTTTTACGGTTCTATTTACTAATGCACAAACTTTTTGAATAGTTTGTATTTTTTATCTATTGCACTACATTAGTCAATATTTTGTTGATTATACTTTTGTATTTGGAATCACATTATTCATTGGAGTGTTAGAATTTGTGGTTTTCATGGCCACGTAAAAGAGTGGTATAATTATAAGACTAAATTCGCCTAAGTATGTGATTAAATTATATTAAGTATAAGGTTAAATTCTTATGTGTAACTAAATCTTAATAATTATGAGGTTAATTATTGTAATCGCTATCTATTAAGTATATTAAATTACTTATTTATTTACTAAATAATCATAACTATCATTGTATAACTTCTATATTAAGGTGGATTGATAATCATTAACCAAAGTTAATAGGTGTTTATCATACTTTTCTCATTATGTAACCTCCATATTATGAGTGCATAATGAGCTTTAGGTTTACGAGCTAAATAAATCAGCCCATGGACTTTTTACAAATTGGACTAAAAAAATTAAACTTATTAAAAAATAGATTTGGCCTAGTGGGCCATAAATAAAAAATGAATCGAATCAATTTGTAGGTTGAAATGGGCTTGAATTACCTTTTTTTAATTTTTATATCTAATAATTTAAATAATATTTATATTTTAAAAAATTAAAATTCAATATAAAATATAATTCAATTGTCAAAAAATTAAATACAAATACTTGAAATAATTAGATATAATAAAAATAAAAATAAATAATAAAAATAAATACAAATATAAAAATAAAATTTATAAACATAATAAAATATAAAAATAATAAAATATAAAATATTTTTTTATAAAGAAAAAAAGTTGGATGACTTATGAACCAATCCAACAAGCTCATGAATTGAATTGGGCTAACCAAAGTGAGCTTGCTTAAAAGCAAGCCTTAACAGATCGAGCTTGCATAGATTGTGATTCAGTCTAATCTAACTTGTCCATTAAGCCCCTTTATCTCGTATTAATGTCATATTTAAGGTTAGTGTACATTTATGATCAATGCTAATAATTAATGATATATTAAGCATTATTATTATAAAAAAAATTTAAAATATAATTAATATTTTTAGATAAAAAAAATATAATTTTAAATAAAAGCCTATAAGCACTTCCAAGAGCATAACCTTTTCATCATTAAACTTCTTAGTCAAACTTATTTGTTTGAAAATATTACATAAGTGGACTACTAAATTATTTGATTCTCTATTGAAGTTACTAAAGGAAACACTTCCTATAGATAATAAATTGCCAGGATCATATTATAATGCAAACAAATGGTTGAGTAAATTGGGGTTAGGGTATGAGTCCATTCATGTTTATAAATATGATTGTGCATTTTCCTAAGGAAAACATATTGTAAAGGAAAATCGTCCTATTTATGGAAATTCATTAAGTTGATAAAAATACTAAAGGAAAAAAATGGCTTGCAATATGTTAAGGTATTTTCTATTGACTCTCAAATTGAAATGATTGTATGAATTGAGGTTAATAAGCGAAAATTAGCCTTTGTTATTATAGGTATCAATTCAACTCTTACCAATTGATATAAAAATAAAAAAGATTGACCTATATGTCTATCTAATTGATAACAAGGCACATGGCTTCATTTAAGAAATCACTATGGCACGATAATCTAAGCAAGATGATATGCCTTGACAGTGCTAGGATGAATGTTGCAAGCTTTTTGACTCCAAGAATTAGAAGGTAATATCATATTTATATCTTGGTTATGAATTTTTTTAAAATCAAGTAAAGGCAAGTCTTACATTCATATTTCTTTCACTTTGAATTTTCAACAAAGGTTAAGGGTGAATTTGACAAATAAATATAATGATTGGCATAAAGCAAAAAGATATATGAGCACATCGTCATAAAAAGGTATTATAACTTAAAATTTCTTAAAATTAAAATTAAAGTTAGATACTTTGCCTTTTTTTAAATGTTGCTTTAATTATGTAGTCCTCTCCTCAAATTTGATATTATACATGAACCTTCCTTAGAAGTATAGACAGCCTTCTCTTAAGCATTACACATAACTTTAAAGGTAATAACCACTATTACACTTTGTTAAATCAACAATCAATTACATTCTTTGACCCTTTAATTCCTAAAATACCTTTAAGAAAGCCCTAAAAATCATTTGTCGGAGGCAGATAGAACTTTATAATTATAGAACATTGTTGTAAGATTGAACATGTTATGATAAAACTATTAAAAGTTTTTTTATATAACAAGAAGTGAACCTATGAAATTAATCTGCTAAATTAAAATGACATTAAACTAATTTGCTAGCACATATTATGATAGTAAACTTATGAATATTTTTTTGCCACAATGTTATGAATTGAATAGCACCTAATATTTATAATGAAATAACCAATATCAATAATTTTAGAAAGCAAAGCTAATAAAAATTGACAAAATAATGGAATAAAAGTCATGATCTTTATTAATTCATATTAAATAGGCTAAATTTGCCCTCACTAAATATGTTTAGGGCAATACTACCATTATAAAACATATTACACTAAAAAAAGATTCCAAAATGGATTAACTTCCTATACAAGTGCAAATCACGTTCCAAGTACCAAAATAACTAATAGTTTTCTACTAAGTTGTAACACTAATATAGCAAAGAAAAAAAAATAGAAGATTCTTTACTAATTCATTACTCATCTTAGGTAGGCTTCTTTGTAGCCTTAGTAAAAGAGGTTGAACTCCTTTATGATAGATTGAAAGGTAGGGAAAACTCTTGAGACATTTTGATAGTAGCTTTTTTCTAACTTTCTGGAATAATAAGATAGCAACTACAATAAGTTATTTACTTTCCACATGTTCAAAAATTTTTAACAATTTCTTGATACTTACTCTCTTGGCCTTCTTCTCTAAGTACTATTTTTGAGCTCATTATTGAATGAAAATAACTACAAAAGTATATCTTTACTGTTTACTTAGGATCTGTTATACTGATGCAATTGCTCTTACCTATATATTAGATTGATGATTCTAAAATTAGTTTTTTTAGGCAATTTGGTAGTATAAACAACATAAAAGAGTAAGTATTTTCTTCTTTGCAATTCTCACATCTTATTATTATTGTCCTTTTAGCTTTGACTAAAAAAGATTGAGCTTTATTTATAGCTTTTTGTCTATTAACTCGAGGTCTCCTAGGCAACCTAGCAAATGTTGGTGGTGTAATATCACTATCTTTAAAGAATGCAAAATTTGGTAAGCAGTTCATTATGAATTCATAGACTTTCAAGTGTATAGCATTCTTATGACAAAAACTAAGTGTGTATGTGTGTGTGTGTGTGTGTGTGTGTGTGTGTATTTGTTAATTTTCCTAACTCAAGTAGCAATATGTTCACAAGGAAGCCTAGAAATAATTTAAACATCACATTTTGCAAGTTTTACTAGCTAGATTCACTACAAATCTAGTATGACTATCTTTAACTTCAAATTAATTCTTTCCAGTAGCATAAACCTCATAATGGTAGTGATTAGCTAAAGTTGTACTATATTCATCCTTATTTATTTTACCTATAATGTGCTCCAAAATTAAACTTTACTAAAATTTTTTGTGGAAGCTATCCATAATCTTCACCCTTGTGCAATAACAATGAAAGGATAGGTTTGTTTCTCAATTTGTTAGTCCATTAATTATAACTTTCACAAATGTTGTTTGTGATGTATGGGTTCTTAGCTCTTAAGTTAAAAGTATGCATGCTTTACCTTTCAATTAGAATGTTAATTAAGTAGTTGTAAGCATTTTTACCTAACACCAATATCTTCTCTGTGACTTTATTGAAAAGAATTTTTTTTAGTGAATAGTAATCTTTCAAGATCAATGTGTGGTGTTTGACTTTAAAATTAGCTAACAAATGTCTTAAATGGTGCCTATGTAAGAAAGATGGAAACATTCTCTTAAATTCATCTAATAATCTTTGTAAAAACAAATTATTAATTAAAAAATGTATAATTCATTTCATCATAATCTCATTGTTGAAGCATAATTTTTAGTCTTATCCTTTACTATCACTTATAAAAATGAAAGGCTAGTCATCTTTACCAAGTCCTATGGCTTCATATAGGTAAAGCAAGAGATAAGTCTAAGAATTCTTACTTTCTCCTTCAATAACCATGCATGTAATGGGAGAAAAGATTATTCTTAGCATCAAATGATATTATTATCAATAAAACTTCATTAAAAGGACCTTTTAAATGAGTGTCATCTAACTTTATGCTATTACTTAAAAGGAACTTTTATATGTATGAGAGAATTTCTTGTAGATAATTATGAATGAATTATTGCAAAAATAATATTTTATATTTTAGTAAGTTGTGGAATGAGAATTTTATAGGAAATAAATGAGGAAAGATAAATAGAATAATAGGGTTTAAAGTTTTTAGTTATTATGAATGAGTATGTAAGTATAAAGAAATTTAGAAAATATTTTCAAAATTATCCCTAGTTATTATTTCCCATTTTATGACATAAGTCAGCATCCTTTCCCATTTTTCCTTCAAATCTCTTAACCCTCATTGCCAAACTTTCTTAACCTTTTCTCCTCTTTTATCTTCTTATCATTAAATTCAAGTAAAAGAATACTAATTTTCATCATATTCTTCATCTAATTAAGACAAGAACATTTTTATTATTATTATTTCTCCTTATATTCCTTTTGTTATAGTGAAATTTGATGATTTTGGTTCCAATAGTAATTTGGAACCTTAAGATAAGAAATTTTTTATTTTTGATGTGATTAGGGTTAAAAGGCATCAAATTTGCCTTTTAGCATTTTCTTTTATACTAGGTAAGTGAATACTCCCTCTTCTTTTATTAGATTTTGTAAAATTTAAGCTTGAATAACATATTTTAGGCTTTTATGGATATATGGATATAAACGCTTGATTTATGTGTTACTTGATGATAGAAATGGTGAAAATAGCATAAGGTTGATGTGTGTTTATGAATTCATAAGGTTTGGTTGAGTAATTAATGTATTGGAAAGGTTAAACTTTCAAATGAACTGTGAAATTTTCAAAAAAACTTGCAAATTTTCAGGTAGTAGATGACTATATAGTTAATTATGCCTTAGAATAAGCTACATGACCACAAATTGATCTCTAGAGGTTGATAGTTGACTGTAGAATTTTAAGATGCTCTTTGGAGATTTATAGTCAATTATTAAGCTCCAGAATTGTTCCAGGACCTTAATAATCGACTATATAGTTAATTATGAATACCAAAATTGTTTTCGGATCTCTTATAGTTAAATATATAGTTGACTATACTTAATATACATTATGTTATCATGTTATATAAAGGTTCAAAGTAAGATGTAATGATCTTAAACATTAAGATGAGATAGTTTATGATATGTATGAGATAAATACATGAATTAGTAATGATGAAATAAGAACTAGGGTATTGTGTTATATAATATTTGTTATGGTGAACTTATTATATAAATTACAAAAAGATATGTGTTATGTAGGCATGCATTAAGGCATGACTTTGTTCTGAAATTGTACTAAGTGTAGTTTAAACTATAACATGAGAAAAAAATGCATTGTGACATTGTGATATGAAAAATATGATAGGAGAAATAATATGAATATCAAATACCTAATTCCTATTAATATGCTTGTAGAGGGTATAAAGTTAACTTTGAAAGGATAAAGCTAGGCTTATAGAGGACATAAGGTTAACCTAATAGTTATAAGGAGGATTTATTTGTTTTGTTTATTATCAATAGTGCATTGTATTATAAATTTGAAACTTAAATGTCATTGAATGATTTAATGTGATGTAATTGTGCTGATATAGCCATAAGTAAGCCTTTTGTAATTATTTGAAGTTGAATTAATGAGTCTGGTTTATAAGATTATAATATCATCATGTTTATGTAAGATAGAGTATTTATTCATTGAGCTTCAAACTCAATCCTTTATATTTAATTTTACAAATACACCGGTCGACCTTCCATTGTTACCTTCTTAAAGCTAGTTCCATTTGAATCTCCTTTAGAATGATTTGGTAATATAGACATTTGTTATAGAATTATATTTTAAAGCCTTATTCTGTATAGGTAAAACATAGAAGATTTTGTATAGGTAAAATATAGAAGAGTTACATATTAAATCTTTTTGAGTTTGTTAAATTAATTTATCCTCAATTAAGAGAAATTATAAGCAAATTAACTTTCTCTTATTTTGTAAATTTTATTAATTGTTAATGAAATGTCCCTTTTCCTTTAATATTGCATTCCTTCCTTTACATATTCTAGTTAAATAGCCAAAATAGTGTTGAATGAATTGGATTAGATTGATGAAAATCAGATAATAGGTTCCATGACAGCCACAATTAAGTTAAGGTTATGTTGTGACACTTACACATATACAAACATTCTTCTAAATGTTAGCTCATGATACAATGTAGTCCTCATCATGTAAAACCTTTCACGACTCTGCTTGGTTTTCTTTCTTATAATAATTTTGTATATTCAAGCAGCTTCTTGTAATTATTTACATAACTCCCTTTAACCTTCTCTAATTATTTTCTTCTTGCTTTATATAGTTGCAAATGGTTAGTTTTAGTAGCAAATTTGTCATTAAGCTTATTAAACATGAGTTTGGATAGATTTTAGCAGCATATATCACTATAACTCTTGCTTTTTCATTCTTCACTCTAATTACATCAATGTTTTCTTGAATAATGTAGTCTTTCAACGTTACCTTGGACTCATTCACATTGATAAAGATTTGGTTTTTAGCTAATTTAACCCTCTCATTCTCTTTATACTAAAACCTTTTCCCCTAATGAATCAAACATTTCAAGTGATTCAAAAATTTGAAACTTTAATTTCATGACAAACTCTAAACATTCCAAGTAAATACAAATACAAAAGATAATAATGCTTTTTAAAAACCTAGCCATTTTGAAAAAATATGAACATAATACAAGAATAAACCTAAAGTTTTATCTTGGAACTAAAATCAAACCTTTGTAAATTGAAACTTTCATCAATCATGATACTCAAGATGGATTCAAATAAAATATTTTATCAACGTAAATTGCATGTAATAGTGAAAATTTAAACTATCGTAATTAACCACCATCAAATGAAGGAAGCCTTACTTGGAGGTTTAATGGAGCAAATGACAATGTCAAAAAGCTTCTTTTCTTCATTAGAAAGCATGATCACAGAGCTTCCTTCACTAACAAAGACAAACTTTAGAAGAGAAAATAATTGAGAGCAATCTCCAAATTGTTTTTAGAATCAATTCTAACTTAAGGAAATCATATAAAAGCAAGGACATTTATGATATTATCAAAATTAAATTTTTACAAAATAAAACTAATCATTTTCTATGAATTAAAAAATATTTTTTCCTCACATTTATCATTAATTAGAATAACATGTATAATATTGAAGTTATAAGGAAGGTTGAGTAATCCAAGCAATGTTCAAGAGAAGGTAACATATTTCACTTTTAAAATTATTATTGACTTTACTAATATTGTATCTTTTATTTCAAAACTACTTCAAAGAAATAAAAAAAATGATACATTGTAGCTTTTGATTGATATTTTCCATAATCAACATTCTAGACCATTTAGGGAGTGGGTCCACTTAGGGGCGAACACTGGTTATGTAAGTAATATAGCAATATTCATCTTACTTAATTAATTTTTAGTGTTTTATATTTATAATTTCATTTTCAAACTTTAACATAAGAAGTTAGAGATTTGGACCACTCACTTGTAGTCATAAGTTTTCTTCAACATGAAGATCATTATTATACGAGCTAATTGACTGTCCATAAGTTTTTTATTACTACTAAGATGTTTGACACTCATTGAAGGTATAAAAAAAAGGATTGGTGTCACCTTAAAGGCATTTCCGATGCCAATACAGGTAGTAATTCATCAATTGCAACTTATCCTACCAAGCTAGCAATAACTTGGGCCATTCGATGACAATGTGCAGTGCTTCATCATTAAGGGTAAGTTAGCACAAAAGGCAATGCAATAGCACATTACTGGATAAAATGAAATATTGCGATGGCATGTAAAGTAACTTTAGACTCTTATGACTAATTTAATGCCTAAGGCCCCTCCTTTGCCATCCTTCCATATGGTCCAGTACCATATATATATCCCTCGACACTACTTGTTAGATTTACTTAACGATTGCCAAGCTCTACCGCCTACCTCAAGTTGAAGATGATGGCAATGACTTAAGATCAATTATAGTTTATTATATAGAGTTTATCTAATTATGACTTTCCTTTGCATGAATTATACATTATTATATAATATTTATTTTTATTCTGTATATATTTCTTTCTTTAATATAGTTTTATAATTTTAACTAATAATTTATAATAATTAATTTGAATAATTTTATAATGATATATATTTCTAATTTTAAAAAATCTAAAATAATGCAAAATTTTATAATTTTAATAATAATAATAATAAAGCAATGACACACATCGATGGTATAGATAGCAATTTAAAACAATGACTTTGTCATTTCCATATGCTCATTGCTATGTCATCATGTGACAACCCACAATATTTATTATAATGACAAATGTTGTTATAGTAAACCAATAAGTAAAAATGACATATTATGTCATTGCTTTAGAAGTCAAATGTCAAGAAAATAAAGTGATAACCCTAAAGTAATGATGTTGTTATCCATATAAATCTAAAACGACGTCAAATGTTATCTTTTTGAGACATTTTTCCTGTAATTTATATAATGTAATTATACTTTTTTAAATTATAATATACATAATTTGACATATATTATAATTAAAATTCATACTTATTGTAATCAAATATTATAATTTTATTTTTAATTATGTATTTTAATGCTTTCACTAGCTTTTGAATCTTGATTTCATTATTGAAAATAGAGCTAAAAATATTTAATTTATTTTATATTTCTTACATTTCTTCCCTAATTTCAAATTCTAGTATCTTAATCTCTCAACTTTAAGTTTTCATTCAATAACTATTTCAATAAAATCAAGCATTTGTTTAGGAATTTAAATTTAATTTATTATCCATGTAATTTTATTTTATACTATTATTCACTCATATATTACTACATTAATAAAAAATTATTAAAATTCATTCATTATTAATAACAATTTTTAATTATCATTATTTTTTTAATAACGTGTTATCTTTTTGTACACTGATAATATAAAATATTTTACATGGATAACATATCAAATTTACACCCTTTGTTTCCTCTCTCGAATTAGGACAAGGCATTAAATTTATTGTCATTGTAGTTCTCCAACTATTTGTGGGATGTCACAATAATCCACAAATATTAGCAAAAAAATTATTTATCTAAAATACAGGTCAATTTGCTCACTATATATGAAAAAATGAAAATTGAAAATAATAGAATCAATTAAAAATAAATTAAATTAATATTAATAAAAAATGTGATTTACACATCAAAATTTCTGGTAGATGCCTAACCTGATTCAGCTCCTCCGTTACAATTTTCACATAGGAGGATTATAGAGCAAAATATATAGGCCTTGTTTGGGAAACAGCTGATATCTGGAGCTGTTAGCTGATTTGATTAGCTGTTAGCTTATAGCTGATTGTATTAGCTGATTTGACTAGCTGATTATATTAGCTGTTTGAATAAGAGTGTTTGGTAAAATTAGCTATTTATATTAGCTGTTTGTATGTAAAATGACATATAAGGGTATGAGTATATTTTATTTTAATATTTTTAAATTTTATATATTAGTCAATATATTTATTATATATTTATTCTATTAAATAATTTTCAAAATTATTATAATTCATTATTAAATTATTGGATATTTTAAAAATTAAATAATTTTATAAGTAATATTATATATTTATTCTATTAAATAAATTTTAAATTTATTATAATTTATTATTAATTTATTAGATATATTATAAATAATATATTATTATATATTAAATATTTTTTAAAATTAAATTAATCTACTTTTTATAATTATTAATTTTTTTAAGAATTTTTAGAAAGGATAAAATGAAAACTATGAAAATTTATTTAGGGTAATTTGGTCATTTTTCAGATAAGCTAATTGAAAAAGCTCCTTTTCTTAGCTTTTTCGTTTTTAGCTTTTTGGGACCAATAAGCTGATTCAATAAGCTGATTACCAAACACCAAAATCAGTTTATTGGCAAGTCAACCAGCTGATTTTGGTCAAACCAACTAAAAGTTAATGAAAAAGCTGTTTGCCAAACACCCCCATAACTTAACTAGGAAACTAGAACATAACATAAAACTCATAAAAATGAATAAGAGAAACGATGGGTGACCCTTAACTATAATCTCCATTTTCGACGTCCGCGCATCATTATCATCAAACTTGTCAAGCTCTTACCGTAAATTCCGTACAACTATTAATTAAGAAGCAGCCTAAAGCATATAGGTGACAGAAAAAGAATTTAAGATTTGAGTAGAGATTATTTAATTCCAGTGGCATATATTTCTTTTTTGTTTGTACAAAAAAAGATTGAAAAAAAAAATTCATAAGGAAAGGATCAGAAAATAGTGTTCTCCTTTTTTTGGTTGTAAGGTAGAAGGTGAGCGAAAGAAAAAAGGAGTAGAAAAAGTAAAGCCCACCAAAAATTTTTCTTGCTATATATGAATAGTAAGTTAAAAAAACTCGGCGATTTGACCCAAACACTATTTCTCTGAAAAGTAATTTCTCAAATACTACGCCGCAAAAACTAATGACCGAAACACTTATTTTTTTTTTAATACTTTCTGATCACGGCCTTTGGCAGGCCGTGATTCAGAATTTATTTTTTTTTGACTAAATCACGGCCTGCCAAAGGCCGTGATTCAAATTTATTTTTTTTTATTTTTTTTCGAATGTTGCCCGTGATTCAGTTAAATTTTTACTGAATCACGGGCAGCTGTGATTTATATTTTTTTTAGTTATTTTTTAATTTATTATTTAATTTAAATTTAATTTTTTAATTTGAAATTATTTTATATTTTTTAATTATTTATAATTTGTGACCTTTAATCTTGATAATTTGTACTTAATTTAATTTTTTATATTTTAAATTTTTATACTAATTAACTAATGCTCTAAATTATAATAAAAAATTATTAAAAATTTATATTTTATAATGTTTTAATTCTTGTTTAAAAATAAAAAAAATTATATCATTAGTTAAAATATTTAATTAATTATGAAAATTAATGTATGTTAAAGTGATAAAAAGAATTGCATCATTAAATAAAATATTTAATTAATTATGAAAATTAATGTATGTTAAATTTAGATAAAAAATCACACCATTAGATAAAATATTTAATTATGATATATATGATAAATTAATTCAATTGTATAATAACAAGAAAATAAATTGTATTAAAATTATATTATTCAATATATTGTGACTTTGAACTTCAAAAAATAAGAATGAATAATATATATATATATATATATATATATATATATATATATATATATATATATATATATATATATATATATATATATATATTAACAATAAAAAGGAATAAAATTTGAATAAATAAAATTTAATTTAATGTTACTTCTTAGTCTTAAGAATAAAATACATAATTAATTAATTTTATTAATAATTTTAATATTAAAATTTTAATTCACTTAGAATATTTATATAAAATATCTAAGTATTTTCCGCAGGTGTGATAGTCTAATAAAGATCTAATTATTGACATTTTGAATTTTAAATTTTAAATATTGTATAATATACATAATATAATAAGGTTATTACTTCTTTAATAATTAAATATTAAAATTACTAATTGATTACATAATAAATATCTAATAATACTATTATTATTTAAATACTAATTTACTATCTAAATAATAGTTATTATTTATTTAATATCTAATAATACTATTATTATTTAAATACTAATTGATTACATAATAAATATTTCAAAAAAATAAGGTTATTACTTCTTTAATAATTAAATATTAAAAATTTTCTAATTGAAGTATTTATCATTACTCTATGAATGTTAATCTATTTTAAAAGTTAATTTATAGAATCAGATCAGAAGAATAATCGAGTAAAATATTATCATGTTATTAATATAATTTAGTAGCAGAATATATTAAAAAAACTTAACATTATATTCTGCTACTAAATTATATTAATAACATGATAATATTTTACTCGATTATTCTTCTGATCTAATTCTATAAATTAACTTTTAAAATAGATTAACATTCATAGAGTAATGATAAATATTTCGATTAGAAAAATTTTAATATTTAATTATTAAAGAAGTAATAACCTTATTTTTTTGAAATATTTATTATGTAATCAATTAGTATTTAAATAATAATAGTATTATTAGATATTAAATAAATAATAACTATTATTTAGATAGTAAATTAGTATTTAAATAATAATAGTATTATTAGATATTTATTATGTAATCAATTAGTAATTTTAATATTTAATTATTAAAGAAGTAATAACCTTATTATATTATGTATATTATACAATATTTAAAATTCAAAATGTCAATAATTAGATCTTTATTAGACTATCACACCTGCGGAAAATACTTAGATATTTTATATAAATATTCTAAGTGAATTAAAATTTTAATATTAAAATTATTAATAAAATTAATTAATTATGTATTTTATTCTTAAGACTAAGAAGTAACATTAAATTAAATTTTATTTATTCAAATTTTATTCCTTTTTATTGTTAATATATATATATATATATATATATATATATATATTATTCATTCTTATTTTTTGAAGTTCAAAGTCACAATATATTGAATAATATAATTTTAATACAATTTATTTTCTTGTTATTATACAATTGAATTAATTTATCATATATATCATAATTAAATATTTTATCTAATGGTGTGATTTTTTATCTAAATTTAACATACATTAATTTTCATAATTAATTAAATATTTTATTTAATGATACAATTCTTTTTATCACTTTAACATACATTAATTTTTATAATTAATTAAATATTTTAACTAATGATATAATTTTTTTATTTTTAAACAAGAATTAAAACATTGTAAAATATAAATTTTTAATAATTTTTTATTATAATTTAAAGCATTAGTTAATTAGTATAAAAATTTAAAATATAAAAAATTAAATTAAGTACAAATTATCAAGATTAAAGGTCACAAATTATAAATAATTAAAAAATATAAAATAATTTCAAATTAAAAAATTAAATTTAAATTAAATAATAAATTAAAAAATAACTAAAAAAAATATAAATCACGGTTGCCCGTGATTCAGTAAAAATTTAACTGAATCACGGGCAACATTCGAAAAAAAATAAAAAATAATAAATTTGAATCACGGCCTTTGGCAGGCCGTGATTCAGTCAAAAAAAATAAAAAAAATAAATTTTGAATCACGGCCTGCCAAAGGCCGTGATCAGAAAGTATTAAAAAAAAAAATAAGTGTTTCGGTCATTAATTTTTGCGGCGTAGCATTTGAGGAATTACTTTTCAGGGGAATAGTGTTTGGGTCAAATCGCCTAAAAACTCACTTTTAACAACTTTGTCATTATTTTGTTTATCTTGTAAAACCCATAATATGCAGTTGAAGGATATAAATGTCATTCAACTTAATTTAGAAATCATTGTATGGAAAGTAGCTTTTTTGCAGAAGATTGAAATTTTTAAAAATTAACTTTTTGTATAAATTTTTTGAAAAGTACTCAAAATTATTTAATTAATGTTAAGAAAGTAATACTTTTTATAAAGTGATTTTTTATATTTTATTTAATTTAATTTTAAATTTTTTAGAAAGTATTAAAAAAATTATTATTATATTTTTAATATTATTATAATATAAATTAATAAATTTTATTTATTATTAATTAAATCTAATAAAGATAATTTTATCTTTGTATAAAAAAATAACATAAAAAGTAAAATTTGCCAAAAAAAAGCAAGGAAGTAAAAGAAGTAAGTAAATTTTCATGCTCCAAAGAAAGTAAAATTTCGTAAGAAGTTCTATTTTTTTTAATTTGTTAAATAGTAAATAACTAAATAACTTACTTTTTTTTCTATTACGTAAAATAAGACTTTTCATACTCTGACTATGAATAAAACGACTTTTTAATTTTCTTTTCTCTTTTTCTTCCACTCAGACAAGTAAAAAAATATATTTTCTTATATTTTTCTTTTTTATTATTTTTCCTCGTTTTTTTTTCTCTCTCTCTTTTTTCTTTGTATCCAAGTAGGGATAATATTACTAGAAAAGTCCATCTTCTTTTGTATGTTTGGTTTGAATTCACGCCTTATATCTAATGGTCCAGTCATTTTCATCATTTAAAAAAAGCTAAGATTTGAGAAATTCTTGAACTTTATATGTAATAATTTAATCATTTTTATTATTAAAAAAGAAAAAAAAAAGTCAAGATTTGAGAAATTTTCATAAGGCATGGGCAACGGAACAAGCCAAAGAGGTGATGCTGCTACCTAAAACTACATGGACACCAAATGTGAAGTACTTCTTTAAGTTAGGCGACCCATTAATTTAATAAACTTTGTTGAGTTGAGAATAATTAAGGCTACATTGGAATGAATGTTTTGCTATACGGCCACAAAAAAAAAAAAAAACATGTTTTGCTATCACGTTCAAGGCTGCAACAACTGCTTCTGAAGAAACGAGAAAAGGCGTTGTCGTTTCAAAGAAGCTTCACTAAAGTTGTCTTAATTTATTCGGATTAGGATGCGTTTTCTCATGCTGCAGTTGTAAGATCAATGCCCGGCAATTTTATATAGTTCCATGTTAAATTCAATCAAACTTTATTATTGATCCGCTTTTGCTTTGGTCAAAAGTTATTGGGTTGACTTTCTAGACCTGTAGGGTAGAGATAAGCCTATTTTATGTCAATAAAATTAAAATTAAAATTAACATTAATTTGATTACCCTTAATATTTTTCTTTTTTTAAATTAATTAAATTATTAAATATATATTTAAAATTTAAGAATCAAATTCAGGACGTAGTGAAAGATATAAAATTACAATATTTGTACATAAAAATATAAAAAAATAATCCTCTAAATATGACAATTAAAAAATGTTACAATTAAAAAATTAATGATATTGTATTTCATAATAAGAAATATAAATATATAATTTTAAAAATAAGAAATATTCAGTGTAACTGAACCAAATTTTTTAAAAGATATCAATATAATTGGCCCAGTGAAAATTTGAGCAAGTCTTCTTTTGCTCATCTCTAAAAACTAATTTCCTCGTTCTCTAAACAAAAGTGAATGAGAAAATGAACACCAAAGAATGCGTGTAGTATCATCTCTAAACTTAAGTAACGCACGCTGATTTTATTTTGAATCAATTATAATGATAATGGTGGTTATTTTTGTCTATCTATGTTTTAAATTTGAATTTTATTATTAACAGTTCTGCCAAATTTTAAGTACTATTATAATATAAATTGACAAGTAAACACGACACTACTTTTAAAATAAAGCAACTTAACATATTTTTGAGCATTAGGATCATGCTAAATCAATAAATTAAAAAAAATAGAAATTGGAAGTTACTATGTATACCAAACATGACTTTATATTTTAAGTGGTTTTCTAATCTCCTCTACGAAGAGACCCTTGTGTTTCTTGTCCCTTTCCACGTCAATAACATTCCGCCTGACAAAATATAAAGAAACTATATAAAAAGGATTTAATTAGTACTAGCTACATGTATTTTGAAGCAATGATATAAATAAATATAAATAGGTGCTTTCAAATTTGTTTCTTATACGTCACAATAAAAAAAAACTAAATAATATTTTATAAGCGTGGTTAGTGGATGATGGCAAACATTCATCTAGAATGCAAATAATAGACAATGACGCACATCTAGAACATGGTTTTATTAATAAAAATACAAATGGGTTTGGTTGTATAAGATCTTTTGAAACGATTCTCAACGTATTTATTCGAATCATAGTATATAGATTTTATCAACGTATTTTGCTTTCACATTTGCTAGCTAGAGCTAATTAATTCAACTGGGAATCTTGTGGTTCAATGAATTGTTATGTTGAAAATTCTTTTAATTAAAATAATCCTTATCCTAGTTACATGAACCTAAAGGAGAGAGGGATTCTCGAACCTAAACCATTCAATTTCCATGTTAATTAATAAAAGGAATGACTAATTAAATAAAAGTTAATTTGATTCACTATTTGTATATAATTTTTTGCGCTATCACCGAAGAGAAGAACTACATATTATTAAAAAGTTTTAAGATTAATTCACAATTTTATACTAGCAATATTGTCTTAACAATTTTTTTATTAAAATTAATGATGATTAAATGGTACAATCATTTCAGAAATTAAAACAATAAAGAATTTATCTCCTCCTTATGTGAATTGATAATTTTTAGGATTCAAATTCATGCCTACATATAAATGAAGTCTTTTCGGATCAATATACTATCTACAGAATCAATGTTTTAATTTAATGGGTTTTTTTTTTTTTTATAATGAGAAGACAAGAAAGAATGATTTTATAAAATTTATTCATTCTATCAACTCAAGGAGATTATATTTGTTAAATAATATGGAATTAAAAAAAAAAAAGATGGTCGGTAATAGAATAAAGATTGGCATGGAGTTTCAATAGGAAGATGGCAGTTGGAAGTTGCAATTATATTTGGAGCTTATCTAAAGATTAAAAGAAAGCAGTTTTGGCACAAGGTATGGTGCCAATTGATTTTTCCTTTAAATAAAATCCCACAAACAAGTGCTTGAAAAATGAAGAGAATCTCAATCCTTTTTTGTTTCTTCATTTGGAATACATAACCAATCGGCTGGTCAATGCTGGCTGAAAAAAGAAAATTATTAATTAATTAATGTATTCACTATCAATAAAAATTAAAATAAATGTTAAGAAGGATTATTGAAAAATTAATTATTAAAAAATTCTTATATTTATCTTAATTTTTTATATTTATTTTAATTTTTATTAATAATGAACACATAAATTATATAGTCACCGATTAATTAAGAATCTCTCGTCGCAGAAAATCGGCAGATTGACAATGATATATTCATGTCGTTCTATTGTTAATTTTAAATGATTGATCTTTAGAATCCTCAAAATTTAATTAGATGCAGAACTTAAGGGAAGAATTGGTCAGTATGAAGCTTCTAATTTGTATGTATTCAATCCCTTTATTTTACCTATGATGATATATTGTCTTTAGTGCTAATTAGGCCGTGTATGTTCATCAACCGTGCAATCCCAAAACAAATGATTAATTATTCGTTTTGTGCTAATAAATAAATAAAATACAAGTTCATATGCAGCGTTTATTATTGCGAATGAATTTTAAAGTTTTCCTCTTTTTTTCCTATCATTTACAGACTTTTTTAAAAGATATAAATACTAATTTTTTCACAAAATTTTAATATTGTAAGCAAAAGAAGATTTTGAATTTTACTGCACATAAAATTTCATCTCTCTCTAATATAATATGAATATGATTAAACAGAAAACGCATCATTCAAATTCATTGCAAATTAGTTACAATAAAAAATTAGTACGGTAAAAATTATTAATTATAATTCAGTGATAAGAGATTTGAATAATTTAATACAAAATTAGGTTGAAATTTACTCACCATCAACGTACCAAACCAAATATTTTGCATGACTTAAAATGTATTTTGTTAGCATAAGATCCATCTCAACTGTTTCTAAGCGGCGCGAACCAATTTTAGATCTGAATGACGTCATATTTGTTGAAAATTATTTGAAGCCCTCAATTGTATTTGTAGGAGCACACATAAAAAGATTTACTAATTAACTAATTAATTAATGAAATTCAAACTCCCAATGTAATAAAAAGTAATATAGAGTGTGATTGGTCACTTGCATGTGGCATGGTAAAAATATTTTATTTTATTTTTAAATGATATTAGATTCACTTTAAGCAAAAAGAAATTTTATTTCCATCGTTTCATTTACAATTTTTATTTTAATTATATTTGTATTATTATAAAATTTATCAAATTTATTAAGAATTTGATTAAAATTCATTTTATTTGATTTAAACAATATTATAGAATTGTCATATAATATTAGTTGACATACACACACAAACATCATTGTATTATGCTATATTTAATATTAATTCTTAGACCAAAATTGAATAATGTAACAATATCAATTTTTTTTATATAAAAATTGACATATTCTATTCTTGAATATGGTTGAATCATTAAGTTAAGACGTTGATTTTATAATTAACATTAAAAACAATAATAATTGATATGAAAAATAGATTACAATTTTAGTTTTAGTTTAATAGCCAATGTGATTTTATATAAAATGTTGATCCATAAATTTCATTAAAAATTGACATCTTTTTATATCTTAAATTTCATAGAGTATATCGGTTTGTTTTAAATAACCAACATATAATATCAACATAAGATAATGATATTTTAAAATAATTGACATGATTTACTTTTTTCTTATCCAGTAGAATTCCTTTAAGCTTTACTTACTTAAAGCAATATCCAAACCTAATTATAATCTAGCAATAATATTATCACACAAGCAGTATTATTATAAATAGTAGTATTTTTATGTTAAAAATAATATCCTACATGTAATAAATACCTAATGGCAACAATTTTATATATTTAATTAAATCCAAATAATTGAAGACATATAACAAGTACATATTACTAAAACTGGAAATAATACTTCTAAATGTCAAATAAAGAAGTTGCATTATCTTGTAATAATATGATCATTAACAGAAATCTTTCTAAAATCCACTATAGCAAAAAAAGGACTTGTGTATATCGAAATTAATGTTGTAAGTGCAGCATTAATACTACATACTTTTATTAAAGTAAAATTAATTACTTGATTTATCTTATTAAACTTTGGTAGTATTATATATTAATTGTTGAGTTAAGGAGCACCATTTTGACCATTAGATGCGAAAATGTTCGTGGTTACATGTAAAACCTACATTATATTAAAATATTAGAATATATGAACAACCATTAGAAACTAATAATTTAGAATTACTACCTATTATACATACAATATGAGTATAGAAAATATGAACCCAATTATCCTTAATATTTCCTAATATGTCTAGAATGATCTTTAACCTATATCCCCTCATATGATCATCTTATACATTAAAATCCTCCACATCACCTTTATCATCTGTTGGAGGTATTCCTATAGAGAAAGGAAGAGTCTCCTCAATGTTATCCCCCTATGTCTTTATTGTCGCAATCATCAACAATTTGTCCTTTTCTTGGTAAAGCTACACACCATTTCTCATTGGATAGGTCTGCAATATGAAAAACTCACTTTTCTTGAGATACCTTTATAAATTGCTCCCCCTTGTGACCTTTTTTTATTAAAATATAATAGTGTATATCCTAACTCATTGAGTTAGATATCATTTTTATTCTCAATCTATTTATATTAAAACATAAGCACCTTGGAACATGATGTAGTCAAGCCCCTAAATATCTTCAATGATCTTATAATATGACATGTTGGCATAGATATGGTTCCTATCTTTGGAACTACTTATATGCATCACTTGAATCACCAAAGTAACCTTACTATTATGCATAATGCTCTTATCATCCTAACTTTCCAAATAAAAAAAATACTCATCAGTGTCATATCTACAATAAAAGATTACATCCATGTGTAATGTAACTCTCTTACTTATTAACACCTTAATCCTCGATAAATAGGTAATTATTGAATACTAATTTGCCTTTTTGCTCTAAACTAGCGCACAAGGCCTCAAATTCCTGTATTTCATACAACATAGGCAAGAGTCATATAATTAAACAAAATGTTTAACTTACAAATCGTACATCCATCACATATTACATCACCAACTATATAAACATTTTAATACAATTTCAAAACATCATTCTCCTCTATCATGAGAGCCTTTGGAAGCATCACCTGGAATAGTTAGTAACAAGACAAAAACGTAAGAAACAAAGTTTTCCAGTAGCTAGCTATTACCATAAATATATCAAGTCATTCTAGATCCTTAAGCAAATAAAACGTACATTTCAAAAATAATTAATCATTTATCATCCTATTCAATACCATTGTAAGAAATATGCACTGCACGCAGCAATCATCAAGCCCATTTAAGGGCTTATATAAATATCTAGATGGCCATCACAGATAATCGTACCTAGGCCTATATACAGCATTTCACTGTCTTCCCGAGGTACTCGAGCCAAAGGCCTAACATACAGCATTTCACTGTCTTCTCGAGGTATCGGGCCATAGGTATCGCACACAACAATTGCATTATCATCCCGGCGAACTCGAGCCATAGGCTTAACATAGTATTTTACTGTCTTCCCGGAATGCGCACACAGCAATGTCATACACATTTTATACAATGGCATAAACTACATAAAATCATGTAAATAGAAAATAAAGCTTAAGGATAAAGCTAGCTACCTTTTATAAGCTTCCAATAGTGATGTTTCCTTGCCCTCACTTAAAAACTTCTTCACAATTTCTCTTGCCTTTCCAACTTTTCACTCCTTAGTCTACATAAATACACATCATAGTTCTTATTAGAACATCATCATTTTCCTTAAACCTCATGTATTCTTCACTTCTTTCACATTGATAAATGCACAAATGCATTCTTATATTTTATTTTTTTAGGCTTTGAAATGACATCTATGAGCATTAAAAAAAGAATCCAAAGGCAAAACCGTGCAAATCCTGAAGAATTAAAGCCAAAATGTTCACTTAACAAAGTACACGAGGTTCCCATATCCCGTGTTAAGGGCCGTGTTTCTTACTGGATTGCGTCGAGGCTTCACTGGATTGCTCAGAGAATGAACACGGGGGTAAACACGGGCCGTGTCATACCCCGTGTATCTTACTGCCCTTCGGTTCTGAGGTAAACACGGGGAGTGTCGCACCCCGTGTAACACACTGACCCGCCTTCGTTAAAGAAACACGAGGTATAACACGGGCCGTGTTATACCCCGTGTACAATACTGATCTTCCAAAAACACATTTTTAAATGACTAAATCTCCTTCCTTCCTTCTTTTCCACATTCATCGGCTTTGGCTCTTCAAAAGGAAGTTTCATACACACTTTCATAATTCAAAATTTCATCTTAATTTCATCAATTTAGCTTAAATTATGCCAATTTCCACACATGCACCATTATTGCCTCTAAAAACCCTAGTGTGTACATCATGGTTTCTTGTTGTTTTTACACCAAACCAAAGCCATAGATCAACATAACAACATCCAAAACACCATTAGACATGTTCAAATCATCCAAAACTCCATGGTCAACCACCTTTGACCACATCAACATCAAGATTTTAAGAAAGTAAAAAGAGTACATTAAAGACCTCTTAGAGGAGAACATTTTTACCTCTTGCTGCAACTTGTAAATCCTCACTTAGAGCTCTCCAAGCTGAGCAAACTTGAGCTTTCTTCAATCTAAACACACCAATAGATAGAACTTGATGAGAAGAGCAACTTTCCCTTCTACAACTAAGCCTAATTCTCACTATTTTTGGGTGAAAAACTCAAAAGAAGATTTCTCTCTCTTCCTTCTCTCTCTTGCACATTTTTGGAGCTTTCATGGAGGTGTTTTGCAGCTTGGAGAAGAAAGGAGAAGGAAGAAGAGCTTTCATGAAACTTCAAGGGTGTTTTGGTCCTTTTTAAAATTTTCAAGGGTATTTTAGTCCTTTTCACCAAGTAATAAGGCTATTCTTGCCATTTTTTTCTAACAATGACACTTGTCATGTGGCTAATGGTCTCACTAAAAGAAAATCACATATCACACCCTAAATTCTTGGTTATTCATATTGGATCCCAATTTCTTGGTTATTTTTCACTTTAACCACACCGATTTTGCACTTTTGCAATTTAGTCCATAGGGTTTCTGTCTGTTTAAAATTCCTTACACTGTCAGACTTAGACAACTCCCCATTTTAGGATTTTCTAACCTCCTCTGATCATCTATATTATTTAGGAAAATAAAATTCTTTTCCTACTATCCCTTTTTCCTTCAAAATTTCAATTACATTTACACTTAATTCCTTTCAACTTAAAACTTACCCACCAAGCTAATTCAAATGTGCTCTTCGTTTCTACGGCCTCAGAATTTAGAAATTCAATAGTAGAATTAAAAATTCAAGACATTACATGTAACACTTGCGCTAGCCATCTAAGGGTCTAAAAAATGATGTCTAGTCCTTACACTATCCAAAAATAAACTTGACTTTGGAACTAACTAAGAAATGATCAATTATGGTTAGCTTGAACTTATTGATCATTCCTTCCCAATTCAACTCCTTTGTAAAAGTCATATACTTGTTCGCGTAACACTAAATTTCATCACTATTATGTAAAATGCAAAAGTAAGCCTATATATACATTTCATTACTTATACTCACCATTCAATACCCAATGTGCCTTTACTTGTAATTCTTCCCTTGTGATAAGACTTTCAAAATTTGATAACCTTCGTATTTGATAAATAGTCCTTGTAAAAGTCAATCACTTTCTTGGTAATATAGATTTTAACAATACAATCTTCTTATTAATGTCGATTCTTTACATACTTTTTTAGGAATTTTATATATTGTTTAAAGAGATGCATCTACCTCAAGTAAACCAATTTATATAATTTTACCTTTTTCACCAAATAAACAATTAGATATACTATGATGTCAAAGAATAAAAGTAGGAAACATATCTTAAGTTAACACGGCATAACCATAACTTCTCTTTGTAAGTCATCTAGCTTCTTAAATTCAACAACCTTATTATATGTTGCATTAGAAAAAGAAACAATGTCTAGTTATAGCATGTCTAATATGTTTCAACAAGATTGATCAAGTACCCATTAGTAACAATTACTACATTAGAGTATGACAATTATGAGACTTTAATGGACCAAATTTAAATCTTTCATTAAGACAAGGTTCTTAGAGCTTGAAAAATATCCTCATAACAACTTAACACTAAGTAAATACTTGCATAAGCATATCTTCTCCTTTCAAAATAAATGTATGTTAACCTTTTTTTTCTGATGCTAGTTCTTTCTAAATGGATATTTCAACCAAGTCTAACCTAGCTTTAACTCTATTCTAGTTCTTCCCTAGTATGTTTAATAGTGATCTAACAAGATTATTACAAGTATTTTTCTCCACATACACAACATCAAAGTTATGTCTTATAGTTAGCTTTTTTTTAATATGAAAGTGAAGAGTATAAACCTTTTCTTCTATGAGATCTCCTAATCTATAGGCTTGTAAAGTTTGCCAAAAATAACATTAATATTTGTAATCCATTTATAAACCTGATTTTCAATTAAAGGAGTTGAAGATGATATTTTATCCAATGACTTAATGAAAACTTTTATCAACCTATAACACTAGTGACCACAATGAAAAAAATCTCTAACAATCGAGATACACTATCTTCTTTCTGTGCTTTAATTGAGATGAACAAGTACTATTTTTACAAATAGGATATGCTCTATGTCTTTTAACATTGTAAATAAACAAATTATCATTTGCTAAAAAATCATTGATTGCAAAAAATAGCATGACATGTAAAATGAAGCATTTTTTGTGATATGCATCAAAGATTAAGACACCTTCTTCCCATATAATCTTTAGGTCTTCAATAAGCAATTCCAAGAAGACATCTACATCAATTTTGAATTGTTTAAGGCCAAAAGTTAATAGGGACAACACAATATACTTGCATTGTATGTATAACCAAGGAGATAGATTATAAATTACTAATATAACATGCTATGTACTATGTTTACTACTTATGTTACTATGAGGATTTATTCCATTAGTGTAAAGTACAAGCCTAAAGTTTTTTTTTTCTTATGAACAAATGGAAAGAACAAAATATCAATTACTCGTCATTAGAAAGAATTAACCAAATGTTAAAGCTTGCCATCAGGTAGCATCTGGTTTGTATGTCATGTTAGGCTCTTAGCATCTCTTACATTAGTTAATATTTATTTAAACCTTGATAATATTGGAAAATATCATAACACCTTAGTTGGAGCCTTTTTTACTATTAATGTCATCTTTCTTTCTCAGTTTGTAACATGATACCACACATTTTAGACACTTTTTTAAAGTTTTATACCTCTTTTAGTCTAGTATGCAATCATTAGGATAAATATGTATCTTCTTATACTCTATACATATTGAGTGTAAGACTTTTTTAGTCTTATAAGTCTAATAGCTCATTCCTTTTAGAAATATTTCTTTCAACAATTGCAACAATGCCATGAAACTCTTACCACACTAACTCTTCCCTACCTTTAAGTTAAATAATCTCAACATATCATATAACTATATAAATTTAGTGTAACTTAAATATAAAGACTTCTATATATCATTCAAAAAGTTATAAAGGACATACAAAAGGTGAGTGGATTTATCTTCAACGTCTTGCATCATGTTCTCTAACTAATTATCTACTCCCATATATATATCATCATCTTCATAAACTCTCTTACCTTTATGGGTATAAACTAGATAATTCACCTTCCTAATACCATATCCATAGCATATACTCCTAGTTAATACCATTGGAAAATAAATCCTCTTTTATCCCTATTGGTTTAAGCATTTTAACACAAACACAATTTTTATAAGGACACCTTAGTTATTCATTAACAATTCCCTTTTCTTGGCCTATAGTAAATCTTATAAACTTCTTAACTCCTTTGGCATATTCAAGATTTATATGATGAGTAAACATCCATTCATGATCCATAACTACTTAATTTGAATTAGAAATTAACAAATACACAAAACATACTAACATGTGAATAATATGAGGGTTTTAATAAAATTAATACGCTTATAAATACAAATTTACATAATCATAATATTAAAATATTCTTCCTTAGATTTAGAAACAAAATAAGGCATTCGAATGTACTTTAAAGGTAAGAAAAAGCATTCAACAAGCTAAAAAATGAATTAGATATTGGACATGAGTTTTGTTGATCTTTGATAGAAATATCTCTTTAAGGTATAATGAATCTCGTAAGAAAGACTTTCTCACTCTGTACTTTGGCATGAAGGTGAAGATTCTCATCTATTTTAACTTGCACTTTCATTTTTTGTGAATTATTTACAGTTTAAAATAATGTAGTTTGATTTTTCAAAGTCAATTGTATACTAAAACCAATATTTTCATTTTTTGTGAATTATTTATAGTTCAAAATAACTTAGTTTGATTTTTCAAAGTCAATTGTATACTAAAACCAACATTTAACATCGAACGTATTATATTTAAAATGATGGTTAAATAGAATATGTCGATTACTTAACTATTGTCATCTTAATTATTTTTTATGTTAATTTTAATTAAAAAATTAATTTATTAAACTAGAAAAAAATACAACTTCAATATTGATTTTATTGTAAATCGATGTGGTTACTTCTTTTTTATTACAAAACAATCTAGATCTAAATAAAAAAAATCTTATTTAATATGTGATTTTTTATAACAAACCATTTTCTTAACATAATGACACTAGTGTTAAAAAAAATTGATGTGGTTTCTTTATTTTTTGTTATAGAAAATTAATATTTTTTTAATTTTTTATGAAAGATGATAACCAAAAAATAATTATTTTTAAATATTTTAAACAAATAGAGAATTGATTTTATGCCATTTTTCAAATGATATATATGTTCTATTTATAATAAAAGAGAGTTATCTAAATGCAAAAATTGAACATAAATATTAAAGCTAGTAAGTTAAGAAATATATCAAAAATAAGATAAGAAATAATTTTAAAAAATCATGTTCTCAACTCAAACCCACCTAATTGGTTCAATTAATAGGACTAGCACCTAAGAGTGGAAACAATTTGAAAGGACCTTCAAACCTGAATTGGATAAAAACTCGAGGTAGGTCAACCAAACTAAGTAAAAACCTAGTTGAACTAGTGATCAAATTAATTCTTTTTTATTTTTTCCCTTTATCTAATCCAAAAGCTTAATATAAAAAAAGTCTTACCTTAAGAATTTATTATATTTCAAAGAGTAAAGTGAATGAAATTATTTGAGTTATATTGATTGTTAGATTATGGAAAATACTTTATAAATATTAATATTGCTTGAAATGATCTTTTAATGAACAATCCCAAAATATTTCAAGACATAACTGTCTTTCAAACTATCTTATTTAGTTTATATTTTTTATATTTTTGGACTTCCAACTTTGTCATCTCTTTATTATAATATGAATTACTATTATATTTACTTTATATTAAAGTATATATCAGAAATAGTATTCTACTAATATATTTGAACCTATTAAAATATGAATTCCTAACAAATGATAGCCTTACAATTTGAATACAAGATATAATGCTTCAACTATTTTAAAGGTTTTTTATATCAATTTTCCTATCAACTATCCCTTTTGCTATCACATTACTCATAATTGTAGTAAGATTGATGTTTATTTACTTTTTATAAACATAATAATAAACTTGTATTAATTAAATAAATTTATTTTAATATACATAATGTAATATATAATTTATTATATATAAAAAAAATGTAGCAATTGATTTATCTACCTAATTTAACTGATTGAACCGATTCGATTTTAACCCGTTCGCCTTACTAGATCGATGATTGGTTAAGGTTTAAGAATACTAGAGAATATACCATTTTATTTATTTACATATACATTATTTCATGGTTACATTAACAAATACAATAAACAATTGGCTTTTCATTACATATTATACATTATTACATTAAAGATGTTAACAACTATAATGTTCCATTCTCCTTACTAATTCTTCTTTTCGCTAAATTCCTATCTTTTTTATATTGCTTAAGACCACTTCTGAGTTGGGGGGTATAAGCAATACTCCCACTTCAATCCTTGCCAAAAAAGTTTCCTTCTACAATATAATTAAACATAGAAGAGCTTGGTTTTTCAATTTTTTTCCATTGTAATAGCAAGAAAATTTGAAGAGTTAACTTGTATTTCCTATACTTAATTATTTGTGTAAAGAGACTCTCCTCTTAGGGATTGAGGTGAAAGTGTAAAGAAAGCCTAGATAATACATTTGTCTCCATTACCAATCTAAAAATGTCTATCAAATGTGAAAATAGCTCTATTTCTATCTCATTTAGCAAATTTAGAAATATTGTAATTCTTGTTAAAGGCTTTACCTTTTCTAATATCTTAAACTTCATAGTGTGACTATTGTGATTTGCCATACTATGAAACCTAAGATATTGAAAAAGGTAAGTACTTTAAGAAGATTTGTAACATTTCTAAAAGTGCTAGATGAGATAAAGGAACTATTTTAAATTTGACTTAAATTTTTGAAGTAGATAATATAAGTAAAGATATCACCGAAATTATTTAAAATGGATACTACAAGTAAGATTTATAAGTGAAATACAAAACATTAGATATCAATTATAAAACCTCAACCGATGCCTAAAGGTTTAGAAATTTAAAGTGTGATGCTTTAACTTCTTTTAAACATCGGTTATATGAACAAATAATTGACATCATAAATGTTTGTAACTTCCTATAACCTCATGAATGTCATGGTGTTATTTAAATGAACTGGCCATTGACATAACTTTACATGTTAACTCTTAACACAAATCGATATGGTAACTTATTTGTCATTTCCAAGAATATTATAAATACAAATACTAACTGGTTGTGAATTAACTTTAGACATTGGTTCTTATATATAACTAATGTCTAAATCTTTACAATTTTTAATAACATAATAAATACAAAATTTAGTTGGTTGTTAATGTATCTTTAGATGTCGGTTTTCATATACAATTGACATCTAAGCTTTAAACGTACTTTCTAACACACCATTTGATATTTTTTTTAGATGTTGGGTATTTAATAACTAATGCGATTTATCATAAATAAGTCTATGTATCATATCTATATTAGGTTTTATTAAATAACTAACATGTTTTGCTAATTTTATTTTTTTTCAAATCCAATAAGTTGTAAAAATAATTTTACACAATGAAATAATTATACAATAAAAATAAAAGATGACAATACAGAAAAAAAATTAAACATATTCATATATTCATAAATAAAAGTAAGCATTAAATGAAGACTTCAATTATAATTAATTATTATATGAAAAAAATTACAAATGAAAATACAAAACACTTTTATAGCTATATATATTTTATAAAACAACCTACAAAAAACTATAACTTTACAACATAATCATTATCTATATAAATATACACCCTAAATTACTCTATCTTGCAAATTCTTATCTGTTAAAGAAAGTTGATCTATTTTTCTCATGTTAAAGTGTTTTACAAGATTTTGCAAATATTAATTATCCATTCCTTACTTTATAAAAGCATCCTATTTGGAACTCTAATGTCTTATGCTCTTAAATATTTGAAAGCAAAAGACATTAAAATCTTGCATAGGATGCTTCAATAAGATTTTCCATCAATAGTATATTTCCCTGGATACATCACATGAAAAGGTTTCAAAACATAATTCTAGCTTCAAATCATGTGAAAACTATGGGAATTTTCAAATCTATAATTGAGAAATAATATTTATACAAGTTAAAAGTTCATAAAGAAGAGTAGAAGAATTGAATAAATAATATAACGAGTTTTTGAATTACCTAACCCTCTTGTTACATCCATTAGAGCAAATCAAATAAATTTGTAGAAGAGGAAGGAAGAAGACAAAGGATGGTTCACTGCCCACACACCCTTCAGGTGTGTCTCTTAGAAAAAATTCTAGTGAAAAACAAATCTGCAATCTGATGAGAAACTATAACTTATCTTATAAGAAAGTGGGTAATGATCTAAACCTGATTATAACTCAATTAGAATTAACTAACTTATCATAATTAGCTTAGAGTCAAGATATACATACATACATTTTATATTTTATATTATACAATATGATCTAGGTATTATTATTATATTAGCAATATTGAATTATTTATTTAATCAAACTATATTAAAACGTGCTATTCCACTAAAAAAAATATTTACAAAAACACCCTATCCATTCCATGATTTTGCATAAAGAGTTAAAAAATGGATAAGGTGCCTATACAAAATTCAAAATTAGATAATTTCATCGAAAGTGAAGAGTCAATGGGCAAAGTGACTCTTTAATAGAATAACCATGTTGATTTAAAAAAAAAACTAACATGTTAACTTTATTCTTATTTTTTTTGACGACCCTTCAACCCCCATTAGAAGTTAATTATATCAAAATCCATCATTATAACTTTAATCTCATTTCTTTTTACAACTCTTCATCTTCAATTAAATATTAGTTTTCTACTAACCTATGTAGAAAATTTCATTATAGTTTTATAATATTAGTTGTGTTAAGGTGCTTGTATTTTAAAAAATATTATCATATCATTATATACATTACTTCTAATTGACATTAATATTAGTTATTTAGCAAATCTATAACAGTGAAAACACATATTGCATAAGAAAATTTACCATCTCTTTAATATTATATGTATTATGATACCATTAAAATCTATTTTTGATTAAATTTTATATATTTTTTAATATATTTCAAATAAAAATTGTATTTATAAATAAATTAAAATTATTATTTAAATAAAAATTTTAAATAATAAAATCTATTCACAAATAAATTAAAATTATAATTAATTCTAAAAATTTTGATGTACACGAATACTTAGGATTCGTTGTCATTTTTAAGACTTTCTTTTTCTTTATTATCTTAAGTTCAAGCACAGCACATTATTTTATTTACCATGCATCAAATTAACATATAAATTATGGAAAATACATTCAACACATCGCATTATTTCTCTTTATTATCAATATTATTCTAGTTTCCACTGAGGAAGGGTCCCAAACGCCCTTATAATCAGAGATTAGAGATTAAAAAGATGAATATCTCTGACATTCTGATAATCCGATCCACATGGCAAGTAACGTGGGCTGCGCCAGCATCGGATACGGTCATCCCAATTTGGTAGAAAACATTGCAACATGGCCCCCAATAGAGTAACGTTGTATTTTGTTTATGTGTCGTTGAACCAACAAATATTCAGAGCTTTGACTTTTGACCAATGCAATTGCGTTTTCAGACTGCAGCAGTGTCGTTTCGTTTTCGGATATGTCCAACAGCGACGCATTGGCCGGTAAACGTAAACGGCGGTCAAACCCTCCAAACACACAGTCAACTTTAAATTATAAGGGCGGTGGTTCCCACCCCATGTGACGGTCACTGCCCCATACAATTTGCTTGGAACTACCCACGCGCCGCCCAAAGCTGTGGTGCTCAGTCACTTCCTTCTATGTACTCCAGCCGATAGGATTCCCCCGAGACACAAGGCTGCGTTTGGCACGTGAAGGTTATGCAGAAGGAATATCACGTTATCACCTACTAATTCCGTTGCTAATTCCGTTTTAGGTGTATTCTTGTCTCCACCTCTCCCATACTTGTTGCCTAAGTTATCGGACTTCCATTTCATCTTTGATTCAATACAACTTCTATGAAATTTCACTGCACAAACTGATGAGCTTTTCTTGGTGTTTTTCATATGAATTTCATTGCATTTAAGTATACAAATATATTTCAAACTCAAGACGGAGCTAGAATAAATATGAAGATAACAATCAAATAAAATTCATTACAAATTTATTTGAAAATTTTTTAATTTGAGAATAAATAAACGTTTTATTAGAAAAATATTGAATAGAAAGAAAGCGATTACGTAAAGCATAAGTTATATGAATGATAATTTGAAAATATTAATGATATTTTGCTATAGTCCTTATCCTAAAAAGATATATTTTAATTTTATTTCTTCAATATAAGATTTGATGATTATAATTCATATTTTTCTTTTATATATAAAAATATTCTTTTTACCTAATATGCCTCATAATTAATAATAGAAACTTTTAAGCAAGTGGTTAGTGATTTATCCTAATTTCTTTACTTTCTAAGTTATGCAGGTAGGACGGTATGGAGTGGGAGATTGAGTTGTAGTATAAATGCAGTCAATTGTGTAACAAAAGCAATGTATTTAATTAAGTATACAAATTAATTAAAAAATAAATACACTTTTTTTTATTATTGCATTTGAATGTATTATGTCTCTTCTATTTAATGATATGCTTCTTTTTTTTTTTAATTAGTTTAACAGACACAGTAATATATTCAGTGCAATAAAAACTTTCCGTCCAAAATGATATAGAATACAGAGTTAAGTTTTTGAGCATTCATGGCTTACCATATTTTTCATATTCATTAAATTAAACTAAGTTTTATAAATTTATTCTATTATTTTTATTTAATTATATATAATTTTTATTTATATTTGATACTTAATTTTAATTTTTAGTTTTGATATATATAACATTATTATTTCTTAAATTATATGATGAATTCTTAAGAACAAATGAGGTATGCACAATAAATAATTTGAACTTCTTAATTTACCTCTTGTGATAATTTTTCTTCTAATTTATAAAAAAAAATAACTTTTCTTCTAGTTTATGAAAAAAAAAAGGTTGATCTATGTGCTAGGAGTTTTTCATCCTCAATAAGTTTTAGATTCAAATTTTTTAAATTAAAAAAAATAAATTTTGAGAGAATTTTATTTCTCAAAAGAAAATTCAAACTATTTTGATTCTATATTAAAATTATTGTGATCGCCAGATATCAAATTTACTCACATCAAAATTTTTGCACATAATTTTCAAATTACAATGCGTCGCATCTCACCGACTCATAATATTGTTGAATTGCACTCAATTACATCATTCTCCCAACCACAAACCAAAATAGTAAAAGACCTTGTCTCAAATTGAAAACATAATATTTTCCTTAAACATCCATTTTTTAAAAAATAGGATGTGGCAAGCTAATCAACGTGGAATGAAGATTCCAAATCTTGAGCTCAAATTAATTACATAAAAATTAAAAAATTAATATTAAATTTAACTGCATCGTAAATGATATTATTTTCTTATGAGAGCGTCTTTGAAATAAAATAGAAACATCATATTTATTGCTATAAAAACGCTGATTCTGCCCCTCATTGTCCCTACAAAGTTACAAAATGCATGCATGATTTGAAAATAAGATAAAAACAAATCACCGCTCTAATAATAATTTAAAAATATTGAAGACCCCAATGAAATGGGGAAAAATACAAAGAGAAAGAGATAAAAAGAGCAATGGTTGGATATCATAATAGCTTAGCTTTATAGCTTTATAGGCTTAGTTAAAGAGAGCGTGTCTTGGAAGCAATTATAGAATATACCAAAACCGCGTAAAGTGCATGTGCTTTGGACTGCTCCTCCGTTTAAAGCCACTCGTTCGATGTGACACGTAGGATCCATGTTCGCTCAGATGTTTCCACGTGTACCGCCTGCGCTGGCTCTGCTTATTATTCCTCATCGGTTTCCGCTTCGATCCGCTGGGTCCACCACCGCGCACGGTTGGGTTGTATTCACGAAAAGGTTACAATAATTCATCTTGGCTATTATCTTTCCCATTTTTTTTGGGGGGGTTCGAACTATTTTCTTACGGGCTTTTTTAAACACTTGTAATACTCTTACAAATTATTTTATCATTTGAGATTTAAATTCAAATTTAAAATATAAGTTCTTAAATACAATAAATATCATCAATTGATTCTAAAGGTATGATTTCAAATTATTAACTGAATCATAAAAGCGCATACTCGTTTTATTAAATATATTTATTGTTTGTGGTATTTGAATTTATCAAATAAATAATAGGTTAATATTTATGTAACTCATGTTTTTACATTATTTTACGTTAATTGATAATTTTTATAGCCTATTTCTATTTGGCTATTTGGTATCATTTATTCGAATAGTTCAGGTGCTAAAGGTTGTGGTGCAAGAGCAACAATTTCTAACTTCTTGAAATGGAATTATTAAAATAAGTAACATCATAAGGCTATTAGTAGATTATATATTATTTAAAAAAAATGTTGGATTGTCTCCACATAAAATTGGTTACGATCAAACATTTATATTTTGGATTCAAATTCTGTTGGTTATAATTTTAATGTATTAGACAATTTATAAATATTGTTGTAAATTCTCAATGATGCTATATGTCGTAACTTGAATTAGCACAATTTTTCTTCTAATTTTTTTCAGAATTTAAATTTAAATTATTATCATTGCAAATTATTTTTACATTATTACTTATTTTTATATTATCATATCATTTAAAAACTATTAAAACTCTCTTACTATTAGTAAAGATTCTTAATTACTACTCCATCCATTTCTTATTATTTGTCTTATTTTGTAAAAAAAAAATATTTTTTATCTATCATTTTAAAATTTTAATAACACAATAAATATTACTTTTTTAATTTTATCTTTTTTTACTAATAAATACTTTATTATTTTACACATTCATCTTAGAATGTCTCAATAAGTTCATTCAATCATATATATCTCTCTCCATTTTCAATCACTTAAACTTTGTGCATAAAATAAAAGATAGAAATATTTTAATTTTGAACTAAATGGTAGTTTTAAAAATTTAATAAAAATAAATATATTAAACTAATTTTTCAATCTCCAAAAAATAATTAAATGTGATAAATAATAAAAATAAAAAAAAATTTAAATTTTTAATAATGTGTTATTTTTATATTTATTGATAATATAAAATATTTTATGCACACTAGTAGTGCATTAAATTTAATCTTTATAAAAAAAGAGTTATCTTATGATTTAAAAGGATCCGGGAGTTCATATTTGGAACCTGCATTTTTACAACTGAAACTCAATTTGAAAATTAAATGGATGCAAAAGCTCACATGCTTATCTTTCTTTCAAATTCGCCATTAGTCCGTAGCTTCAGCAATATTGTTCATTAATTTTTTTTTTGTTTTAATTTTTGTATGAATTGTTTGAATTTGATTTTAGAATGTTCTGTGGAAGTTGAATGACTTGCTAAGTTGTCATTTCTTCTCGTAAAGAAGACACTGCCTTCTCCTTCAAATTATATTAATTTTTATCAAGAATTAACTTAATTAAACTGACACTTTTTTATTTTTGAAAAATTAACATTTATTCTCTCTTATTTTCATGTATAGAGAATGAGTGCAATTTAAAAACTAAAAATTTAAAAATAAAGATAATAAATATATATTATTAAAGATAAAAAATATTATTATAAGTAGGCGACTTATTGACCACTATTTTTCCGTTATTTTTTTACATTTTTAGTTTTTAGGAATGTCCTACGCTTCGAACTATCCTTTGCAAGATTTACGTTATCTTATTTTACTATTATTTTTCAACAATGTTGCCATTCAATATGATAAAGTTAAAATGCACTATTTTGATCGATTTGAACTAACTCTGCCGCTCAAAATTATGCGGTCAATACATTGACATCAACATCCAAAATAGTGTGATTTTTCAAAAATTATGAAATATTTAAAGTGAGATATTTCAAAAAATAATTTAAGAAAATGAAAAAATATTAATTTAATGAAAAGTATATTAATAAAAAGATTGATTTAATGAAAAATATATTAATTTCATATTAGATTTCTATACCAAAAATGATACTCTCTCCGTTACTTTTTATCTGTCACATTTTAAAAAAAAATTTATTTCTTTATATTTATCACTTTAGAATTTCAATAAAATATTAAATATTTTTTTTAAATATATCCTTCTTTTTTATTAATAAATATTTTATTATTCTATACTATTAATCAACTTGTATTTATTTCTTTACATTTTTTTCTCTATTTTTAACTATTTTAAATTTTGTACATAAAAGATAATTTTGTAAAATTTAATAAAAATAAATAAATTAAATTATTTTTCTTAATATATGTAAAATTAACTAATAATAATAAATAAATAAAAACGGATGGAGTACTTACTATAAAAAGAGAAGAAGTCAACAACGCTCTAATTTTAAAAATAATCACTATCTCACTCGAAAATGAAACACTCTAAGAAGGCCAACTTAGAATGGTCAAAAGCCCGTGATAATTAGACTAATTTTGGAATATGGGAGTATAATTCATCATTTTTTAACTTAAAATTAGGGGAAGGAAAATTTTATAATACATTATTAATAGAATAATATATTATTATATTATTAAATTTAATTATTAATAAATTATCATATAATATATAATATTTAATTTTTAAATTATAAATTTAATATAAATTAAATTTAATTATTTATTAATATATTATTATATTAATAATATATCAAAGATCGATAGAATCGAAATTTGCAGAAAAACAGAAAAGGCAACAAGAGAGGGAATTGGCGGTGAAATTACAATGTTGGCATTAGCTGGCGGATGACGTAGAAACTATGTAAGCCAAAGGGAGCTCAGGCCGCAAGAAAGTGAGGCTTGGATCGCACGTGCCCAAGCTTCTTAAGGACGATCCTCCTAAATTCCCAACTCACAACGCTGCTGTTTGTTCTTCCAAACCCCTTTTTTAACCCTTTTTCCTATGAGTATGCCAACTGAAAGTTACTTTGCCTCCGCTTTGTCTCTTGTTTTTTAAACCATGAAAGCAGACCACACTTTGAACGACTCAAATACCCTTATTCGTATCTTAAACCGTAAATTACTGTTGTACCCGGAGGCAGAGCTTCCATGAGATTAAAAGATTTGGTTCTCTAAAATTTTTTAAATTATATGTACATATTATATAATTTTATAAAAAATTAAATTATATATTTTATTTTCAAGAACTTCCAATACTCAACATGTTATATTAAATTTTTGATAAATCCTAAAATAAGTTAAGGGACTCCAATTAAGAAGTAAAACTCTCTTAATATCTATCTTTTGTATTTACAAGATTCCAATATAACACTTTATTTAATGAATATTGAATTTTTAATCACTCAAATCAATAGAATTTAGTATTTTAACGATATTTTATATATGTCATTTAATCTTCTAAACTTTTTAATTAGTTCAAAATCTTAAGTTAAGAATCATCATTGCTTCTAACCACATTTAATTTGAAGTATGCTTACGAGGAAGAAAACTTCTAATAGTACGTTAGTATTGAAAATTTAATGTTATTTTTATATAAATATGATTAAGTATATTATTTTTTTAATTCAATGATTTAATTTCTTTAAAATAAGTGCTTTTTTATTAAAAATAAATAATTTTCTATTAGATTTAATTATTAAATTAAAAAATAATATATTTAATAATATTTATATAAAAATAATATTAAATTTTCAGTATTAATATAGTATTAAAAGACTTTTCACTTATAAGAAAGTTATATCAAACTGCATTATGGGTACTTAGATTGAGAACGAAGTTAAAATAAGAAATGAAAATAGCCAACATATTTGAATTTGAATCCTTGGTGTCATAAGCTAAATCATGACAAAAACAATTAGTTTTAATCTGTCGGCTACATTTGTATATGTTGATTGATGGGCAAATTTGTGTTAAGTATTAGAAACGTTTTCTTAACTTAAAATGATTGGAAGATCGACCCATTTTGAAAACATATTGCATCCAATCACTTATCTAATTAGAGCAGTTTGTGTCGAAGTCGATCTTAAATCAATATAATTTGTTTGAATTTGCAATATTGCATTGTAATTTATATATACTAACCGAAAAAATTGTCACTATTAGTAAAACTTGTTATTTTCGCTCTATAAATACCATTATCGAAAAGACTAACGATATGTTCAATTTAAAAATAGAGTAAGTGATTATACCCTTAATTTTTTCTTAACAAATGCAGATATAGAGTAAATAATTGGATATCATATTTTTTGTTTTTGATTACTCATGCTTTAGATCTCAATCTTATATAACTGTAAGAGTTTAAAAGAATAAATGACACATACTATTTTTAGAATAAAATAATTTATTCTACTTCTAAGTTTTTATTTTTAAAAAAATTCATCAAAAGAAAGGTTTCTTTTATAATTTTTAATTAAAATTTCTAAGCATTTCTAGTTCCTAAACTCAATTAAGCTCTATCTGTTTTGTGATAAATATGCTAGAAATGTTGTGGAAACGTAAACATAGAGCAAAACTTAACAATAGGACATTTCGAAAAAAGATAAGCTAGCTAAGTAAGATGCAAAATTTTGAAGCGATGGTGAAATTCATTGATGAGAAATAAAGGAATTAGGGTCCCCACGAAGTAGATGGAAAAAGCCAATTCTAATTGCATGCAAAAAAGAAAACTAATTAATGTTCACTTTCCACCAAAAATGTCCACATATCTAGGTGCAATTCCGTGTTGATGTGATTTCTGAACTTTTTTTCTGCATTTTTGTTTCCTCGTTCAGTCTTGGAAAATTTCAAACGCCATTTCCATCTAGATTATCTCAATTTTTAATGTTATGAATTTATCGACAGACAAAATATTTTTATTTTTGAATTCACGATTCTTTTCTAACAAATATAGCATTTTAATGTATAAAAAATATCTCTTACTTTCGTATTCATATTTATAATTTCCTTAAAAATTAAGAGAACTCGTATCTTTATCTCATATGATACATGGTATTATTTAAAAATTATATCTTCATTCATATTGTGAATTTGATTTCAAAATTTTATTTATATGCATCTAACAATTTAAGTTATAAGATGATGGGTTGATAATCAAAATTTTGAATAATATATTGGAGATTAATCTTATGTTAAAACCTTCTTATTATTATTGTATAAAAAAATTTAAGGACGTAAGTGTGGAAATTAAAAAGTGTGATACGTACTCTTATGTTGGATAAAGCAACTTCCTATTTACGAATGACTCTCTTTATATTAAAAGATTTGTATTGAGAAAACAAACGCAGGGCCATTTAGTTTCCAAAATTAAAATTAATTCTATATAATATCCGTTAGAATATTAATTTCAACAATATAATGTTAAGTTTCCATTTCAACAAGTAACAATTATAATTCCTTCGTTATGTTAACTCTTTGGTTTGCTTGCTTTGTGAAACTTAACTACTAAGGGAAAATTTTCGGTCGATGCGCTAATATTGAACTTTAATCTAAACGTTTTAAGTTTCAGTTATAATTTAAAAATGCTCTTAAAATTCTGATTCTTATTTATTTAACCATTTAAAATTTTCTTAGCACTTCACTAAAACACAAAACTAGGAGCAAAATCTTCCTTTATGCGATAGGAATTCTAAGGACAAATTTTATCTTCTAAATTAAAAGTTTTTTTAGTTATTTCAAAAGAATATATATAAAAACTTAAAATTAAAAAATAAAATAAAAATAATACTACCCGTACTCTTCCTAATCTATTCTCTTTTTATTCTATATTTTATATTCAGAAAAGTAGATCAATTTAATTTGTTCTTTTGCAAATTTAAAAAAATTTCGTTTTTAAATATTAAAAAAAAAGAATGAGCACAGTGTCAATGTTAAGGATCATAAGTAACTTTGTTCATGTAGAGAGTCCCGTACTTATTTTATGTCCATCATTTCATTTTTTAAGTGAGAAAAATTCTTGTTCCTGAATAAAATAGGATGTTTTAAATTTCAGGGGTAAAAGTGAAAGTGATGAAGAATTAGAGGGTAATTCGGAGTGAAAGGTTAGAAAGATGGTGCCGCAAAAGCAAAACAGGAGAAAAAGTAAACAGAGAAGAGGCATCTCATGCACATCACCCGGGAATCACCCTTGAAGTCTTTCTTAACACGCCACGTGTACAACCGAAAAAGTCCTCGTTCACACTCATCCGGTAACCAGTCAAATTGCCGCGTTGATCAGCTCTGGACCCCACTTCCCGACCCCCATCTTTCCCTTTGCAATGAATGCCATCACCGTCAGCTCGGCTTCCTCCGTACGCTTGTCGACGCCACCTGCCGGTCACCCCATCCCCCCTTGGTGGGAAACCTCTCTAGCCAACCTGTTCTCCAAATTCTCAACCCACAAATATCCTTTCACACCCCCCATTTCCCCAAACTATCCTCTCTCTCTCTCTCATCCTCTTTCTCTCTCCTCCATATGTCCCCCTCTTCTGTCTCTTATTCTCTTTCCATCTATCACTCTCTCCTGTCTACATTTTCTCTCTCACATTCTCTCTCTTTTCCACTAGTTCCATTTCTCTCTCTACTCTTTCGTTCTCTCTCTCTAATTGTAATGAGGTAATTAAGATTTCTCTTTGTGATGTGAGCTAAGCTTGTTTTGTGGTTAAATATATAGAGGAGAAAGTACAAACACAGTTGATGGAGGAGAAGAGAGAAGCAGAGCAACAGCAGCAAAAGTACTCATCAGCAACAACAGCAGCAGCAACAACAACAAGAACGATGGCGAATTCTGTGACATTTTCCGACGAGATTCCGAGCATTAGTTCCGGTTTCCCTTTATCAAGCATCTTTGACATCATCCAATCATCCGATCAATCCGAAAAGAATTCTTTTTCTTCTTCATCTTATGGTTTCGTGGACTTGTTGGGCATCCAAGATTATACCCCTTCTTTATTCGATTGGCTTCCGGTCACAACCGCCGCTACCACCGCGGCGCAAATCCACCACAGCGACACCCAGCAGCAGCAACGGCTTCCTTTGCCGTCGCCGGCGAGCTCCAACGTTCCCGACTCATCGGAGGTGTTGAATAATCCGGCTTCACCCAATAATTCATCTTCCATTTCTTCGTCGTCGAATGAAGCCGCCGCCCCCGGCGGCAACACGGATGACCAGCAGAGTAACAAAGCAGACAATGAAGACGCAGAAGGAGGCAGAGGAGATGACCAGGACCAAGACAAGACTAAGAAACAGTATGAATTTGTTTTTAATCATTTTTTAATTTTTTTTTTCCCAAAATGAGTGTCATTTAACGTTTGTGTCATAAATAATAAAGCAATGAAATCAGTTTCAGTCGAAGACAGAGAAGCTGACATTATAGGCAATTTCTCAAGAGACGGTTTCTGTTTCTGTTTTTCGAGAAAACTCAGAATGTATTTTTAATGTTATTGTCATTTCTCTGTTTTTTATTACTATTTCAAAGTTGAAATTAAAGCCTTAATTATTGGCCTGTTAATCCATTTTGGTTTTGCAAAATCTATGTGAATCTAGGCTGAAACCCAAAAAGAAGAACCAAAAAAAGCAAAGAGAACCGAGATTTGCGTTCATGACAAAGAGTGAAGTTGATCACTTAGACGATGGCTACAGATGGCGAAAGTACGGCCAAAAAGCTGTGAAAAACAGCCCCTACCCGAGGTATACATACAATATATCAAATCAAGTTTTAATCGTTGATTCTCTCTCTAGCTCTTCAATCCTATTTTGTCCCCCATTCTTAATTGCAATTATGAGTAAATTTTTATTTTTCTACTGATTTTTCTTGCGTAACACGCTATTGTTCTTTTTTGGTAAAAAACAGAAGTTACTATCGTTGCACCACCGCTGGTTGCGGCGTGAAGAAGAGGGTGGAGAGGTCCTCTGAGGATCCGTCCATCGTCGTCACCACTTACGAAGGCCAACACACCCACCCGAGTCCGGTGACGTCTCGGACAAGCCTCGGATTCATGCACGATTCCACCGGCTTCGGACCCATGAGTGGCGGTGGCCGCAGCGGCGGTTTTCTTGGTTCTCCCCCGCATTTCGTTGTCCCGCAAGCACAACAGCACCAGTTTCAGCAGCAGCATGTGCAACAAGCGGCGACGGCATTGTTGTATAGCTCAGCACCACCATTGACTATTAGCTCCGGCGATGATACTAACAATTACATGACCATTTCGTCGTACGATACTAGTTTTCTTCAAGATGATAACAACATTCGAGGTTTCGGAGCTTCTAGGTTGTCGGCACAACAAGGTCATTTGTCAAGGGACAATGGGCTTCTTCAGGACATTGTGCCGACACAGATGAGAAAAGATGAACAGAACAAGGAAGATTAGGTTTGATTTTTGTGGCTATTTATATTTATAATATACAATACAATATTTCTCTGTCTCTTCAGTATTACGCTGCTGATATGTAATTTAATGCTTTCACTGACATATCTCTGAGGGGTTTTGTGTTTTGAGAGGTTAGTTTCTTCAGAAAAATTTCACCCCGGTTAGAATTTCAGTTCACATAGATATATATAGAACTTTTGGGGATCAGTACTTGTGCAAAAATGACTGGCCTTCTGTATTCTGTGGAGGGCCTTAGATTCTGATTTTGTTACTTGCTTTTATTTATTTATTATTATTTTTTTGCCTTCTTTTGATTATTATTATTATTATTATTATTATTTGTAACTAGAGAATTATTCGACTATGATCCATTTTTTTCCACTTTGTGTCTTCTGATTTAATTTGGTTAACTTTTCTCATGTCAATATGTTATGCTTTAATTCTTCTGATCATTTCATTGATGATGGAATTCATAGACAGTAAAAATATTTAGGGTTTAGGGTTTTTCGTTCAAAATCATTATGGGTTGAGACTTTATGGCCAAAGGAAGAAGCAAGAAATGATAGTTTGGAACTAACATGATCCTGGCTAGTTGGTGTTTTAGTGAAGGGAAGAGTTGGAAACCCTAATGACTTTACATATATATATATATATATATATATATATATATATATAGAGAGAGAGAGAGAGAGAGAGAGAGAGAGAGAGAGTTATGATTGTGCCATGACTGGAGAGAATGCATGAAGGTATGGAAAAAGGTTGAGAATTATTAGTTGTAGCAGTGTTATTTGGCTCTTTGAAATGATGACTTTGCTTGTCTCATCATCTTATTTCCCATAGAAGCTGCGTACAGACATATATGGGCTTCAGCCATTCAATGATGATTTGTGTTTCTAGCTAAGGAAGGAAATGCCTACATTAGCTAAAAGTATGGTTCTTGATCATGGCATAAAGAATGGTGTATAGAAAGGAAGAGATTCTTAGTTCCATATAATTAACGTATTAAATCAATTAAAAAATCAATATATCCGTTAAACAAAAGAAAAAATAATGTATTAATATGTAATATTAAAAAATCCTCATTAGCGTATTGCACTAATACAGTTAAGAAAATTATTAAAATACAGTAGAGAATGTAAATTGGTTTTGTATATTTAAGACCAGAAATTGTATCATGCTCTGAAAATATTCCAAAAAGATATCGATCTTGTAATCTCTCTTTCGTATGTGCAATTCGTATTTCATTTTGTTTAGTAAGATTCTTAATCCAAAAATAAGACAGTATTTCTTCATTCAAAAAGTAACAACAACCAAAATCTTTGTTAACAAAAATAATATTATTAGCAAAAGATATTAGTTAAGTGGAAAACATATTAATTTTAAATTTTACTTATCAGTGGATAGGGATTCGACTCCAAAAAATGATTCTCATTGAAAAAAAAATTAATATTCTAATTTCTAAATAATTTTCTCACTTGATAATTAAAAAAATATTGCACAAATTTCTAATGCTTATATAGATGATGGTATATAAGTCAAATTGTTCCAATTTGTTTGAAACAATCCAAGTTGTTTAAAATTTACCGCGTGTGTAAATAGGTTTTAAGGACATCATGAGAGGTAATATATGTATGCCTCATTTATATGATACTCTCTTTTTTCTTTTTCTTGCAGCTAGCTAGGTACATTTTTTTTTTTCTACACTGACTCACGCTATTCATAGTGATACATAAGTTGTATATTGAAGACTATGCATAATTGATGTCCTGTCTATTTAGTCATACAGCTAGTATAAACATAATATCGGCAATTACTACCACTAGTTTTAGCTTTATCATCACTTCCATGGTACAAAGCTTTAATTCTAAAACTTTTTTTTCTTTTTTTTTTTTAATAACAAGAATGTGCGAGCCAATTAACATGCATTTAAATTCTTGATTCGAATCTAAAATATGAAAAGAAAAAAACTCCATAAATAATATGAGGTAATACTGTATTATGAATGTGCTTTTATTATATATAAAAGAAGTGTAGAGTTCTTATGTAGGTTCTTAAGCATATCCTGTCATTGCAAAGGATAATTATGCTAGCTGCCCCATCCAACCATATAATATATGTAATTAAAGTAAATAATTCAACAAAGATACTTGGTGTGAATTTTTTAATCATCCACAATATTAAACTAAGAATCATGATTTTTTGGATTGATAAGAAGTTATGTTCTTTAAGACTAGCTGGAAATTGAGGATCATCAAGTTGTGGATTTGAAATTTTGTGATCTAAGGGTAAGGCTTTATGGAAAGTTACAATCTCTCTCTCTCTCTCTCTCTCTCTCTAACCCATTGATACTAGCAAGTTGGCCTTGACGAGAGAATTGAATTGATAGCAAAGCATGAAGCATGACAGGTACACAATATTTGCTGCTAAAAAAAAGGGTTTTGCATGCAGCGGAAGCCAAAACTGTGATATATGATATCTATATATGGTTGCTTCGCAATTGCCATTCAACATGATTTTAAATTATAATTGCAGTTACAATTGTGATTTTGTTGTAATTAATAATTTTATAAATAAATACAATATTATAATATAAAATTACAAAAAATTGTAAATGAGTGTGATCTACAATAATAATATTACAATTGTAGGTTGTAGTTTAAAACCTTGGGATACATAGCCAAGCTTCCACGAACTCATGTTGATAAAAATGAATAAAGAAGAAAAACAATTGTATTGTATAAAAGATAAGATAAATGCTTATTATTATCATACTGGTTTACTCATTTTAATTCGTCTTATTAATTGTATACTTTATAGTATCTAATTAAATAGATAAAATCGAGTTTAATTTGCTCAGCTGAACTAAAGAAAATAAATGTCAATATTATTAGTCGAAAATAAAAAAGAAAACCAGAAAATTGTTTGGAATACACATTTTTTTTGCACCATATATTGCAGCAGGTGAATATTCCCTGCTAGAAGTGATGAAGAAAAATTTTTCTGATATAAAAAAGCCCCCCCCCCCCCACCCATTTATCTATCTTTCATAAAGAAAATGTTATATGCAGTGTGACTTTTCTAGTATTCTTATACTTTCCAGCCATCAAACTTTTTGTTTGGAATTGAAAAAAAAAGGGGGGTAGACCCACTGTAAATTACACTCGTTTTATCAGGTTGAATTTTATTACACTTGCACTTTCTTTATTTTTTAAAATATATATTAATCTTTCTTTGTTTTATTTTCAATATAAACTCACCTCTTCAATTTTTTAAAAATAAAATAAATGATGGTATATTTGTAAAAATAAAAAAGATATCAATATATATAGATTGAATCAAAGAGAAAATGAATATAATTTACTCTATACATAATTATTAATAGTCTAAATAAGTTGCAAATAAAAATAATATGATTTAAAAAGATATTATTTTAAGTGTACAGATTGAAAAATGATATATATATATATATATATATATATATATATATGAAAGAAAATCAGTGAAAAGTGAAAAATAACGTGTGAGAAAAGAAGATGGGACGTGACAAAAGTTGTATCTTGGGTAACATTCCAAGTGTTGGAGGTGGCAATTAATAAGATGCCTCGGAGAAAATCCATCGACAGAAGGGAAGATAGGACGTTGTCATTGGCATAAGAAGAACCTAACAAATGATTCTTTAAGGCATCTCTCAAATCAAATCCCTTAGAATTCAGATTACCAAGCAGCCACTTAAATGCGACCATAATTAACACGCTACTTAATTAATTAGCTATTTGGGTGCAGATAAAATTTACTCTTTTTAAATGTGATTGAATATTTTTGAATGGAACGTGTATTTATTAATTAAACATAAGATTAATTGTAGGATGGAGAAACTTATCTTTTATGGGCAAACACTTGGTTATCTTCTTGAAAATGATATATCGATGTCTATTTCTGTAGTTTTATTATATAAAACTTTGCATCTTGTTTTCAATGTTATACCTTGTTCATATAAATTTAAATTTTTTATTTTTTGTTACAATTTAAAATAGAATTTAAATTTAATTTATTATTAATGTAAAATATTTTACATCATTAATAAGTAAAAAAAAGACAAATCACTAAAACATAATAATAATTAAAAAATTTTAATAGTAGTATTGCCATATCAAATTAATCATTTATATATTATCATATTAATAAAAAATTATTAAAATTTTTGTACTGTTATTAAAATTTTTAATTATTATTATTTTTAATGACTCATCTTCTTAAAATATTTTATACTTGAACCAAATTTAAATTCTTTAAATAGTAGAGTTATAATTTTTAATGTATTTATTTCGCATAAAATTTGTATATATTGCAAGATTTTATATGAAAATTTGTAAATTTTATAATTCTTACAATAATTTTTTATAAAAGATTGCAACTTTTTTAAGTACGTGTTGTACTAAAATTTATCTTTTATCGAATGTGTGACAACAAAAAGGAAAAGTTTCAAATTGGTGAGCGTTTGCTTGATCAATAATTTCTTTATTCCTTTCTTACAGTGCAAGTTTAAGAATATCTGATGGGAGTATGACATGCGGTAGAGATCTGCCGAAATTGTATAAACAAAATGTTAACTTGTGGATGGAAAACTCTACTAACATTTCAAGCTTCCCAATTACTTTTCAAATCATTATAATACTTAAATTATTGAAAATTAGAAGAAAAAAAAGTGTGCAAAATTTTTTTTATATTATCTATAATTCTCTCGTAAAAATTTTTAATTCAAATAATATTTAATATTTTTTAAAAATTTTATATCTCTTTCTATATTTATAATTCAATTCTTAATCTAATCATCATCATCATAGATTTAATCACTCTTGTTACTAAAAAAAACTATAATTCTCTCACAAGCATTTCCTTTTGCATGTTTAAAAAATTGAAAAATGAATTTTTTTATAAAAGATATAAATTTGCAATAGTGCGCCTCCGTAGGCACATGCGTAGGCATATATCTAGGCACTTCCCTATAATATTATATTCTTTATACGCTAAATTCCTACAATGTAAATTCTTGGAAAAATAATTTGAAGAACTTTACATGTCATGAAAAATTTCCTGCTTATACTTTGACAAAATTTATACCGACACATTTTTTATAAATTTTGTAAAAAAATATATATTTTTGCAATTTTTTAATTTAAGGGTTTAATTTTTAAATAAAAATATGAGAAAAATTTTCAAGAGCTTTTTTAGGCAACTTTAAATGATGGGGTTGCAGATCTTTTGTAGTGATTATATGCAAAATTTGTACATATTTCAGATTTGTTGTGAAAAAATTATAAGATTTTGTATAAAAAAGGTACAATTTTTGCGTTGAATTTCCATAATAAAAAAATCCATTTCATGGCTTTACAGAAATCCTTTTAATGGCTCCATCTGAGATGAAATTGTGATTGACTGAGCTTAATGATTTCATCTACAAAATCAGGCTGCCGGGCTAGCTGGCTCATTTACTTCAGGTCCAATCAGATTGGGCCACAAATATTAGAATGGCTTTTGAGAGCATAATAGTTGAGGTTTGGATTCAGTTGTTAAAGTTTAGTTGATGCCGTTAGCAGAATCGTTGATTTAAGGGTTTCTGTCTCACTCAACGGTCTCTATTTGTCTAAAGCATTATGATACCACATGATAACACTATTGATTCCAAAATATATCCGTATGAAAAAATTACTCATTTCTAATAAATAATTTTGCATAATCACTTTTGAATGCGGCTAAAATACATTTTCTTTAATTTTTATTGAAATTTTAATCTTATTTCACGTATTTTTATTTGAAGCAAACTCATCTTATAACTTCAAGAACAAAAAAGTACATTATTACTAGAAATACTTACATAACATCCAACTTGATATAACATCTAAGTCATATTTTTTATACTTTTATGACTTTTTTATATTCTTATGACAAACATACTCCCAAACTTTCACTAGTTTTAATTTTCGTCACCTATATTTTATTAAAAATAAAATTATTCTTTAACTTTTCCCTTCCTTAACTACATATATTTATCTAATTCTTTACTTGTGTATCAACTTCTAACTCCCATGACAATAGAATTGCCAAACAATATAGGATATCTAACTCATCCCACATTACTTACTCATCAACTTATATACGAATATCATTGTATATTCGGTATATTCAACATTGATACATAGACTAACATTGAATACAAGTAACAATATCAATTTTTTACCAAAAAAATTGATATGTTTAATTCTTGCATATTATTGAATCATTGAAATAAGATATCAATTTTTTAGTTTAATAACCAACATGATTATTTATATAAAACTATAAATTGTCATTGAAAATCAAATTTTTTTCATATATTAAATTTCATATAGTACGTTAGTTTATATTAAATAATTGATGTGTATGGTTAATATAAAATAGTGACATTTTAGACTAATTGATGTGATTTACTAATTCTTTTTATCCAATAGAATTCTCTTAAATTCCACCATGCCCAAAGCAATATCTAAACCAAGTTACAAAATTCAATAATCATATTATTACATAAGCACATACAACAATATCCAAGCCATATTTCAGTGTCTTTATAGTAAAAAATAATATCTTAAATACAATAAATACCTAAAGACAATAATTCAATATATTTAATCGAGTCCAAGTAGTAATAAACATATAATATATACATGTTCCAAAAATTGAAAATAGTACCTCCAAATGTTACAAAAGGAAGTTACATTGTCTTTTAATAACGTAGTCATTTACAAAAATTCTTATGAAACTCACTATGACAAAAGAATGACATAAGAGCATCAAAATTAATATTGTAGGTGCAATATTAATACAATATACTTTTATTAAAGAGAAATTTATTAGTTAACTTATGCTTTTTAGTGTTGGTGTTATCATGTGTTGTATACATAGTGCTCCCATCATCCTAATCCTTTGTATTAAAAGGATACCCATTGATTTAATTTTGTAAGCAAAGCATTCACTATTTTTTCTTCAAATCTCAATAAAATGATTCAGGTATAATTCATGTTTGTATAATCTATTTATTTCATGGGAAATATATCAACACTTACACCATTTAAAACTTTTAAAAAAATGAAATAAAAAACATAGAATCCAAACAAATTAATACAATACATAATAGTTAAAACATTCTTCATTAAGTTTAGAGGAAAAACAAAGTATTAGAATATACTTTAACATTGAAAAGAAGACATTAACAAAATGTAGGGAAATTATTGGTTGAACTCAAGTGATGGTAATCTTTTATGTTAATTTCTCCATAGAGCACTACGAACTTTATGAGGAAGATGCCCTCCCTTTGCTAGGGATTCTTAGCGGGTTAGAAGTTCACGAGCCAAACAGAGCTATTCGCAGGCTTCATGCAGACTGAACTTCAAAATTTAGACCCGTTAAAAAATGTACCTAAATAGTTTAGTCTGCACAAGCCGCGGACCAAAGTGAACCAGATCGGACCAGACTAGTCCATAGACTTAAACTGATCAATCCATTTTTTTTTTAAAAAAATTATATTCAATAATTTAAATAATATTTATATTTTAAAAAATAAAATAAATTATAAATTATTTTTATATTATAATTTAATATAAAATACAATTCAATTCTAAAAAAATTAAACATAAATGTTTAAAATAATTAAACATAATAAAAATAAAAATAAATAATAAAATTAATGAATATAAAAATATATATATAAATATAAAAATAAAATTTATATATATAAAAATAAAATAATAAATATAAAAATATAACAAATGATAAATGATAAAATTAAGTTAAAATGTAAAAATAAAAAGCATAAAAAAGGACCGGTTAGCGATCCAGTCCAGCGGGTTTGCAGATCTAACTGGCTAGTTTAGGGCCATTTAAAAATGAGCCTAAACAGATTGGGTCCAAATGAATCCAATCAAAATAGATTTTAACCCAATCCAGTCCAATCCGTTTGTTAAGCACCCTTACCTTTTGCAATCTACACTTTCGCACCTGGATAGGTTTGGCTTCTATTTTAACTCTTATCTTTATTTTCATAAGTTTTGAAAAAAAGAAAACAATATTGTTTAAATCTTTTACATTAGTTATATACTAAAATTGATGTAATATTATTTTTAAAATATTTAACATTTAAATATAACACGTTAGTTTATTAGGAAACCAATGTCATACAATAGCAACGTTGGTTATTAAATAATAACTAACATTGTTCCTTTGTTTTTCAATTAAATTATTCTTGTTATTGCTTGAATATGATTGAGTCATAATTTCAATTTTTTACATCAATTATATCAATTCTTCATGCTAAATAATGCTTCTAAACTATGTTTATAATGATTAAAGAGTAATTTTAAAATACAAAAATGAAAATTTTTGAACAATATATGATAATGTTACTTATCAAACCTTGAAGACCACAACTAAAACACAAACTCACAAAGCATAAGAGACTAAGGAAAATAAGGTAATATAGAATAAATGCCCAAAGACAATAGAAGGTTAATGCCACACCATCACAAAACAAATATTAGAGAAAATGAAATGGAGAGCATAAAAAAATGCAGAGTAAATTATCGTACAGAATAAGTTTATTGGTTAATAATAAACAATTAACATTTATATATTTTTACATTGATTATAACAAAAATTAATGTCTAATATTTTATGCATAATTATAAAAATATCACTTAATGAACATTAACTCTATATAAGAACCAATTTCTAATGTTTACCACTTCTTCAAATTTAATGGTTTACCTTTATTTTTAACATCAATTCTTAAATAACCAGCATGAAAAGTTATAATTTTTATGAATCCATTTTCTGAATCAATTCTTAAGTTCTTATTAATCATTGATTCACTACTAACTAACATAGTAAATTTATTATTTTACAACATCAATTGTTAATTATAGTTGATATGAGAAGTTGCTTGTATTTTTTAAAAATGTCATTGTGCCATTAGATTTATAAGTTTTTACTTTAAGCAATGCTAATGTAACGATGTTGTATTTCAAATCTATAGAAGTGTTCATTTCTCCCTTTTCTTCTTTATTATCACTTAAATTTTTTGTTAATTTTTAACTTTATTTTTTATGTGTAATATTTATTCTTATTAGCAACTTTGTCCTTTTGCTAATTTTCAATGATGATTCAATATTTTCAAAATCATCATTATCAAACATTTCATCTTCATTATCATTAAAATAAATTTTAAGTGCAATGTTTTTATCTCCAAATCAAAATCTTCTTCATTAATATCCTTATTATCTTTAGAAAATTAAAATGTAAATTAGTTTAAAATAAATTAAAGGACCAAGAATATTTTTTTTAACCATAAGAATATAAAAGTATGATTTATGTGGACTATTAAGTTAGATGTTCTATAAACATTATGTTAAAAAATTTAACAAAATTAGGATTCTGAATAAGATTATGTATTTTTAAAAAAAATTAGAGAATAAATTTATTTTAAATAAAAATTAAAAAATAAGATTAAAACATTAATAAAAATTAAATGACTACATATGTCATTTTTGCCTTTAAGTTTTAATAATGATAGTTCCAAAAAGAAAAAAAGTGTTATTATTAGAATTTTTGCTTTATTTATATCTTGAAGAGTATAAAAATGGTAGAAGCAATTCACTGATTCATATTGTGTTCAATCCTACAAGAATCTAAGTTATATTTCGATCTCTAAGTTAATTATTTGTAAGCTTACATGGTTAACTTTTAAGATGTATTTGTATTATGTATTTATACACTGGATTATGCATTTATAAAATTATAAAGAAGAAAAGAAACAAATTATTGTAAGTCTTTGATTTGAATATTATATATTGTTATTCAATAGAATATGTCACAATATAATTTAAGTTAGCTTGATTTAAACTAAATTTATTGTTAGAAAAAGTATCCCATTTCAAAAAAAAAAAACACACGAGCAACAAATAAATTAACTAGAATAATGCAATAACATAGAAATAATTTAACATGAAAAAACCCCAACTCTAGGGGAAGAAACTACAGATGAGATAAAAATCCACTATATTAATAAAGATTATAAAACAATATGTGTAAAAGTTTTTAATCATAACTTTACAAAGTTTTCTAGTCACTACCCCTACATTTCTCTCAAACATTTACAAAGGTTCTCACATAACCTTCATATGCACTTTTATTATTATCTCTCTAATACCTCAAATCTTTAATTAATACAAATATTTATAATTTAAAAATACTTATTTGATAAAGAACCTCTACCTTATCCAAACTCAAAAAACTAACTTGAACAAAAAGATAACTCAAAATAGGAAATAATCACAAATTGATTACAATTAAATTTTAGATTACACTCAACAGCATTCACCTTAACACAAATTTCATTATCTTCCAACTATTACAATTAGATTATAAATACAAATATTTATAATCTAAAAATATGTATTTGACAAAGAACCTCTACCTTATCCAAACTCAAAAAACTAACTTGAACAAAAAGATAACTCAAAATAGGAAATAATCACAAATTGATTACAATTAGATTTTAAGTCAAACTCAACAGCAGCCACTTTAACGCAAACTCTACTATCTTCTACCTATTGCCAAATAAGGCCATTTGTTGGGCATCAAGCATGAGAGTCCTTAATCATTGAAATTTCTTCAAACTATTACAACTTATCAAGTAGTTCCATCTCAGTCAAGTGTCATAGGTTTCATTAAAGTTTATCCATGACTTATTCATTTGTTGGAATCTCTCACATTTATAGAAACACTAAATTTGTGAACACCTTCATGAACAAGCATAATCTCTTCACATATTCATTTCTATTATCAATTGCTACTTTCTCCTTCTCTAACAGAAGTTAGTTGAAACATCTACTTTCATTTCTCTATTACATCATCATTCACCATCCACACAAAACACACTCACAAAATTAATCAACTAACTCCACATCATCTCTATCACCATCATCATTTATCCTTAATTCTCTATCAAACAAGCTACCTTCATATTATCACTATTCATCATGCAACATTGAACTAGGCTTTGTTATCTCTAATTATCACGTACATAAGCAGCAAGATCAAATCCGTTCTAATATCAATTGTTGAAAAAAATATTTCCTCTCCAAATACATAGATATTAGGCAATTAAATTAATCAAAGTAACATAACAACATATAGATAATTTGATTTGGAAAAACTCCAACTCTAAGAGAAAAAATCATGAATGAGAAGATATCTATTATATTAACAAAGATTATAGAATATTACGTGTAAAATTTTTTAACTATAATCCTATAACTTTCTAATCATTACCTCTATGTCTTTCCAAACCTTTATGAAGGTTTTCACATAACCCCATAAATAGTTGCATTATTTTCTCTCTTATACCTCATACTTATAACCAAAACAAATATTTATAGTACAAAAATACTTATTTGACAAAAAATCTCAATCCTATTCCAACTCAAAAAAAGAAACAAAAAATTAACTTAATAAGAAAATGACTCAAGGAAACAATTACAAATCAAACTCAATATTTATTTTGATGGGAAATATCTTCTTTATAAATATTCTCATTTACTTATATTTATAATTTAGCCCCACAGAAACACACCCAAGACTAGTTTACTCGTCAAAAAATTGAAATCATGCTTCTATCTTCCAACTCATGCTACTTGAATTGATGACCAAGTCATGGGATTGCTGACTAAGATCCAACAAATTGATCTCTACTTTCTTTACTAACTGTCACAACACTCAACAAAGAAAAGATCAACAATGGGAATAAAAAATCACATGGCATGGCATTAGGTTATCATGCATTGACGTCTTAAGCTTGACTATGTCTTCTTACATATGTCATCACCTTTTCTCTCAGCAGAGAAAACTGCTCTATTATTGTACATCATTCTTTCATGACTTATGAGCTTCTGCATCATCTAATATTCTATTTTATTCTTGTAGTAAATTAATTTTTCCTTTTCATTCTAAAAGGAAAAGGGCAGAATAATCATGATTTTAAGTTATGATTGTGGTTATATTACAATAACCGAAAGCGTGGAGAAATGCAGGAATATCCAGCCGTTGCAAAATAAAATTGTAAATCTCAGGCTCTGTTTACTTTGTCGAGAAATATTTTTTATAGGAATATAATTATAAATTATCAAAATAATAATAAAAAATAATTTATATATTTAAGAGTAAATGTAATGAGATTGATAAAAGATAAGTTCCTCATTTTCAAAGAGGAATTTATTTTCTTTCAAACTTTAGGGAATATTTTTTTTTTAATAATGAACTATAGAAACACGTAATACTCCTTCACACTCATCTGTAAGGAAATAAAATTTTCTTGCAAAAATTATTTTTCAAAAAACAAATAGAGTCTTGGGGTTTTAACGCAATAACAATGTTATGTGCTTTATTGTAATTTCAAACTGCAATTTAGGATGATGGATCTGAAGTAGTACTACAAGACTCTGTGAAACACTTACATCTACCTCTCTATTCTAGAAGGAAAAAAATATTCTTATTCTATAAATACATAGGATGTCATGTTTATCGTCAATAATGCTACTTCTATGAGTGGTTCATACGTAAAAATTCAGAGTTCGTTGATAGGCAACTGCTACTTAAGCAAGATCCTATATATAGCAGAGGAACTTGCAGCATAGCAATTCACCAGAGATCCAAATATCCCAGGATTTGGTTTCTACAACCAATTAGGATGGGAATGCAGCTAGTATTGATGATGAGTGCAGTGATCCTGAAGCTCACTTCAGCATTTGCGAACACGCCGGCCGCCTTGGGCGAAGGTTATGGCGGCGATAATGGCTGTCCATTACGGACTGATATATACCAAACTACATGCCCAGCAGCGGAAGCCATTATCTTCTCATGGGTGGAGAAAGCAGTCTTTGAAGACTCGAGAATGGCGGCCTCCCTCCTTCGCCTTCATTTTCATGATTGCTTTGTCAATGCAAGATCCTCTCTCCCCCCCCCCCTCCGTCCATCTCCCTTTCTCTCTCACTCCCTCCATCACTCTCCCCCCCCCCCCCTCTCTCCAAAAATTTTTTGTATGCTCTATCAATTAGACTACTTATCATATTCAATAAATGAAAAATAATTATCAATTTTTACAATTTTTAAATACTTATTAAAAACTAAAAAATTAGATTTTTTTTACCTCATAAAACTGATAAATGAACAATAAAATCAATAATTATTTTATATTTATTAAATATAACTAAAAATACATAGTATATATAGAGCATAAAAGTATTTCTCCCCTCCCTCCATCCATCTCTCTCGAATTTTAACAGTATTAGTTATCAAAATTATTAAATTGATTTTAAATATAAGTTAATATATGTTATGTCTTCAGGTACATTCTTCTTTATTCTTTAGTATTCTTATTCTTATGTCATATATACAGGTCATTTATATGAAGTTTTGTTTCATGCCATGATATATGCTTCTATATAGAGCAATATTCCACTCACATCAATCGTTCACATCATCTTACATTTGCAACGAAAAATGGACGTGGGTTTTAGCAATTTTGTTGTGCATATTTCATGCTACTTAGCTTATGAACCAGAACAATACTTATGAACTGCAGAGCATGTTGTTTGGTTTGCAGGGCTGTGATGGCTCAGTGTTGTTGGATGACACAGAAGACTTTGTTGGGGAGAAAACGGCAGCACCAAACCTGAACTCACTGAGAGGGTTTGAAGTAATAGATGCAATAAAATCAGAACTGGAACAAGTCTGTCCGGAAACAGTATCTTGTGCTGACATACTTGCAACTGTTGCTCGAGATTCTGTCGTTGTGGTTTGTCATTAATTAATATTTGCCTCTGTTTTATTTTTTTTATATATTTTTTGTTTTGGTAATGAACAATTAGAAAAAAAAAATACAGGCAGGAGGGCCAAGGTGGGAGGTTGAAATGGGAAGGAGAGACAGTTTGACTGCAAGCAAGGAAGCAGCTAACAACAACATTCCAGCCCCAAACTCTACTGTTGACATTCTCGTGGCCAAGTTTCAAAATGCAGGTCTTACTCTTAATGATATGGTTGCTCTCTCTGGTAAGTCTTTATCGGAATCATATTTTTTCAAATTTTTATTGTGTGAATTTTTGTTGGGCAGAGACTTGGATGCCCTTTTGTTATTATAATAAACTTGATAAGGCCGAGAAAGTTTTTTTTTTTTTTTTTGGTTATTGTAATAAAAAGAAGAAAAGTTTTACAGTTCATGCACATACAAACCCATATTTATGATATTTTTAGGTGATGTTATCATTAAAACTTTCTCATTTTCGTATCTCGAATTCAGTCAAATTCACAGTACTTATGGTTTTAAGTGTGGCATCACCCATCCTAGAAGCTTCCTCGTGTGTTGAATTAGAAAGTGTAAAATTGAAGTGTGACTTAAGTTATTTGTCACTCCTATTATTTTTATTAAAAAAAAAAAAAAAGAACTTGTATAGCTCTCATTAAAGGTTCAAATAAGTTTTATCTTCTCCCTAATAACGAAACGAGTTTTCTTAGAGAAAAAAAATAAGAAATCGTATTTTTCAATTATAAGGTAAAATTTTTCTTACATTTTGTTAGAGTTGACGTATAAAAAGGGGTGTTTTTAATTGCTTTCGGGAATCAGACTTATTTTCGAATTAATCCGCCAAATATAAATCTCTTTAATTCTCCAAAGAATTGAGATTGAGATTTTAAATGAAAATTATGTAGATAAAAATGCTTTTATAATTGAAATAAAAATCCTAAGGAAAAACTACAGATCCGAAATGGAAATATATTTCCCACAAACTTACAATTTGAGGTATCAAATTTCCAATTTAAAGTGACTTGATCTCTCAGATAAAGCTTAGGCTTGCCTTATTCACACTTCAAGAGTAAAAGATTTGATTTGTTGGACAAATGTAACCGGCATTTGCTGTTTGTTTTATGAAGGTGCCCACACAATAGGTAAAGCTCGCTGCACAACATTCAGCTCCCGTCTACAAAGCAGCAACGACTTGACGAGTCCAAACGTTAATATTGATTTCATTTTATCACTGCAAGAGTTATGCTCAGGACGCGATGGGAGCAATACAGTCACGCAACTCGACCTGGCCACACCAGCTACATTCGACAACCAGTACTATGTTAATCTCCTTTCTGGAGAGGGATTGCTGCCTTCGGACCAAGCTCTCGTAGATAACGACCAGACACGAGAGATTGTAGAAACCTATGTGGAGAGTCCAGACAAATTTTTTGAGGACTTCACGATTTCCATGTTGAAGATGGGAAGCTTGGGAACATTTACAGGGAGTAACAGCGAGATCCGCAGGAATTGCCGGGTTGTTAATTCTAGCTTCTAAGGTTAATCTTACGCAGCAGCATGAATACTGCATTAGGAATATTACGTAAGGCTAATGTGAACCTTAAACATCGGTGACAACTAAGAATGTGTAATGTTCAATAAATGCAATGTCCTATATCGTAAAGACGCGTGCACGGGGTGATTTAGCTAAATTCGGTTTTAATCGATTAGGTTGAATATATATATGATTATAGCAAAAATTAAAAAGTTATACAGGATGATCTGGTGTGGGGCGGTTCACTGCCATATGTAATTAACCCCGCAGGCTTCAATGCTGAGCCAGTAAGTGATGGAGAAAATAGGAATAAATCAGATGACTACAAACAACTGTTACAACACGTCACTTAGGCTCAATAAAGCTCACCAGCCCTACCTTTGAGCATCATGGAGGGTAGAGATTCTTTTAATTGGTCATCTAAGGGCCGAATCTTTGTCAGTACTGTCATCCTAGCTAAGCCTGTTGAAGTTCAAACTCCTGGAGAAAAAATAATACCAGAAAATGTCAGTGCTAAGAATATCAAAAGAGGTCCCCAGGAAGAACAAGGCATAATAAAAGAGGAGGGTAACTTACGAGTGCTCTCTCTGAACCCAAACTCAATATATATATATACATATATATTTCCTTTTTTTTTTTTTTTTTTTTGGGGGGGGAGATTATTTGCCATTTATATCAACAAGTTCTTGATTATCCTTTTAATAAACAGCCTGTCCCCCTATAAATCTTTCCAGGGTAAAGAACAAAACAGTAACAATACAGAACTGGCACAGTGACACTATCCTTTCCACTTCTCAATTTTTTATGGCTTTCCAGTTCAGTTGGGACTTTGGAAAAGAGTACCAGAATCCACAAGATATATGATAACACATACAGATTTAGCATTGCAAAACCTCAACGAGATTTTCATTATCATTGAACACCAAGAACATATACAATTAGGCATAAGGACCAGAACCTGCTTGCTTTGTTTTCCACATCCACTCCTGTGAAGCTTGAATCCCCTGGTGACGAATCAAAGAAACTAGAATTACACTACAAGATGATGTACCAGAGTTACAGACTCTAAGCTGCGTGATCAGCTTATTGCAAATAGCAGTACCTGTGGAAAGCGTGCAGAATCACCAACAGAACTTACTGACGCCTGTAATGGTGTAGACCCAACTTCCTAAACAGCAAAAAAAAAAATGACAATTTTTGTGCATAAGAAAATATAACCAAAGAGACAGACACCCTCGACACAAAGAAATAGAAAGATATAACAAAAACATGCTGCAAACCACACAGTACCTCTCTTATCACACACACAAAAAAAATTGACCATACACAAATACAGTAAGAAGTCTCATTTACTGAACTGCATAAATATAAGGTATGGGTCATATGACCAACTCCAAAAGTTTAGGTCGAACATTTTGCATGCAAGTATCAGAAGCAGTTTACGAGAGGTTTTTTCCCCCCTTCAAAGAGTTCCTCTCAGTAATTTTACAAAAATTAATGATGGCATCAGCTATAATCTAATACAACAATAATAACAAAACCTTATCCCGCTAAGTGAGGTCAGTTACATAGATCGCACGATACCATTAGTTTCTATCAGAAAGCATATCATATTTGGAATTTCAACAAAGTTTTACATTAGCTGTCGAGGGCCTAACACAACCCAAAGGGAAAGAAATACCCCCACTTAGGTTACAGGTTGGTGTTACCCAACTCAGTCCAAAAAAAAAAAATGATGTCTGATCCATCATACTACTCTCAGCACACTGTCAGTCCAAAGAAACTTGGCAGGATCACTATCAACTATAATCTAACAAAAATTCTTTGTTTGGGGAGGGGGGGAGTGAAACAATCCAATTTGATCCAGAAAGCTATTAGACAGATGTTGACAAAGACAATCTTACCTGCATACTTTGATGCCCCGTAACACCGTATGCCTGGTACTAAAGACAGCACAAGGTAAAGTCAGCACAATAAAAACATATTTTGACACCACAATGAATAATCTTTAGAGACACTTACCGAAGAAGAGAAAGGAGGATATAATATCTGTTGTTGGTGGGGAACCTGTCCCTGAAGCTGACCATGAGGCTGCACCTGCCACATTTGTGGAACTTGCTGGGCTGATTGTACTGGAGGTTGTGACTGAATCTGAGACTGCTGAACAGATGCTGTTTGCTGTTGCTTTTGCTGATCATACAATTCCAACTCCTCAGGTTTCTCCCACTACATGTTTATTCAGAAGAGCTTAATTACACACACTGAGAGAATAATAAAGTAAACATGTATGTAAAATCATATAAAATACTTACACGACTTTCACCGGTCACACTATTATAATAGTACTTAAAGCCCTGAGGAGATGTATGCTCCGTCCAATTACATTTAACTTGCCCAGTGCTCTGGTTCACCACTGTTACAGCAGATGAAGCAGCAGAACTGGATGAAGACACATCTACAGCTGATGCAGCGGCAGGGGTGCTTGCTGCTGCCTGTGGCACAATTCCAGCCCACTGTGATCGCACAAATAAAAATATAAGTGAAAATAATGCCAGAGCAATACGCATCCTCTCTAGCACACTATAAGCAAAGCATCCTACACCGCTAGCAGCCAGTCAAATGCTTAACATATAATACATCCACAACTATACAGGTGAAACTCTAAGAACTCTTAATATGACAAGATCCACTAGTCAAGGGTCAATTCAAAGAACACAGTCCCTCAAAATTCAGCAAATATAATTAACTTTATCCAGTAAAACTGGAGTTGGGTAAAACCTTATCCTATCCATTCAAAGCTATATCAGCAAACATTAGAGAACCTCGTACCAGGTGTATGTTGAACGGCTGCAAGACATTCTCCAGAACAAAAGCTAATTAAATATGGTCTTGAATCTAAAATACCTGCGTTTTAGTAGTTTCAGAATTTTGCTGCAATGTTAAACCTTGACCCGAGGGCTGCAACATCTGTAATTGTTTTTGAATTTGGGAGAAGGCCTGCTGAGATGAATTAAAACTAGCTTGCAAATTCTGAGTCTGCTGTGACATCATCTGAGCTAACTGAGATGGCGACTGCTGAAGGGTCTGAAGTGGCTGCTGCTGTAATGAGGCAGGAAATTGCTGTTGCTTTGGAGTGGTCAATGATGTATTAGATTGCATGCTGGTTTCAATAGGGATCTGAGGAATTGCAGCAGATGTGGCACTGTGCTGAACTTGAGGCTGAGAAACTGGAAGCTGTCCACTGATACCAAGTGCTTGCTGCGATGGATGACCAGCAGGAGAAAGTTGAGGCTGGCTAAGCTGCCTATGTGAATTTTGCATTTGTGAGTAGGGCATTGGATTTGGAGCTTGTGGATAAAAGTGGAGGGATGGTGGCAAGTCCTGAGGTGATTGAATATGTTTCTGCAATGGTGATATTTGTTGACCAACTGGCGGCATTTGTGTCACAGACTGGTTGAAATTCTGAGAAAAATTCCAATGAAATTACTATTCTGTGACAGATGGACAACGAGTATGGGAAATTTTTCTACATACCTGTTGTGCAATTGAAGATGGTGGAGCCTGACCATGAAAAGGAACATCTACAGGCCCTCTAGTACCACTCATAGGATCACCCTACATTTTTTTAGGAATAGATATTGTGAAAAACATAATACTACTATGAAAACAGGAATTGGAGGATCAGCATAAAAATAACATCAGATGAGGAGTAAGCTATGCAGTACTATCAAATTTATACTTACTGCATCCATAGGCCATGCCATGTCACCAGATCTTGAAAGCAATGGAGGCCCCATGTTATGAAAACCGGGATTGGCAGATGGCCCCATATTTGGTGGATGCATAGCACGCCACGAATTAGGGGGGAGCATACGATCACCCATAGGATCAGCAAAATTGGATGATGGTCTGTAATCAACTTGAGAATTATGCATTTCACTAAATCCAAATACAAAGAGATGAGCAAAAGGAGCCATTTAGAGACAGCAGATAACACATAGGACAAAGGAGGGGAGATACCTAGGACCCGGACCACCTGGTGCTTCAAACCTAGGACCAAAGCGTGGACCTCCAAATGCAAGACCCCTGAAAAAAAGCCAAAAAAATTTCAGGAAACATTTCAGTTGTAGACATTGTACATGTTTGAAACACATGGAAACCTTTAGAGGTACATTTTAAGTGCTGGATTCCAAAACAATCATATGGTCCCAGCAAATTGTTTTATAGTTCATGCACAGAATGCCAAGAGTATCAGGTAAAATAGAATCACATGCTTCAAGTTTAAAATGCAAACAAACCACTTCCTTTGATTCACCAGTTGCCCAAACAAATATATACACCCACAACCAAAACAAGAAAAGCACTTGTTGATATCATAGGAGATCAGGATCAAGCCAAATCCCAAGGAATTCAAGTTCATTCAAGGATTGTTGAGCCACACTGATGAAGCAGGGACTGAGCCAAATGAACGAGATCAACAATAGAAGAAAGGTATACATAGCACAAGTTTACAACATATATTGACTTGAATCTAGTCTAGTCCAGTCCACCATGCAATATGCCAATGCTGGCCAGCCCAAAAGGCAAAAGAATGAAGGTACAGTTCAGATGGTCAACTCAAAAGATTTGTGCTTGAGCTTGATTTCATATTCATATCATTGATCACAAGCCGACCAATGAGTAAACAATGAACAGCCAGACACTGTTCAATTCATTAGCAACCCAGTGGAGTTTACGCTTACAAGTGATTAAAAAAATGCTTTAGACAACAAACCTCGAATCTCCTTGCCGGGGTCTCTTAGGATCAGCAAACCGGACACTTAATGGTTGATCACAACCCTAAGCAGAAAGTATAAAATTAGAAGCAGAAAGGTTCATAAGGAAATTAATAGGGAGGAAAAAGAAAAAAAGTTCGTACTCTCATTGTATAATTTCCATTAAGACCATTTATGGCTGCCAGAGCCATATCTCTCTGAGAGTACTTAACAAAACCACATCCTTCAATTAGAAACAGAGAAAAGTATTACTAAGAGAAAAAATTTTGTCACCATTCAGTATCGCAGTGAGAGAACACACACAACACAGAACATAAATGTGAGGGAAAAAGGGAGTGGAAGTAAGAACAAAAATCAAGAATAAGTCCCCAAACTACCATATGGAGGAAAGCTGAATCAAATAGCATCACCCCTATCATTCTTTCCCCAAAAGCAATGAATTAGAAGACAGAAACCACTGACCTCACCCCAAACCCCACCTTAGAAAATAGAGCACCCAAGATTCATTTAGCAAACAGACTGTCAACAACATTCACAGGCATCACTTCAACATGTCATAAGGTTGGGAACACACCTCGGCTTTGCTTATTCTCATCACGCATAAGATAAACATCTTCAACCTGCCCATATTTTGAGAAAATCTGTTGCAATAGACATCATCTATTAGTTCAAGAATCAGGGGCATAACATGACCATAAAGTGAATGAGAATACATAGATGTCATGTAGTCATGATTAAACAGATCATTAAGGTGTATCAATTCTATATGGCCACAGTTTCCATTTGGCCAAAGTCACCAGCCAAATCATAAACATTTTAGTCAGGCATCACGCTGGCTGAAAATACTCTATGCAGGGAGCGGAGCAACATCTGCAATGTAAAGTTTAACTGGTGTATCTAACTTACTTCCTCAACTTCCTCAACTGTAGCTTGCTTGTTCAGAGAGCCCACAAACAATTTGTACTCAACTGCACCTAATATGAAAAAGTCAGTATATGATTAGTCAGAACACTAACTAATAAATAAGAAAAAAAAAAAAAACTCATAAATAAGAAAACAAAATTAAGCCTAAATTTCCCCTAGTTCAGCCATATATCATGACAACCAATTTTGCTATAAGTACTGAACAATTTTTTAGTGGCCATCGTCTACCATGATGGACAGCATACAAGCACAATTAATTAGAGAAAATTTTCTAATATGTCTGCCATGCAACAAATACAATCACACAAGTTTGCATAAATATAAACATGAAGCACTCATTTATTGCTATGAACACAAGAACATACTTGTATGCCCTTTCATAAAATCAAGCTGCAATTCTAACAACTCATGGATTTTCATATGATTGCCTCATGCACAAGGTTGAAAGCCAGGCCAGAAACTATTACAAAAGCATGCCAATTTGGTAAATACAATATTACAACCTAAGTAAAACCTTAATGATCTATTATGCATATGCTATGCGTGTGGACATCTAAAAAATTTAAAAACTACCAGATTTTGACGAATAAAAATACTTACCAAGGCGTTCCCGCTCACCATCAGCATATCTCACTTGGATTGGACTCACTCCCTAGAAAGTAACATAAATGTGAGTGTGATTGGTTAATATGTGTTACCCATACAAATTTGGTGCAAAAGTAAGACAACTCACTCCAGGAAGAGTATGTTGATTGTGCAATGCCCTAATTGCCCGATCAGCTTCTTCTGAGGTAGCATACTTTATGAAACAACAACCTGCACAAGCAAAGCATTTAGCTGAATCCATCAAATTCCAACTACCCATCTTGCAAATGGATGTCTACAATTATACATTAAGCAAACATATCATTTAGACAATAACTCTAGGGAAAGCAATAAATAAACGGACTAAGCTGATAGAATTTGTGATTCAATAGAGGAAGTTGCTTGCTCTACAAAATTGAATTGTACAAGAATCCTACTCATTGGGCAACAATAACTTCATAAAGTTATGCTTCTCATATTCTCATTAAACAAATGAGGTCAATACCTCATGTAGAATTCATATCTACTATTTGGGAGAGGACTGGAAGAGAATTCAAACAACACTACAATAGCAACCAAAGTTGCCACAGTAATGTAAGCCTACTAAAATGAAAGTGAATTCAACATCTGCAGACTATCTACACACTACTCCACAAGGAATATGATGAAGCTTGAGGACAATAGAAAAAAGAAGATGCAGAGTAAAAGTTCATCCTCACCAATAATACTAAATGAATAGAGTCACTAAACTCTGTAAAGGCCCAACGTTATGATATACCAACCACAAACAGAGTAAGCCTCTGTTGGTCAATGTACAATTGAGACAATTTATTTTAATAATGTGTGATTCGAGGGGAAACAAAAGGGAGGATCGGATCTTAATTAATGCCATCACATTGCATGATGAAAGTAGCTTCTATACGATTGCCATGGATGCATCCAACTACAAACCAAAACCTAATTCATCATCACAATAATTCTACAAGATGACTTTGCAACATTGGATCTGGATCAAAGAAAAAAATATTGAACATGGAGAATTGACATAATAGAAGAAAAAGAAAAAAGTGATTGAGCAATAGAATATCAGTGCTTCACATAATAGGATGGTTTAAGGACGAGCATCCACCACAGATAAAAATGGATAGTCCAACCCACGAAATAACACAAAAATACACTGCTTGACAAAGCCTAGTATCATGAAGCCACAAGCACATGTAAGTGCCATTGAAGCACTCAAATGCCTACAAAATCTGTCATCCTACTAATATGGACCAGTCATCAGCAGTTCCAACCAAGGACCTCTCCAATACCTTCCATATTCATATAAAAATTATAGGCAAGCACAATAAACAATGAACCTCAATCACTGAATATAGGACTCCAAATAACCAATATGGCCACCATATAAATTTGAAAGGAGCTACATTTCTAATATATCATCACATCACACATGTGATTGCAAACCTATGACCAAGGAGGAGCCAAAACATTGCTACAAATTATAAATATTCACAACCATGTAGATCAAACATCAAATCCATCATATAATTGACTGTGTTTACCAGGGTATTCATAATTGGATAGAAGAACCAAACTACATGATCACCACAGATACTATTGACTCTGCTTACCAAGGTATTCATCACATGACCAACAGGTCTACCATTTATAACGTGGCCATCTATGTGTAACAAACAAACCACTCATATCAATTACTACCCATATGTAGCTTACCTAACTTCAGACACGTTGTATTAAAAAATTATATTGGCATCCAAGCTATTCAAAAAACTCTCTTGTTCACCAAAACATGAAAAACATGAAATCTCTAAATTACATTGCAATTAAACCAATTCGAATATAACAATCCAACTTTCATTGTTCCTTCTGTACAATAGCATATTCCTAGGTTATGAACATAAAAAAGCTACAGTCATGGCAACAGACACTCCCATTACAATCATTTGTTGGGTAATGCCCCCACCGCTGCAGCTACAATTGTAAGAACAGGATCTAGTGGTCCTCCAAGATCCTATCTGCTATACAAAGAGTAGTTTGCAGTAGGTTTACATGTCTTGCCTCCTTCTGGTATGACAGGACGAGGACAAAAAAGGTGGCAACCAAAACCAACAAGCCTGGACTTGTTGAAAAAAACACTCAGATGAAAATGAGCTTACTTTCTCTTCCTTGAGCCTCTCAATGGACCTGAAATAAGATACATATGGATCACAGTAGTCTCAGAATATAAAAGTTACAAATACCTCGCTGTTCTCCTGTTTTTTTATCTCTGATCAGAGCAACCTCTACCACATGGCCGTGTGCCTCAAACAAAGGGCGAATCTGACATCAAATCATTGTCACCAGATAAAATTTAGTAACTGATTACAGGTGTATAATGAGAACCAACCATTTTAGCGAATACACATCACTGAAAGTGCTCTAAAATTTGTTACTTATATAGCCAACATTAATATTTAAGAGTTTCACTATAAAGTACTAGGAAGGGAAGGTACCAAAAGGGGATGGAACACTACTGCAAATTGTTAGTGACATGACTGACTTACGATTGATCACATATAGCCATGCAAACTCTTTATATCTTTTCTTATTTGCTTTTTTTTATGGTTGGAGTATTGTGAACACAAGAAATCTCATTATTTCAAACAAGAAAATTTGCTTCCATGATATGACAGACATGAAGACATAAAAAATCAAGAATTTCAGCAGCTTTATGAGAAATATTTTGCATGACAAAAGAATCAAAAAGGCTTAGATGACTAACATCGTCTTCAGTTGCTGTCCGGGGTACTGATCCTACAAAAAGTTTGGCAAAACTTCCTCCGTCAAGATGATCTGAAAAGGACAATATATCAATTGCTTCCCTTTTTCCATTTTTTGGAGGTCATCCAATTCAATCAATAATTCATAGTTTGTAAGAGAATATAACAAGATTGCAAATAAGGGGGGGGAGGAGCCAAATCAATTCAAGAGTACTAGTATACATATATCCCAAAAATTATGCCGAAAACGGTGCAATGAATATCAAATTATACCATTCTCCATGACAAAATACAGATACAGCAAAATTTCTTGGACTAAGAGCTGTTGGCTGAAGCCAGATCATTCCTTGTTCCAATAACATAGAATCCTTAATACATGTTATTCACATAATTCATAATAAGATAGTGTATAGAATTTTTCATGCAACAAACAAGTATGCTTCAGCATGCTAAAAAACGTTTTATTTCCTTTTTGGCTAAGAGTAAGACATAGTTAACTTTGTTGTACATATGATCGTGGGAAAACATCCTACACAAAATAAAACATGTTCACAGGATATTGACATTTTGATGAATGAAAGGATCAATTGCAATAGACATTATATATGGTAAGAAACAAGCCAGAACAACGGGTAGCCACCAAAACAGAAATCTTAATAAAAATCTAGAATAGTAACTTGTTAACACTAAGGGGTGAAATTAACTTACAAATCTAGAATAGGAGCTCCTTAACACTAGGGGGTGAAGTTAACTTCAGCACAGCAGAAGCATTAAGCAAACACGTTAAATCATAAATAACAATCAAAGAAGACAGATACATATATCCAGAACTCCTAATTTTTTATTAGAAGGAAAAGGGATCAAGTGATCAGCTATATTCTCCTCTCTGCACATACAAAAATAAAACCCTCTTATATGCTTCATAACAGACGAATTCTCAAGGATCAAGATTAACTAGATTTAATATGCTTTCTCAAAATTTTAACAAACATTATTGGTACATAATTACATACAAAACATCATTTAGAATAATTGTCGTCACCAACAACAAAACTCGAGTCCCAATTATTTGATCACAATTGTTAGCACGATAAGTTTCAATTTGCTATTAAAAACCAACTCAACAAGTGAAAATATTCCATATTCTAATGCAATTTTTGGCCAGAGAAGCACATCCGACACTGTAAATTACATTATCAGATGCATTACCGATGTAAATTAGCAGTGCAAATAATACAACTTAAATATATATCCCTCCCACTGCCAACTTCCCACAGCTCTGACACATATAAATCCAAAGTAAAACCAGATGTCGAGAACCCATAACAAACTCAAGTGAACAACATACAGTAGAGCGTGCATGTTGCAAGTAATGTCAAAAAAGTACATCATACCAAAAAATGCCAAAATTGAACGAAAAAACAATGAAAAAAGCTGGTAGGCTCAAAATTCAACAGCAACAATATTGTAAACCGAACTAAGAACTCCAGATTATAAGATTACACCACAAAATCCCAGCTTCAAGAAGCAAACACGAGCTACACTAACCTGGCGATCCTCCACGTCCGGAGAAAGGAAACCCTCGTTTCTGACCAGACAGAAACGACGGCACCTGATGATCGTTAAAGCCAAACCCTCCAGGACCGCCAACGCCACCACTCATGGGCCGGAACCCATCCCCACCACCAGGAGCGCCGTGTGGACGGAAACCCCCTCCACCACCCCTGCTGGGAGAGCGACGAGGGGGACTATCAAACCCACGACGCTGACCGCCACCGCCTCCGGAGCGGAAGTTTCCGGGGCTTCGGCGGGAGTTGTGGTAGTTCAAAGGAGCATCCGAAAAGCGTGAAGGAGGCCTGGAGGGGCGGTGATGGTGAGAGTCGTGATTGTTTGCATAGCGGTCTCCTCTGTGCCTATCCAGCTTGGAAAAAAGAAAGAAACCCTAACCCTAGGAATTTGAGAAGAGCTGAGAAGAAGCAGCCGCAGAGAGAAATGGAGGACGAAGGTTGACGAGTTTGTATTTTGATAGCTCCGGTGAGAGTGCCGAGAGTGCCAACTTAAGGAAGACGACCAAGACAATAAATCCAATTTCAGATATTTCAGTCAATTTTATTTATTATTAAATTTAATTTAATTAAACGACAGATAAAAACGAAACCATACGGCTGCTCGAAATTATTATGAGAGGAATTGCAAAATTAAGGATACCCTATAGTCTTTTATAGTTTAATAAAAAATGAAGGAGATAATAAATTTTACATATATTAAGAAATAGTTTAATTTACTTATTCGAAGTGGACATTTCAAGGCTACCCTGTATAAAGAAATATTTACTTAGAATAAATAAATTAAATCAATTTCTTAATATTTATGAAATTAATTAACCATAAAAAATAATAAAAAATGAAAGAGATAATAAATTTTATAAATATTAAGAAAATAATTTAATTTACTTATTTGAAGTGGACATTTCACGGATACCCTATAGTCTTTTATTATATAAAAAGATCATGACAATTGAAAATGAATAGTAAGATATGATAGAATAAATATGTTGATATATTTTAAGAAAAATAATGAAATAGAAGAACAAAATTGAAAAAAATTATATTTAATATTTTATTAAAATTCTAAAGTAACAAATAAAAGAAAATAAAAAATTTTTAAAATGTAATAGTTAATAAAAAATAGAGAGAATAATAATTTTAATTTAATAATTATAATAATTATTAATAGAAAAATATAAATAAACTCCTTCAAGTAGGGCCCAGCATCACACAATTCCCATGAAATTTCAAAATCTACAAATAATTATCTTAAAATTTTAAAAAAGTAAAAATATTGAAATTTTAATTAAAGAAAATAAAAAAAGATAAAGAGAGATGGGTCATTTATAACTTTTTTTACCTATTTTTTAATATAGTAAAATCAAAAAAGTAATGGATAAAATAAAAAGAGCACATATCTTACCTTTTTAAATGCAGTTTAATCTAATTTTAACAATAATTTATTTAAAATATTTATTTTTAATTATATTGTAAATATATTATAAAATTATACTATTATTAATAATTTAATTTAAAAAATTATTATTAGAAAACCAGTTAAATTCACGTTAAAAATAATTAAAAATAATTATGAATGACTCATATGTCATTTTTCTATTTTTAAAATCTGAACCAACAATATTTTCATTTTTTTACAAATTTTAGAAGAATTATTTGTAATTTTGAAACTTCAAAAGGCTTATTGTATTTTCCTCTTATTAATATTGTAATTGTAATTATAATTATAATAAAATAATTAATATACATACCACAATCAAAATAAAAACCTTATAAACAAATATATGAGAAACTTTCCCCTAATTTTATCATGAGAAAAAACTTGCAGCACTTGATTCAAATCATTGTATATACTGTGAAGTGGATTACATTGGAGATCCTATATTCATTCACAATATATACTAGGGATGCGTGTGATGTTGGAGATCCTATATTCCTTCATAAATTTTACATTTTGAGTGAATATATATATATATATATATATATATATGAAACATAAAAGTTAATTATAGCTGATATATTGTAAAAAACTGAAAGTAATTATATTAGTTATAACTTATTTATTTCCGCTACTTTTGTTTTATATATTTAAAATTTAAACTTAATTCATCACTAATAAAAAATAAAATTAAATAAAAGGTGTAAGGGAGGAAATGTTTAGTTCACCTTTGAATGAAATTATTCTATTTATAGTTTTTTTTCTTATTATTTAACTAGTTACGGACTAGCATTTAATTATAATTTTTTAAAAGTATAATAATTTATTTATATATTAAAATATATTATTTAATTTATAGAAAAGAATGAAATTTAAGGAATATAAATTATCTATCATTTTTATTGTTCTAAATTTCATTGTATGTAATTTATATAATTATATAATAATAAAAAATAATAAAAATAAAAAATATTTATATCATCTTTGATATGATGAAATAAGAATAGAATAAAAATATTTTCATAATTATATTTGATATATAAAAATAATATATGAATGAAATGGACAATGATGATGATAATATTCCTAATAAAAAATACAACTTTAATTTAAAAATATAATTTGAGTACCTAATATGCTAATAGATTTTATATCATCACTTACTCATAAGGAAATTTCTAAAACTATTTTTACTTTTTGTGAAAATTTTCAGTTATATTTATTTTTCAATAACATAACATCTTTGTACTCATTAGTAATATAAATAATTTTAATTTTATAATAATAATTTAGATATATACAACATCATTTAGTTATTTAAAATAGTATCATTTTTCAGATATTTTATATCAATGTATTTCAATATAAGTTTTTTCAAATTTTACATTCAAATAAAAAATTTAAATTCAAAAGTAATAACTTATACAATGTATTTTGATAAATAATTGTTATTAGTTATTTTATAATTTTTAGCACTTTTGTATTAGTCAATCTACCTATCGCATCGATAAAAATAAAATAATAAAATAATTTTAACTTATATTAAATATTTTTATAATAAAAATGCTTGCAAATCATATTTAAAGAAAAAATTTATTTAAATAAACTTTTTGTAACAAACATAGAAAGACAGCATATAAAATCACAAAATTATTAAAATTTTAAATAAATTAATTTAATTTTAATTTTAAATATATTGATTACAAATAAAGAATCTATTTAAATCATTCAATTTAAATATTGTGTATTAAATTTTTAACCTATTTAAAATATTTATAAATCATATTAAAGATGAATTTGATTTAAAAAGACTTTTTTTTATAGATGTAAATAATTTATTCATTGATAGTATAAAAAGAGTATATGTCTATCAAGATAAATATAAACTATGATCTAAATAACTAATTAATATTTTTATCATATTTATTAATATTTACATTATATATTTTAATAAATAACTTTCATTTCAAATAAAAAATTGTCAAATATTATTTTATTATTAAAAATATTTTGCACGTATCACTTTTGATTAAATATGTTATACAAGGGAAATGAAAAGAATATAAATGGTAAGAATAGACAAGATTTCGTTGATATTTATTTAATTTAAAATATACTACTTGAAATTTGATATAAATAAAATACTAATAAAATTTAAATAAATAAAATTAATTTTAATTTTTATTATTTTTATTAAAAAAATAATATGTAAATAATTAATTCAATTAATACTTTTTATAGCATTAATCTATTTAAAATATTTTATAATAAAATTAAAATATATTATATTATATTATATCTATATTATTTAATGATCTTGATGTTTAGGTCTTTATAACATGAATATGTAACATAATAAATTAAAAGAGGAAGAATAATATATGAGTTGTAAAGTAATAAGAATTAAAAATGAAAATATATAATCAATTAATTTATTAAAAATAATTGTATTATATCTAAATTATACAATATATTGCATCTGAACTTTCAATAGTAGATATGGACAAGAAAAAAAATACCCGATGGAGCAAATGAAATAAGGAAACAGAGCGCAGGCTATAAGCTCTTGATGAAATTTCGATTAATGCATTTTTAATCTAAAACATAATACTTGAGAATAAAATATTTAAATAATTTGAAAATAAAATTTAATATATTTTATTTATATTACTTAATGATATTATTATTTAAACTATAAAAGATAGGACTGCACAAAAAATAAAGAAATATAAGCAACAAAATGAATAAAAAGATGAAAAATAATATAAAAATGGAATATACAATAAATTAATTAATTATATAAAACCTCTAACTTAGTTAAAATATTTTAAAATAAAATATAATATGATATATTTATGCTATTCAGAAATATTAATATTTAAGCTTTAAATATCATTAGTGAATAAAAAAGGGCAAGACAATATATAATAAAATAAATAAACTAAAGAGAAATAATATATAAAATATAAAACCATAACAAAATCCTGCGGATCAATATATATTTATTTTTATATATAGTAATTCAAAACTAATATCAAAATAATGTTGATAAAATTTAAATAAATAGATTTAATTTTAGTATTCTAATATTGTTTTTAAAAAATATAATATGCAATTTGATTCAATTAATAATTTCAATACTAAAATTTTAAGTTATTCAAAATATTTGTAAAAATTTAAATATAAAGTATACGATATTATATCTAAATTTTTCAATAATATTGATGTTTAAGTTATAAGTAACATAAGTGAGTATGAAAAATGGAAAAGCATGAAACTGAGTAATAAAAAGAAGAAAAAAAATATTTGAGTTAATAAACAATTAGAGTTAAACACAAAATATATAAAAAATTAATTTAATTAAATAAAAATTTTAACTTATTTTAATTTTTATCATAAAAATAGATTTTATTGTGTTAAATTTATATTACTAAATAGTGCACAAGTGAAAATAAAAAATGAAAAAAATCTTGTGAAATAGCAGATAAAGTAATAATATTGACAATATTTTACTTGATATATATTTAATTTGATATATAGTACTTAAAAATTAATATCAAGAAAATATTCATGAAATTTAAATAAATGAATGAATTTAATTTTGATCTTCAAATATTATTATTTAAAAATAAATTATTTAATTAACTAATGCAATTAATAATTTTTATGGTAAAATTTTAATTTATTTAAAATATTTATAAAAATTTAAAAATAAAATATATGATATTATATCTATACTATTAAGTAATATTAATATCTAAATTATAAGTAATAGAAGTGAGCATTGAAAATAAAAAAATAAAATATAACAAATAAAACGAAGAGAATCAATGCTTAAGTTGAGTTATAAAAAAATAAGAGTTAAAAATAAAATATATACTGAAGTAAATTAATTTACTCAAATGAAAATGTTAAACTATTTAAATATTTTTTATAAAAAAATTCCCTTATGATAAATTTATATTACTCAATGGTGTTTGAATTTTAAATCATATAAATAAAAATAAAGAATAAAAAAATATGAAATAATACATGAAGTATATAGTTTTGATATGTATGAAGTACATGAACTATAAATTTTAATTGATATGTATTTAATTCAATATACAGTACTTGAAAACTAATATGAAAGAAACATTTATAAAATTTAATTAAATAAATTTTATTTTAATCTTAAAATATTGTTATTAAAAAATAATATTTAACTAATTAGTTCAATTAATAATTAGATTTTAATTTATGAAAGTATTTATAAAATTTAAAATGAAATATATAATTTTTTATCTATACTATTTAAAGATATTAATGTTTGAATTATACATAATAAAAACAGGCATGAAAAATAGAAAAATATAAAGTAGAACAAATAAAAAGAAAAGAAACAATACTTGTATTATAAAATAATAAGAGTTAAAAATGAAAAATATAATATAATAAATTAATTTAATTAAATAAAAATTTAAATGTTTGAAATATTTTTAGTCTAAAGTAATTGTCTTGTTTAAAATTTATAATACTTAATAATGTTTAAGTTGTAAATAATATTAGTTACAAAAAAATTAAATGCAAATAATGTTAGGTGGGAAATTTTTATCCTCCACCTAACACGTATAAAGTTAAACAAAAAAAAAAGAATTGTTGAATAACTCTATATTCATAATAGTTTATTCATGTAAACATAATATTTAATCTATCATTTATACAAATAATAATAATTATATTTCTAATTTCATAACCAGCATTCTTAATTCCTTATATTTGCTTTTACTATAATTGTTGATCCCTCCATTCACTTATAATAATAAAATAAATAAAAATATTATATTTAATTGTTAAATCTTACCTTAAATATGTTAAATACATGCTTACTATTTAGTTATAATCTTACTTTTCATCATTTATTTTAATGTAGTGAATGAAAGAAAGGATGAATAATTATAATAAAAGTAAAAATAAAAGATTAAAAATATTAGTTATAAAATTTGGTAAATATAATAATTATTACCTTTAGAATTAGTTATTATGTATACTACTTATTTAATTTATTAGTTAAAGATTAAGATCACATTTTGTTTGTAATTCTTATTTAATAGCAACAATGATGGCAGTAAAGAGAAAGTAACGACAATAATGACAATAATGGGCGAGGATAATGGCAGTTGTAGTGGCAGTAGTCGCTAATAATAAATAATTAAGGCTGGCAAACGGGCCTTTACCCGCGGACCGACCTGCTCCGCTTCATAGGTCTGTGCGGATCCGGACCCAAGAAAGTAAGCCCTTTTTTTAATTACGGGTTAAACAAGCCAGTCCAGACGGGTTTGTCCCGCACAGATACGGGTCGGTCTGCAGACCGGCCTTGTTTCAGAAGAAAAATAAAAAGGCCGAAAGGCCTGAAGATTAGCAGCCCAGCCCAGTCAACTCCCCAGCCCATCCGGACGCACACGCATTCACTCAGGCACTCAGCAATCAGCTCTGGCTTTGCACATGCACATCATCACTCATCTCATCAGAATTTAGAAACACTGAAACAAAAAGACAGAATAGAAACATCTTCGAGAAACCTCTTCCCTTGCCTTTCTGCTAGCTAGGACATCGGGTTGTCGAAGCTATCAAGAACTCAATGTGAGATTTCTTTTTTCATCAATTAGTGATAAAATTTTTAATTTTTTGTTACTTTCAAGCTGAATCATCGAATCAATTTTCCCGATTCTTTATTTTTGGTTGTTCCTTGAATCCTTGTTAACATTGTTCTTGCTTCTCTCTCATTCTGTAGTTCTAGAAAATAAAAAATGCATGATTGCTGACAAATTTAAAGTTCTCATGCGCTTTGTAATCTGAATCCCAAAACCCTTAATTACTGAATCCCGGTTTGAGGTATTTTTAATTTTATCTTTGATGGCTTACAACCCTTGATTCACGAATTTTACTAGTGTTAGAATTTCTCAGTGATTAGTGTGGGATTTTGATTTTGATTTTATTTTATTTTTCCAGCTCCAAAACCATTCATCGCTGATTTGATTTCATTGCTTCCAACTGGGTGGACAAACACTTGGTTTCTTTCGGTAATTGCCTTCCTTTATTGGTTAGTTTTTTATTTAAATTTACCTTCCTTTCACGCTTCACACTTCATTTTTGCTTCAACAATAAAAATTTTGATAATTCTTCACAATTCATTTCTAAGTATTAAGCTATCAACTTTGAAGATACTGTAAACAGAATAGTATATAATTGATTTCTGAACAAATGAGTAAAGTAAATATATGACTCACAAGAAAATTACTGGACAGAAAATATGGTAAGAAAAGGATGGAGCTTAGTTATTATTGGTATTCTCTTGGGGTGGGAGAAAGTTAACCTGAGAAGGAAAAATAATAATAAAAATAAAATGAATGTATAATTTAAGCTTTATGTACTTTAAAGTGTGACTAATAAAATACCTTTGGCTTCTTGACTAAGATCAAGTGTGTAAATGTGATCAATATAACATGTGAAAAGGCTAAGTTAGCTTACTTTTGTGCTCTTATTTATCCAATGATGTTAAGATATGTGTTTGGTTCTAGGATCCTTCTGGTTTCTGGTTTGAATATAAGTTAATTGATTTATAAGATGAATAGTTAGTTTCAAGCAATGTGTCCAGAGAAGAGAGGCTGAAGGAGGTTGAGATGTAGTTATTTCTAGGTATTTGGTTTCTCTATTTTGTGCTAAGAAGGACATTTCTGGTTATTTCCACCTGAAAGGCAGTAAAATTTAGAAGTTAGGTAAAGGAAAATGTTAGTTTTGGAAGATAAATGGCTTCATGTATGATATAGAGAAGAAAGAGTGAGCGTATGGTGCGTGAAAACTTTGATAAACACTAATATTTGCATGAATATATTTATTTGTGATTGTGTGCATAAAAAATAACACATAATTATGTGCATGAATATATTTATTTTGCTTATATGTTCTCCAATACTGCATCCTTCTGATTTCTAAAGAGTCAATTGTATTTATTTGTGATAAAATGATTGTGACTTATTTTATCATATTTAAATTGTTCATTCTTATTTTTATTTGTGATAAAATGATTGTGACTTATTTTATCACAAGTTTAAACTTATACATAGTTGTATTGTATAAGTTTGAGTAGTAAAATTTTGCTGTTTATGCTATTGTAGTGCTTAATGTTGTGTGATGATAGTGTTATGTTCTGTGTGCATAAATATGAGTGTTAATTAAGTGTACATTTATGTGTCAACATGCAGTTTATAGTAGTCCTAGAAAATGGAATCACAATCTACATATCAAAATGTTAAAGAGAGCAATGATAGGGCAGGTGATATGCATTATATAAGGGGAATAATAATGAAAATGAAAACATTGTTGTTAATGAAAGTACTCACGGTTCTGAAAATCAACCTGAACAACCGGAATCTAATGAAGGTCATAGTAAAAGAAAGAAAACAACATCAGATGTGTGGACTTTTTATAAGAATATGGGAATATGTGAAGATGGTAGACATCGAGATAAATGCAAAGGTTGTGGGAGGTGGAACCCAAGCCGGTACTTCAAGTCTAGCCCGCCATGCTCAAAGATGTAAAAAACTTAGGAAATTGAAGTAAATTAGGATGCCAGAAATCTTATTAGATAATCTTGGTAAACTAAGAAGTAGAAAAATTGATCAAGGAATTTTTAGGAATAAAGTAGCATTAGCCATCATAAAACATGATCTCCTTTTTAATTTTGTTGAATATGATGGAATTAGGGATGTATTAAAATATTTAAACCCTGATGCAAAAATGATTTCTAGAAATATAGCTGCATCAGATATGTGGAAGCTCTATTTAAATGAAAAGGAGTGTGTGAAAGATGAATTGGCAAAAATTTTAGGTAGAGTTTGTCTTACTTCTGACTTGTGGACTTCTTGCACTCAAAAAGGCTACATTTGTTTAACTGCTCACTATGTTGATCTTAATTAGAAGTTAAGAAGTAAAATCCTAGCTTTTTGTGGCATGCCACCTCCACACATAGGATATGAATTATAAAAAAAAATAATGGAAGTCTTATGTGAATGGGGGATAGATAAGAAGGTTTTTACTTTAACTTTGGACAATGCTTCTACAAATGATAACACACAATTTTATTTGAAAGAACAACTTTATTTAAAACAAAGCTTGTTGTGTGATGGTGAATTTTTTCATGTAAGATGTTCTGCACACATCTTAAATCTTATTGTTCAAGATAGGTTGAAAGTGGCCTCTAGTGCCATTGTTAAAATTAGAGAAAGTATTAAATATGTTAAGGGTTGGGAAGTAAGAATGAGAAGCTTTGATAAGATTGTTCAAAATTTATCAATTAATGGAGGTATGAAATTATGCTTGGATGTGCCTACTAGATGGAATTCAACTTTTCTCATGCTTGATAGTGCTTTAAAATATAAACAAGCATTTATTCACTTTGCGGTTATTGATAAAAACTACAAGCATTGTCCATCTAATGTGGAGTGGGCAAGGGGTGAAAAGATGAGTGAATTTTTAGAGCCCTTTTATGAGATGACAAACTTAATATATGGTTCAAGTTATCCAATCACAAACTTGTATTTCACTCAAGTTTGGAAAATTGAATGCCTTCTATTGGATAATGCAAAAAGTGAAGATGAAACCATAAGAGAGATGGCTATTAACATGAAGGTTAAGTTTGATAAATATTGGAGTGAATATAATATTTTGCTTGCTATGGCGGCTGTCTTTGATCCAAGAATCAAGCTTTCTTTGTTAGAGTTTTGCTATAATACTATTGACTCTACAACTTATGAAGAAAAAATTAGAATTGTGAAGCCAAAGCTTTTTCAACTCTACAAGGCATATCTTAAGCATTCACCTCCAAGCCAACCTTCAAGTGTTACTTCCATATCACCCTTTGGAAGTTCAAGTACAAATAATAAACCAAAGAAACTTTTCACTATAATTTTTTCTACTTTCAATTCTATTTTGTTGCCTATAAGTATGATCCAATGCTTTTATACAATTTATTATATTTTGATTATTTTTGTTTTTAGATTGTATGAATTTTTTGGGGTTAGAATTTCAAGGCCTTTGATTCTCAAATTGTTACAAGAGCTGGAAAATCTCAATTGGAGATTTATTTGGAAGAGCCAAAGCTTGAATTTGCTCATTGTGAAGATTTAGATGTTCTAGATTGGTGGAAGTGCACAAGAATAGATTTCCAGACCTAGCCATTATGGCTTGTGACTTATTGAGCGTGCTAATTACAACAGTGGCATCCGAATCAGCATTTAGTATTGGAGGGCGAGTGCTAAATAAGTATAGAAGTTGTCTCCTTCCAAGGAAAGTTCAAGCTTTAATTTGCACTCGTAGTTGGCTCCATGGTTTCACTTCTGCTGGTAATCTCTATGATTCAACTCCTAATTAATTTAGAAAATTTCTAATCTTTTTTATTTTAATCTTTGAACTTCTTTAATAATTAAACTTTCAATTGTAGATTTGGAGGATGATGAAGAAGGAAAAAATGACTCAATTAAGGATTCAAACACAAGTGCACCAATTGATCTAGATAAAGAGTTAGAAGTTAATGATGATGAGGATGCATGGATAGAGGTCTCCCTCTTATTTTTTAGTAAGTTCTTTAGATCTATCATTAATTTTTGTTAAAGTTTGATTAGATTCTGGTTGTATTAACTTATAAAAGAATTTATGTGTGTTTTGGTTGGTTATCTTTAACTTTTCATTGATCTAAATCTTCATTGTTAGCTACTTAGTTGGAGACTTGGAGTTAGAGTGCTATTGGTGAGCATTTCTTACTTAGTTTTTTTTTCTATTTTAGATGCTTGTGTTTATCATAATATTATAACAATTGTATTATTTTTTTAGTTTGAATAATTCTATTACTTTGGTTTTATTGTGGATTATAAAATGTGTTAAAATATGATGTATTTTTTGTTTTGTTTGATATATAGATTGTGGAAAGTTAGAAGCAAAAGAATTGAATATGATGGTTTGTAATTGTTCATGAATGATGAATTATATTTCAAGACTAGGACTCTCCATTGGACCACTGCTACCCTGCTTGTTACTTGGATAAGTTAGGAGGATTTTGATTGCTAGATGTTTATTTCTGGAAGCATATTATTTGAACTTAGAAGTGGATTTTATTTTATTATACTTATAATAACTGTTATGTGTTGACAGATGATTAATTATATTAAATATATAGGATTTTACATTAATTTCAGTAATTTAATTTATTATATAATGGATGTGGTAGAATAGAATATAATTTTTTAGGAGTGTTTGTAAGATACTTAAGCTAAATAGAACTATAGAAGTTCCAGACTTCTAGTCTTTTAGGGGAAAGGAGAAGAACTACAGAAGAACAGGGGGCAGGGCAATGCTTCTGCCTTCTGGTTCTGAAGTCTCTGTCTGGCTGGGAGCCTTGGACTAACATTCTGACCTGTGGTGTGTGGTCTGTAGTATAGACTACAGAATGCAAGTTGGAAAAACTAGAAAATAGCTTCTGGACCTTTTGATATGCATTGGGCTTATTGGACTGGAGTGGAGTGGGCTTTGGTGCATTGGACGAACGAATAAAATGGGCCAGTACGTAGGCCGGTTCGGGACTTTCACGAACCAGACTCGAACTGCCCTAAAGGAGTCCATTTTTTCACATAGGCCAAACGGACTAGTCCGTGACGGGTCAAAACCCGTGCGGACCTGGTCTGACCCGTCCGTTTGACAGGCCTATAAATAATAGATAGTAATTATCAATATTAGATGTTAATATTAGTGATAGTAAATAATGATCATTAAATATAAGAAATGATGTGCCCTAAAAGATTATCAACTTAACTTGTGATTAAAACTACTAAATAAATTGGGGCTATTTGGTTTGCACAAATTAAGTTTGGTTAGCTTGTATTTTTTACAGGTCTTCAAATTAAAGTCCCTTGTTTAATCCACATGAGCTTGTGGATCTTTTTTAAAAATTTAAAAATATTTTTAATTTTTAAAATTTTAAATAATAAAAAATTAAAATTATTTAAAAGTATAATAAAATTTGAAAGTATTATAAAATTAAAATCATTTCAAAGTACCATAAATATTTTTAATTTTTTATTCCTTCAACTTTAAAAACTTAAAATCACTTTTGTAAATTTTATAAAATTTGAAACTAATATTCAATATCTACTTAATTGATTATTTTATCAAATAATATTATTTTTTATTAAATTTTAAATAATAATTATAATATTATAGTATAATAAATTTTTTGAACATTTTTTCACTTATAATTTTTATGTCATGTAATTAATAAAAATTAAATTATATATAAAATATTTTAATTAAATACTTGTAAATAAAGTACAAAATATGTGAAAATTAATAAAATAAAATAATATTTTACAAAAAATTTAATTTCATTTTAATTTTATGTTCTTTATTGAAAAGAAGACAAAATGCAAATTCTTCTCTTAATTTTGAGATAGTTAGATTTTGCCCCTTTCAATTTTGAAAAATTGAAAATCATGCTTTTAAATTTTATAAAACTTGAAATTGATATATATCATTCACTTAATTAATCATTTTATTAAATTATGTGATTTTTTATGAAGTTTTTAAACAAGAATGATTATATTATAGTACAATAAATTTTTTAAAAAATTTTCACATATAATTTTATGCTATATAATTAATAAAAATTAAATTATATATAAAGAATTTTGATTAAATACTTACAAATAAAGTAAAATATTATATAAAAATAATAAAATAAAATAATATTTTATAATATTATAATTATTATTTAAAAATTTGATAAAAATAATTAACTAAATCGATGATAAGTGTTAATTTCAATTTTCAAATTTTGTAAAATTTAAGAAGTGATTTTTAAGTTTTCAAAGTTAGAAAGGCAAAATCTAACCATTCCAAAATTGAAAGATTAATTTGCATTTTTTGTTGGAAATATTTATATTTTACCGATAGCATTTAAATCAAATTGTATATGATATTATTTGAAAATTTTACTTTCTTTTGTATCTTGGATTCATCTTTTGTGTGTGTCATTCCTATCATTCCAAAAATAAAAAAAAAGGAAAAATTTTACATTTAATTTGAACATTTATGCAAAACCATAATATAAATTGGATATTGAAGTTATTTAAGATTATTTTTTATATGTATAACAGATATTTTATCTGCAGATAATTTTGACTCAAAGTATTTTTAGGGTGAATTTCACAGAAAGATAGATATTAATCTTTTTATTTGAAACAATGGGTATCAATAAAAAAAGTGGTGGATCTTAAAATGAAAATTATATCTTTATTTCTATAAAAATAATAAAAAATGATAAAAAAAGAGACGACCATATCCATTTGCAAAACCATAAAATAATGATCTAAAAATATTTAGAATCTATTTGGTTTATATAAGAAATAAATTTTTGTCAAGAGTTGAACTTCTTAAAAAGTTAATTTCTTTATAAACTTTTAGGGTAATGTTCAAAATTATTTGATTGACATTATGTAATTGACACTTTTTAGAAACTAAATTTTTATATTTTATTTGGTTTAATTTTAAACTCCTAGGGAAATGTTCAAAATTATTTGATTGATATTATGGGATTGACACTTTTTAGAAATTAATTTTTTTCATTTTATTTGGTTCAACTTTAAATTTTCTATAAAGTATTATTAAAATAATTAATATACCTTCAAAATTATTTAAATAAAAAATTAAAAATATTAATCAATTTTAATTTTCTCTAATTATTTTTTATTTCTAATCTATATTTTCATAATAATTTTTCTAAATTAGTAATTTCTTATTTTTTAATTTACAATAAAAATGTAAAATAGGCTTATGTAAAAAGATTAAAATGTCATTTATATATATATTACTTAAATAATCAATACAATGAATAATTAATTCAATAAAATTTTTATAAAATAGGTAAGAAATGCATAATTTTTATTTTTATAATTAAATATTAAAATAACAATAAGAAAGATAATAAATATAGATCTATTTAGAATTAAATCTCTATTATAATTATATTTATGATTATATTCATAATTTATATTTATGATTTGATATTTATTTTATATAATTTTATAAAGTATCATTCTATTTATTGTATAATTAATAAATTATATTTATTATAATTTTCAAATTATAAAAGTAAAAGGTTAAAACAATCATTAGTTACATTAATAGGATTAGTTTTGTATTTTTATTAATAAAAAACATATTAAGTTCTTCTTACCAAGAGAATGTAAGTAAGCAACTTTCTATAATTTATGAAAAGTAAAAATTTTTAAGAAGTTTTACTACTTCTATTTTGATAGTTAGTTAGTAACCAAATGATTCATGAATTTTGTACTTCCCAATAAATTATAATTTTTATATTATTTTTATAAACCAAATAACCTCTTATGAAAACAAAACCATTACATCATACCATTCAACCATTATCTAAAGTCAATATTGATAAATATTTTTTAGAAAATATATTTAGATCTTGTTTGATATGCTATATGTTATAATATAAGGGCTATTAAATAATATAATATAGCATTATATAGGATGAGATAATATATTATAAGGCATTTGATCTATTACTGTATAAAATAAAAATTTGTATAAAAATATTCTTTTTTTATTTTTTATCATTTTGTACAAGTATATAAAAGCTAAAAAATAATTAATTTAATTAAAATAAATGATAAGTTATAAATTATAGGATCAAGTGGTGGAAACTTAAGGATAAGAAATAAATGACTTTTAAGAGAATATTATTAGAGAAAGATAATTGAAAAACATAAGAAAGTACTAACCATATTTGGTATAAGATGGCTAAAAGGGTTAGACTAGTTGTTAAAACATTCTTAGGGGAATCAAAAGGTTTTGGACCGAAAGATAAAGAATCTTAGTAGTGGAATAAAAGTATATAAGAAAAAGTAAAAGTAAAAAAGGATTGTTTTAAAGCCTTGCATCTGTGCAACAATGCCAAAATTTAGGAAAGGTATCAGATGGTTAGGAATGAGACTAAGAAAGCAGCGAGTGAGGCACGATATAAAGCTTTTGAGAAGTTCTATAAAGATCTAGGAATAAAAAATGAAGAATAAAAGATTTATAAGCTTGCCAAAAATAAGAAAAGGAAATTAAGAGATTTGGACCGAGTAAGGTGTACTAAGGATGAAGAAAAATAAGTTCTGCTTACAAATGAAGATATCAAATAGAGATGAGAAAAGTACTTTTATAAGATTTTCAATGACAGGCAAGAATCGATTAGGGATATAGAAGGATTAGAAATCCAAGCTGATGAATAAAATTTAGCTTATTATTGTAAGATTCAAGTTAAAAAAGTAAAAGAAACTCCTAAGAGGATGGATAATGATAAAGTTACTAGTCTTGATGGTATTCTTATTAAAGTTTGAAAATATTTAGAAAAGTAGGGTATCTTTTGTCTTACTAAACTATTTAATGAGATTCAGAGGTCTAAGAAAATGTCAGATGAGTGGAGAAATAGCATTTTAGTACCTATATGTAAGAATAAAAAAGATATCCAAAACTGTGTAAACTATTGAGGGATAAAACTTATGAATCACATTGTGAAATTATAAAAAAGAGTGATTAAGAGCAAATTCAGAGACAAAACTAAGATTGCAAAGCATTAATTTGGATTTATGCCAAGAAGGTTTATAATTGAAGCTATTTATCTTCTATGGGGGTTAATGAAAAAGTATTAAAATAAAAAAAGAGACTTATATATAATTTTTATTGATCTTGAAAAAGCCTATGATCAACTACCAAGAAAAGTGTTATAGAAAGCTTTAGAAAAGAAAGGAGTTTGTGTAGTATATATTTAGACTATACAGGACATGTATAATAGGGTAACTACAAGTGTAAGAACTCTTAAAAGAAAGATAAAAGACTTTCTTATAAGGATAAGTCTACATCAAGGTTTAGTCTTAAGTCTTTATTTATTTAATCTAGTCTTGGATATTTTTACTGTGGACATATAAGATATTATCCCTAAATTCATGTTATTTGTGGATGATATAGTTTTAATTAAAGAATTAAAGGAAGAGGCTAACTATAAACTTGAACTTTGAAAACAGGCATTAGAATCAAAGAGTTTTTGCTTAATTAGGAGCAAGACAGAGTACATACATTACAAATTTAACGAGAAGTAAGACAGAAATGATTTGGAGGTAATACGAGAGACTATCCCTAAATGCATGCTATTTAGGATGATATAGTTCTAATTGAGGAATCAATGGAAAAGGTTAATTATAAACTTGAGATTTGGATACGAGCATTGGAATCAAAGGGTTTTTGCTTAAGTAAGAGCAAAACAGAATACATACATTGTAAATTTAATAAGCAGTAAGATAGAAATAATTTAAAAGTAAAAATTAGAAAGCATGTTATACCACAAATGTCTGAATTTAAGTATTTGGGATTAATATTAAAAAATGATGGAGAAATTAATGGAGATATCACGTATAGGATATAAGTTGGATAGTGAAAATGAAGAAAAGCATTAGGGATATCTATGATAGTAAAGTATCTATCAAACTTAAAAAAAGTTTTATCAAATCGCTATATAACTAACTATGTTTTATAGTAGTAAACATTAGGCTTTGAAGGGATAACAAAAGTAGAAAATGGAGGTAACAAAAATGAAAATGTTAAGATAAATGTGTGGTTATACAAGAAAGGACAAGATATAGAATAAATGCATACAAGGAAATATTGACATGACACCTATTGAGAAAAGGATAACAAAATATCAATTAAGGTAGTTTAGACATATGCAAATAAGGCAATTAGAAACACCAATAAGAAAAGACAATTACATAGTCTTTAACCCTATAAAAAAAGTATAAAAAAAGTCAAAAAGGATACTGAGAGAATTTCTTAGTGAATAATATTCTTAAAATTCTAGTTTCAAAAAGAGCCATTAACGTTGTGTGATCCATGTAATTAATTCACTTAGTGAAATAAGACTTTATTGTTATTGTTATTATTATTGTTATAATTAAAATATCCTTACATGTAAAAAATCAATAAAATTATTCTAAATAATTTTAAAATACATAATTAAATTAAAAAGTATCTTTTAAAAAATTATGATAATATATAAATTAAAGAGCTTACTCTATGGTAATAACATAATATAAAATGTTTCATCAGCACAAATATACAAATGCATACGTATGTGTATACACATTGATATGTGCATAAGAATGCATATATAACAAATTAGTAAAAAAATAACAAATTATTTTAAAAATATAAAATTTAATAAATATCATATATAAATCTTAAAAATATGAAAAAATGCACTATTGAAAAATGTCATTAGCATAGTATAATATTATCAAATAAAAATATAAAAACTAAATCAAAATATAAATGTTAATGTAAAATAATTTTTTTAATTTTAATTTTATCAAAAAGATATGTAAAAGAGATAGAAGATAGAAGATTTAAAATGAATTTTTAATTTAAATAATATAAAATTTATCTTAATATTATCCTATCAACACATATCATCTCCTTCAAGGAATAAATAGCATTTTGTATGAGATTTTTGGATAAATTATATAATCTATTTAAAATTCTTAAATATTATATAAGCCCCAATTGTATGGCTAATTTTATCATCCATTGAGTACTCAATGCATGAATAAATTGAGTTTATTGGTAAATTATAAGTTATTAAATTAAATTTTTGTTTAAAAAATAAAATTTAACAAGAGGTATTAAATACTTAATATATAAATAAAGTTGATATATAAAAAATTATCTAATTATATAATAAATCTTATATTATCATTGTTAAATTTTATATAATATATTAAATGAGGATGCTCACTACAATAATTACACTCAAAGAAATAATTTCTGACATGATATAATAATTTAACATGAACATGATACGTATATTAAGATTCAAGTTAATTCGTAAATTCATTTAAGAATTTATATTAAAATTTTAAAAATATTTTTATAAATAATTAATAATTAAATTATAGAGAAACATATATAATAAAGATATAAAATTTATATTTTAATAAAATAATAAAAATTTAAAATAATATTTTATTTATAATTAAACATATTTTTATAAAAAATAATAACTAATTAAATTTAATCAATATTTTTAATATAAATTTTATTAATTAAAATTATTAAATAAATTAAAATAAATTATTTATTTAATTTATTTAATAAATAAATTAATCCGAACGTTCTTAATGTCACTTCCTGACCTTCTCTGCAGATAAATTATATTATCCGGATTTCGTAAAGCTGCTTATCATTTAGGATACTTCGGCAACTTTCTGACGTGAATAACGTGGCAAAAGGTGTTGAATAATAATATTGATAATTGTGTTTTTGCAGTTGATCGTTAGGTTTTGGACGGAAGGTAACCGACAAGGGTTGATTCTCTCCCTCTTCACGTATTGGGAATTAAATTGTACCTTTTTAAAATATCAACGGATTTATTGCATGTAGCCTAAATTTGAGGGGGTTATTTATATTTTAGCCCCGTCACCCGTGTAATAAAGTAGAACAAGCGAACGAATAAGCAACCTATTAAATATAATTTGATTAACTTTATTTTTGTAAAATATTTTTTTATTAATTTTATCTCTCTCTTAAATAGATTTGTTCAATTTCATCCATTAAAAATATTTTTTTAAAATTTTATCTGTTGCTTATTCAAACTTATTCAATTTCGCCCCCTTTATTAATGTGCACAGCAATTGATGATGGAGAATAAAATTGGGCAAATTTGAATAAGCGAAAGGTAATTTTTAAAAATATTTTTGAGAAATAAAGTCAGATAAATTTAAAAAATTAGATGTAAAATTAATAAAAATAATATTTTAAGACTAAATTGATATAAACTGCATCGGGTGTTTACATGTGGATAAATATTTATAAATCCATCTAAATTCATGCAACTATATATTTATACAAAATCATTTATAATGTTTAATTGATTAAATGGATAGATAAAATATTTATCTATCAATACAAAAGTTAAGGGAAAAAAATACTTAATCATATTCTCCAAATTTTATTTTAAGTAAATTTATACTATAATTTTTTTTAAAAAATGCACAATATTACATAGTTAACTATTCCTAATGGATTTTTTAACGCAAGTGCTTGTATAACATCTAAGTTGGTATTCTATATTATTCATATAAGTCATATAGTTTTGTATTTTTGTGGCAAAAAGATACTTATAATTTCTTATCTTTTACTAAAATTTCAATCTTGTCTCTTAATTTTTATTCAGAGCAAATTTCTATTAATTTTCTAAAGATAATAAGAATATTGTTGGAGAGGATTTTGATTTGGAAGAAGAAGATAATGTAATTAAAATTCATTTTAACAACAGGGGAGAAGAAATATTAAATAATGATAATTTTGAAGAATGGATACAAGGAAGAAATTACATATGCTACAAAAAATAAATAAGTCAATCAAGTCAGAAATTAATAAAAAATTTAGATTTTACTTATTTTATTAAAAAGTATTTTTTGTACTAAAATATTATTTGCATATATATTAATAAATGAGTGATATATTATTTATAATGATGACTGAAAAAATAATATCTACAAATTTAGAAATAGAGGAAAATAATTTTTTTAAATGAAGAAAGTTGCTTTCCACAAATAAATTTTTCATATTTAACATTTAACAAATAAATCACTTCCTTCTATTTTAATATTTTATAATTATATTTTATTAAAAATACTTTTCCATGAATTAAATGAAGCTTTAGATGATGAAATAGAGTTAGAAGCTAACTTTGAAAGTAAGAAATTAGATAGTTATGTAGTTATGGAAAGGAAAAATTTTATGAGTCATGTAAGATGTTAAGTTAGGTATCATGTAAGTATTTCTGTTAAGAATTTTAACAATATTAAGTTGTTGAATAGCATTGCACATTTTTGAAAAGTAAACAAGATAAATTTGTTTCAAATAAAATTTAAAAGACAGTTTCAATGAAAATCAAGGGATAAAAATATATTTTTACCAAAAAAGTTATCAAAGATCCATTTATATTTCTCTTAATTTTTATACAACAATTAAAATAAACATTTAATTAAATGACCATTAAAAATCTACGTATATTCCATACTGCATTATAAATATTTTATTATTTGGATATAAAGTTATAAACACCATAGTTTTACATCGTTTCGCATCTGTTCTTTAGATAATATTTTTATCGGATACGAATTTCACAGAAACTGTAGATATGAGTAAATTGTTAGATTTTGATGTTTTCAATTAGTATGAGTTTGGTGCAGTTGCAAGATGTTAATATTCTCAGTTTTTTCTTATCTTCTCCATCTTCATTGACAATCCTCTTGATTTTGCAGTGCAACACAATGTCGAAAGATTTTCTATTTAAACTTGGAATAGTATATCTTAATTAATTTATTTTTTATAATAATAGAATAGATAAATTTTAAATAATTTTTTTTAGGTATTTATTATAGAATTTTTATTTAGATTATAATATAAATATATGTATTAATTGTTCTTTTAATTATTATTATAAAAAATTATTAATGATTACTCTCTCGTCATTTATTATATGTAATATTTAATTATTTTAATAGAGATCAAGAAAGTAGTGTAATATATTTATTTTAACTGAATTTTCTAAAATTACATTTAATTTAAAATTAAAATTTATTCTATTTTTTATTTTATGCATAATGTCTAGTATGGTTGAAAATGAAAAAAGAAATATGATTAATGTATAAAATAATCAAGTATCTATTAATAAAAAATAAAGATAAAATTAAAAAAAAATATTTAATAACATGATATATAATAAGGAAAGTGCTATAGGGAGCTTGATCTCCCAAATAAATTTATTTTAAGATTTGAAAAAAAGATAATCTAACAATAAAATATTCAATATTTTAAAAGGTAGATTTCTCATAATACTGTCCATGTAATAAAATATAGAGAAAATAAAATTTAATGATTATGATAATTATAAAGATTATAATTGCATTTTTAATGAAAATAATATATATTATAATCTAAATAGAAAAATTTATGACAAACACTTCGAGAAATTTACCATCACATAATTAAGGATTAGAAACTTGACAAAAGCCATTCAAGTCCAAATAGGTGTAAACTTTTACGGCCTGAGATCAACTTGATGAACCGATGGATGATGAAAGGACACCAAAACTAAGATCTAAAATGCATAAACTAATGAATAAGTTTTGGGATGTCGAATTGCTCACATGTAAGAGGTGTCTCTCACAGAAAACATACAAAAAGTTACCTGTGCCATTAAACGACAAAAACAAATTAAAATTTTAATATAGAAATTAGATTTTATTTTAAAATTTTTCTTGATCGTGGGTTAAAGATTGTAGTTTTGAAAAAATAATAATAATAATAATAGTATAAAAATAATAACAATTAAATAAATGAATTGATGAATGTAATCCCGCATATTCATGTATCAATCGTGACGAGTAAATCTTCTATTTACACAAAATTTTGAATCCGGTTTTCCTAAAGTATAAAATATATTTTAGAAAGTAAAATGAGATATTATAATTTTGAGAAAATAAAAGATTTAAAATTTAATGAATAATAATTAACTAAAAAATTATTTTTATATTTGTAAGTACGGCTTCATTAATTTTCTCATTAAAAATTGTAATATCTCATTTTATTCTCTAAAATATATTTTATACTTTAAAAATTTATATTCCAAAATTTTAATTAAATCATAATAAATGAACAAGTAAATAATATCTCATTCGTTAATAATCTAATTTAAATCTAGTTAAAACATCCGTTTGCAACATCTACATGTAATAGTTACAAATGCTACTAATCATTTTGTAGGGTTATCAAACTGGTCGCAACTCATGACCTATTTTTACAAATATGAGTTCTTAAAATTAAATCTATTTTTTAATATGGATAATACGGATTGACCCATCACAAACATGGTATGTGACGGACTGACCTGTATCTACAAAGCTTATGGGCTTTTAGTTAAAGCTCATGCATCAGCTCGTACCCGTCACAAGTTTCGATAGGTTTGGACCCTTAAAATTGAATATATTTTTAAATGTGGGTAAGAGGAACTAGCCTATATTTGCACCAATTGGCCTGTTTTATAGCCTTATCATTCTATGAGTCATTTTGTACTAAGTAATTTTGAGGCTATTATCATATATAATAAGGAATTAGGGTGCAACCAAAGAAGAAATTTTGAAAAGATCATGTGACTATATAAAATATCATTTTTTACATTGTATTTAAATATAAATTTGGAAAATAGACATTGGTATATTTTGAATTTTTTCTTGACAAAAAATTATCAACTTTTTATTATAATTTATATATTTTTGAAAATTTTCATGACAATATTTTATCAATAAAATTATAATTTTTTATGCTTATTATATATAAATTTGGTATGTAATATAGATTTTGTGAAAAATAAAAAGATTTGCACACATGATTTACAAAAATTAAAATTTTGAAATATAAATATTCATAATTCAAAATAAAATTGATAAAAATTTATAAAAGTTATATATGATTTATAAATTTTCAAACATCTTAAAATGCTAATAATGATCATAAAAAGATTATCAAATCATTTTGCATAATCCTCCTTTCATTTCTTTTTAATTTTGATTTTACAAAAATAATTTCCCTATTTAAATGTCATAAAAATTCAATAATGTATATATTATTATTTTTAAATATTGCTAACATTATCTTGATAAATATTCAAAACTTTATATATTAGTTTAGCCTTTAGTAAATGAAAAATTGGTAAATGAGAACTCCTTTCTCCTACAATAAAATATATTTATTGTTCTACTTATTTCTTATGCATTAAATAAGAAATGGAAGAAATATTTGACAATCAAATTTCCATTCAGAAGGGCCTTCTTATCCATTAAAAAGGATCGAAGGGAATATCTTACATTAAACTCTCTTTTTTTGTGTGTGGATAGAAATACACAAAATATAGCCTAAAGTGATCCATTAAAAAATATTGGAGAGAATATAATGCATTAAACTCTTTTTCTTTTTTCATTTTTGTGAAGAAGGAGATTACAGGAAATATAGTTTAAAGCAATGATATGTATGTTGCATTTTATAGGCCCAAAAATGCGAAGGAAGAATTATGGATTTTTTTTAGACAATTCTTTAAAGCAATGATAATATCGTTACTTTATTAACAACAGTTATAAGGCGAGAAAAGTAGCACTTTTTTATGTATAACTATATGTCGTCACTTTAGAATTAAAAAAAAAATCTAACCTCTAATGTGACAATATGTGTTATCACTTTACCTTAAATAATTGCTACATATGAATTAAAGGTGCCTTTTGTATGCGTGTGCATGTGCCAATAACTTTATAATGACATCATCATCACTTTAGAGTTTTCAAATTACAAGGAGATGCATATTGACCAACTTTTCTTACAGTGATGAAACTATCATCGATTTAAATGAAAAATGTTTTCACTTTAAAGTGGTAAGAAAATAGAAAATAAAATGTCATAACTATCTCAAGCAAACTTATTGTGATGAATTCATTTATCTTTAAAGTGATGACATTTTAGAGTTTCAATAAAACAATTGTAGTGGTGTCTCCTTCTTCATTTTCTCTACGTAATTTTTCCTTTCTTTTTAAGCCTCTATGTACTTCTCCAACAATCTAAGATAGTTTCTCTCACTTTTTAGCTAAATCTTTTAATTTTTTTTAATCTTTTCTCTCTATCTTACTCTAATTTATATCATTTTTTTTTAGTTTCTTTCTTCACATTTCAAGGATTTCATTGCTTTAGTAACAATTTGAGATAAGTCTATTTTCATTGCAATGTATTTATTTTGGATGAAAGTAATGGTGGCTATGATTATTAGTTTAATATTGTGAATTTGTAAGGAAGCATTTTTAGCTTTAAATAAATAGTTGATATGATTTAGGATATGAAAATGCATTACAATTTTAAAAGTTATTTTACTTTATCTACTGATGTAAATTTGTTTTGTTTATGTTGATGTAACAATTATAGACTCTAAATATATAGATGATTTGATTTAGGATATGTAACCAATATGATTTAAGATATAAACTTTCTTTCATTTCCACTATTATTTTATTTGTCTTCCGGATATAAATATGAAATTAAGTACTAGATTTATATATTTGTTTTATATAAACATGATGTAGGATTTATAAAGTTAATATAATAATACTTAGATAGGATTACTGGCTTAAAAAATTTAAGAATCGGTAAAGGGGAATACGAAAAGAATAAAAGTTTAATAATTTGAATAATAAACAAAATATTACGTAAGTGTAGTTTAAATAAGTAAATTTATAATAGTTAAAAATATGTATAAGAAGTTGAAATGTTAAATTATTATCTGTTAGATAATTATTAAAATATTTTAATTAAAATACTATTAAATCATTAAAATAATTGTAACTTATATTAAAATATTAAGAGAACAAATAAATAAGATTCACAATAATTATTGTAACTTATATTTAAATATTAAAATTATTGTAACTTATGTTAATACATTAAAATATTAAGATAATAAATATTAAAATATTAAAAATATTGGAAATTATAAAATATTAAAATTTATGATAGTTTGTGATACATGTTAAGTTATTAAAATATTATTAAGCATTAAATTTATTGCAATTTATTAATTATTGAAAAATTATTAAATTTTTAAAATTTAAATATTAAAATGTGATAAGTTGAAATATTAAATTTATAATAATTCAAAACATGCGTAAGAACTTTCATGGTTAGTAAGAAAAAATAGGTAAAATATTTGGTATTAAAAGTATTTTTTTGTTATTTATTGAAGAAAATTAAATACAATCCACAATTGGTTAAAAAAGATCATAGGTTAATTCTTCTCTCTATCACCATTAAAATATCAAATTAAATACTCAAAATCGATAGATGTGGAACCTCTTTTCTAGAAGAACTAAATAAAAAAAAAAAACCTATATTGCCATATGTGAAAATACTAGGCATTAGAAAAATAACTTTTCTTAATAATAGATAAGAAATGAGAGAATAATAATGAATGAATTGAAAAGGAAACTAAATGAATTTACACATAGTATTCAACTCGTTAACTTTATAACAGTAAAGGAAAACCTTGTTGATCCAAATGCAAGAACAAATATACTTTATATGATTAAAACATGCAAATTTGTCCATTAAACATGGACAACCTACAATGGTTAGGTGTGAATTGCATAAATATAAATTGCTTCCTTATTTGCAAGTAAAATCAAAATCCTTATTCATTCTTGGCAATTGCAAATAATTATAGAGATATTCCCATTTAAATTTTTTGCTTTTAACATGCAACTATGATGTTAACATTTCCTAAAGATTCTTTTATCATTTGATGAAACTTTAGATTCTCTTTATATTTTCTTAGGATTATTTCTAGCATTTTCTATTATTCTATATGATTTGTTCATTTCGAATTTAATTTATATAATTTATTAATATCTACAAAGTAATTAGCCATTCATCAGAGACACCCATTAGCATATCTCTAAGGTTCAAGCTTAATTGATGGTAGGGTTTAAGTTGTATTCAAAAAGTGACTTATAAGTATTAATTAACATTTAACTAAGATTTGTATTGTTTAATATCTGTGTTAAATTTGCACTATTATAATTGGTTATATTTAGTTGTAGGTTAGTTGTTGGGTTTATCCATAACTCATTAGGGATGTAATAAAGGTGATACATACAGTAAATTTTAAAGCCAAGCCTCACCTACATTAATGTTTCCTAAGAGTCAAGAATGTTATTAAAAGTAAAAAAAGTTTACAGAAAAGAAAGAAGAACAAAAAGTCATGTAGAAATATTATTTAGAGAGATAATATCTAAGCATTTCTACAAAACCATAACACAAGCAACAAAGTAATTCCTTGGTTTCTGAAGTATGGTCCATTTTTATCCTTTTGATAGTACTAATATCTCAAGTTTAATAGGGTATAGATCAAATTTCCATGCTATAACTTTCATATAGATATTCTTGGAGCCATTATCACCGAACTCTTATAGAAATACATGCTCTTTCTTGCTATCAGTGCTTTCAGATTTACTTTATTGAATTAGTAATGAAAAAAAAGAAATAAGATCATTTTTATCTATTTTGAAATGATAATTTGACATAAATTTAGAGAAGGTGACAACCCAAAAGTGATAATTTACATCTCAACAATTGATGATCAAGCAAGATAAATGTAACATTAACATATTAAATAAAGAGCTAGCCATTTAGGATTTTTATTTTTATATATATAGATATTAGTATTATAATAAATTTAACATGAATTTTAATTTTATATATTTATTTTTGCATAAAAACTTAAAGCAACATCATTTTAGATAAAAATATTAATTTTAATAATAATTTAAATGATTATAAAGTAACGACATTATCGTTCCTATAAGATATATGTCACATCATAAAGTTACAATACAAAATGTTCATTGCGATGATACTTGTCATCTTTATAAACTAACTTAAAAGTGATAAGATGACATGTTTTGTTATCACTTTAATGACCGAATGTCACAAAGATTCAATGCTAGCCTTAAAATGACGACTCATTGTATATAGTGATGACAAAGAAGGTACTATAATGCAACAAATTGAATTTTCACTAGTACAAACAAGAATCATCAATATTACATAAAAGTTATAATATATTCTTAGAGACAAATGACATATATAATCACCAAATAAATAAAATTTGCAAATCATTTTATACTTATCAATTAATGACACAACCACATATGTAACATCATCACCCATGGTGGTATATTATATAATAAAATAATCATGAAAGCAATTTAATCCTCCTCGTGACTTGCGGTTAACCTTATGCATTCTTTTTTAAATCCAGTACTATATTACAATCTTAATATATTATTTATCCTAATCACATTTCCAATCAATCATATCCAATGTCATTGCTCACAACATATTTCATTCCATTTCCATGCAATCAACGTATTCTCAATGCATAACAACAATATAGTTAATAATAATGTACCTTTTTATGTATGTCCACAACTCATCCATTCAACATCAAATAAATATATTTATAACATAGCATTTCAAGCCTTTATTACATAACCCTAAAGTCCTATGTATAATAATCCTTAATAAACAATTTACACGCCATTTATGCTAGTTATACTTTCTTTCATTACATTAACTTAAGCAAAAATAAGTTTTTAATTTATTAGTTTTCTTATACACGAACATTTTATTGCTCTATATTTATAACTATAATATTATATACATAATATATATATATATATATATATATATATATATATATATATATATATATATATATATATATATGTAATCAATATAACTAACTGAGGAAAATACAAAACATGAAAATTAAGCAAATTAACAATTAGATGAGATATATACTCATGTTAATATATTTTTCCCTTTTAGAAGTTCCAACAACAACATTCATTACCTCATTTGTTCTTAATTCTTAATTTAAATGAATAACTCATAAGTACATTATTACTATTTGTTTCTTTATGAAAATTCTTATTTTAAGGCCTAGCTATTTCATGTTAGTAATTTAGATCATCGTTCTTTTATAATTCTATGTTTACCATTAAGAAATCAAATATATGTTTATAAAATAAAGGTTCTTGAATCCTAGGTAAAAATAATATTAAAATCTAATGCTTTAAAGTTGCTCACCCATGCATAAAGAAACCTTTCCATGCTTTACCAATGATAGAGTGGCCTAGATCATCGAAAAATCTAAGCAAGAAAGGTAGAGCTCCATTGCTGAGACAAGGCTATGGGTTGTGGCTCTCTTTTACATCAAGGAGTATTTGAGCTAGGAGGAAGATGTATCCTGGCATGTAGTGGCATATGACGATTGAATGGAAAAGAATGATGGTGGCCAGTGAAAAAGATAAATAAGTTGAAATAAATAAGGATAAAAGAGGTATTATGTAAGAGAAATAAGGAGAGAAGCTAAAAAAAGATTTAACAAAGATGATTATAGGAATTGATCTTATGCTCCTCATGTGTAAGAGATATCATAGAAGGCCAGATCTTATCCACACATAAGTTATGAAATCAATCAAAGCATAAAAATAAGGTTACGGTGAAGTAAGTGCATATTAATTTACTAAATAGAATTTAATATTAACCACCCTTTCTTCATACTAAATTAAAATCATATTCCACCATTGCTATTATTTTCTCCTAATTCCTATAAGAATTAATAACTAAAAGTTTAACAAAGAGGCTATGGTACACCACCAAATTTAATAATCAATTATGTTTACTTTTTTAAAAAGTTAAATTTTATACACCTAATTAACAATTAAATCTAATAGTGCATTGATCAGTGATGTACCATAGAATTTTCCAAAGTTTAAAGGTATATATTCTAGAGTTTCATAAATCAAAAGAAATTAATTTAAAATAACCTTGAAACAAACTTTAAACAAGTAAATATAATTCCTAGTATTATTAATCTTTAAATTTTATTATGAAATATAACAGATAATAGTTAAATTGTATAATATACAAATAATTAATTAATTTATTCAAATTTTTGAATAAATAAGAAAATTTTAAATAAATCAATCATTTAAAACAAATACTTCAATATTCAATATTAAAATAATTTAATTAAAATAAGAACTAAAATCTTAAATGCTTCTTTAAACATTATAATGTTTTTCTAAGTATGGATTGACCTTAGTGGTAACTTTATATACCAGGAATAAGCTTTTCCATTAAGAGATTTAGAAAACTCTCTCAATTGTAAATCAAGATCATTATTGAAAATGCTAAGATTATTGTGCTCTTTGGCATTTTCTTTTTTTGTCAATTGTTTGAAACTCAACTATTAATATTTAGGTGGATATAGGCGAATTGACATGTTATGAGGGAATAATGGTTAATAGTCTATGTTAGCCACCTTTTTTTACTTTGCCTTGTTGAGAAAGTGTTACAAGTCTTCTTCTATGAAAAAAGATATTGGTGTTCTCTGCCAATATTATGTTATGTTTTAGTTTCAAGGTGATGAGGCTTTTACTTTTTAATAGGCCTTATAAGGGTTTGAGTGTACTAGTAGAAGAAAAAACAATTACTTGGGCAAGGCCTTTTAGAAAATGAGCCATTTCTATAAGGGTTTGAGTTATTTGTCGCTACCCTCTGAGAAGACGTTGTAATATGATATTTGGTAATGCAACTGCAAAAGGCAATGTTATTCTTATATGAGGACCTTGTTGTAATGAAGTTGAAGAGGTAAATGTGCTATAGGGATTAGAAGTTAAAAAGAGTTACCTAAATAGTAAATTTCTAGCACTAATGCTAGCTTTGAGGATCTAAGTAGGTTGGGGATTACGAGCATTAAGGTTAGGATCTAGAAGCATTCCATAAAGAAAGTGTGCACAACACTAATAAGAATAAAACTGGTATTCACAAAAGTTATGAAAGTACTAAGGTTTATTGACTTTTCTATATCCTTTTTGATTGTTTCTTTACTAGATGCTATCATTGTATACATCTTCTTAGTAGAGTCACTAAATATTTTAAGGGAGATTAATTTAGGAATAGGATGTGTAAGTATAATAAGGAAATCTTTTAGTGTGGCATTTGGAAGGGCTAAAAGATAAACATTCAAAATAAAGGTTTTTAGAATAAGGCAAAGAGACCTTTTATTTCATGTGCTCCTTAAACATTTAAAGATGTATTATCAAAAGATAATGGTTTTTTTATGGTTGTGGGTTCTAATAGCTTATCATTTTCCACTTTAGAGAAGTATTTATAAGGGGAATATATGCTGATATGAAATATAGATTAGGTGCCAATGGTATGGTATGGAAAATTGGTCTTTACTAGGAATGTAAAGGATAAAAGTTACATTGTAAGGTGAGCAAATGAGGTTTTATGTATGGTGGTGGAAGTGTTATTGTTGAATGGCTAAAAAGGTTGGATATATTTCAGAGTAATAGATGTTTTGGCTTATAACAACAATTGTAATTCCACTAAGTGGTTAAAGGTATTTCAATGGTTAGGTTTTGTCTTTTTATAAACAACCTAGAAAGTATAGAGGCCATTTGTTCAAATTAGCCTAAAAGTTTTATGGTGAGGAAAGTGAGATGTGATATTTCTACCTCTCTTATAAATTAGGGTAAGGCTCTTTTCTTAATACTACTAAGCTATATACCCTAGAAAATTTGAGTTGAAAGCAAAAAGTTTTTTTGCTCTTGTAGTTAAAGCAACTATTACCAAAAAGTTGAATAATTACTAGTTGGCTTTTGTCTCTAAAAAACCTTATTTGTTCAGACTTAATAGTGTCGAGGGAGTAGTAAATAAGACTTTTTTCCCTAGCCAGCCTTTGGCTGAGAAGAAGATAACCTTTTATAGGTCTTTCCTTAAGCTAGATATGTTAAACCTTTAAGACTTAGTAAGGTTGAGGTTTAATGTGCCTCTTTAGGGCTAGTTTTACTATTAGGACCTTAGGTGCTTTCAATAGCCTAATAGATTCCTTAAGAGCTTGAACCCTTTTAATAGTCCAACAAGTTCTTTAGGAACTTGGAACCTTTCAACAATCTAATAAATTCCTTGAGAACTTAGACATTCATAATGGCCTAATAGATTCATTGAAATATTTTTATTATTTTTGTATTATTAATATTATTTCTGAAGTTAGGTCGTGTGACCTAGATATCAATACTATAAATCATATAAAATAAAAATTAAAAAAATTAAATATAATATTTCTATTTAATTTTTGTTAGAGGGAAAGAAAAATAAAAGAAAGATATAAACAAAATTTACAAATATAATTCATTACTCATAAGAATCCAAAGAAATATAGTTTAGTAAGAGTAAAGTACCAACATTTATTGGTTCGAATGGTAAGGAATTTAACATCTCTTAAGTAAGATTTTGAGCTCAAGCCTTGTGAATGAAAAAAATAAGTGGTGGGAGAGCTTACACCCACATTAGGTTTAATCTAACTTGGTTCTAGATTAGTCGATGGCATAATAAAATTGTAAGTATCGGGAACACTTAAACTGATAAAAAAAAGGGATTAGACTTTCATCAATTCATTAAAATAATATAAAGTAAATAGGAAAAGTCATTCCTATAATATTGAATTGACATCAAATTAGTTCTATATTTTATTATGATATTAATATAGTCTAATGCCGTTAAATTTGACATCGAATTAGTGCTACCATTATATTGACTTCAAATTAATTCTAAAAGATTATGTTGACATTAGATTAGTTTTAACTTTTATTTTGTCATTAGAATAGTGCTCGCATTAGTATTTTCATTAGCAAATTAGGTTATAGTTAAATTATTCCTCCTTTAATTATGAACCAATAAAAAAATATTAGGTTGAATTGGAAAATTTATTTTTAAGAGAAAATATTCTATTTTTCTCTAAAAGAAGATATCAAACCTTGAATATCTAAGTGATATTTCCTTAGGAAAAAAAATTAATTAATGAACTAAATAATGAGCAAATTCATCAGAAAAATAAAATAAGTACTTGATCAAAGTAAGTTAGGTTTTAAGTCTTTATAGTATAAATAACAAAAAGTTTCAAAAGTGAGCTATTCTTTTACTAAAAAAATGGTGATGTTAAACTCAAACACTAAAAAAAACTAAAACAAAAAAGAATGAAAAGCATAAAAAAACATATAACAAAACAAGAAAAAAAGAAAACATAGAAAAAGATGATAATAGAAAGAAAAAAATTTAACATGTATTTACTATTCTTGATAATGCAATTACATAGGTATAAAGCATTATTTCATTTTAAAGATTTTTATTCTTTATTTTTTTATTTTTAAATAATTAAAATTTTAAAATTTTTTATTGTTTAGTTGATAATTTTCACTTGAACCTCAATTTAATTGTTTGAATTGCAATTCATTTTTAGCATTTGATGCTATTATATTTTTGGTTGATGTTTTTTGTTGCTACTACCAAGGTTTAGGCATCTTGCTTAGAATTTCTTAAGAAATTGGACATTCATAATGGCCCAATAGATTCATTGGAATATTTATATTATCTTCATATTATTAATATTATTTCTAAAGTTAAGTTACGTGACCTAGATATCAATACTCTAAATCATATAAAAATAAAAATAAAAAAAAGAAAAATAAATATAATATATCTATTTAATTTTTGTTAGAGAGAAAGGAAAATAAAAGAAAGATAAAAACAAATTTTACAAATATAATTACTACTCGTAAGAATCCAAAGAAATATAGTGTAGTAATAATCAATTAAAGTACCAACACTTAATAGTTCGAATAGTAAGGAATTCACCATCTCTTAAGTAAAGTTTTTTGCTCGAGCCTTATAAATGAAAAAAAAAAAAAAGTGGTATGACAGCTTACACTCACATTAGGTTTAAACTAGCTGAGTCCTAGATTAGTTAATGGCCTAATGAAACTCTGGGTATCGGGAACACGTAAATTGATAAAAAAAAAGACTAAACTTTCATCAATTCATTGAAATAATATAGAGTAGGGAAAATCGTTCTTATAATATTGAATTGACATCAGATTAATTTTAGAAGATTATATTGACATTAGATTAGTTTTAACTTTTATTTTATCTTTAGATTAATCCTTGCATTAGTATTTTCATTAATAAGTTTGGGTTGTTATTAAATTATCCCACTTCTAATTATGAACCAATAAAAAAATATTAAGTTAAGTTGAAAAATTTATCTTTAAGAGAAAGTGTTCTATTTTTCTTTAAAAGAAAAGATCGAACCTTGATCTTTAATATTGATATTTCCTTATTGAAAAAAAAAATCAAACAATGAACTAAATAATGAGCAAAATCATTAGAAAAATAAAACCAAGTACTTGATCAAAGTAGGCTAGGTTTTAAGTCTTTATAATATAAATAACAAAAAGTTTCAAAAAGTGAGGTATTCTCTTTCTAAAAAATGGTGATGTTAAACTCAAACACCAAAAAAAAAAAAAAACTACAAAAAAAAACAAAAAACATTAAAAAAAACACATAACAAAACAAAAAAAATATAAAGAAAACATAGAACAAGATGATAATAAAAAGAAAAAAAATTTAACATGTATTTACTACTTTTGATGATACAATTACAAAGGTACAAAGCATTTTTAAAGTTTTTTGTTTCTTTTTTTTTTATAAATAATGAAAATTTTAAACATTTTTATTGTTTAGTTGATAATTTTCAAATTGAACCTCAATTTGATTGTTTGGATTGCAATTCATTTTTTGCATTTGATGCTATTATGTTTTTGGTTGATATTTTTTTTGCTGCTATTAGGGTTTAGGCATCTTGCTTACAATTTTAATTTTTTGCGATTAGTTTATTATATTATAAGGATTTAAATCCTAATCCACTTTGATTAAATACTTGTTTTAATTTTTAATGAATCTATTTATTATTTAGTTCATTGGTTGATTTTTTCAAGTATTATTATTATTAGATGTTCAAGACTTGATCTTTTTTTTTAAGAGCAAAATATAATACTTTTTTCTTAAAAATTAATTTTCTAACTTAACTCAATATTTTCTATTTTTAATTGATTCATAATTAGATAAGAGAAAATTTAGTTTTCTAACAAAAATATTAATAACAAAACTAATCTAGTATCAAAATAAAACTTAGGACCAATATGATATTAATATAATTTTTCAAGATTAATTTAATATCAATCTAATAAAATTGAACTAAATTAATATTCTAATAAAACTTTGAATTAATTTTTATGAAATAGTTATTCCATATCTAAGTTAAAAAGTTTGAGTATGAATATCTAGATTGATAAACTAATTTAGTTTTGATAAATAAGTAACAAATGACAACTTAGCTTATTATTTGCAGCACAATAAACAATAATTTTTACTTTTAAGTTGCCCCTAAATTTACGCTGTTTTCTAACTAATCCCAATCTATTAAAACCTAGTAAATTTATTGTTTAGTAATTCAAAAACTTTATTAAATATGATACAAAAAAGTTGACATTATTTTGATACACCAAAATCTTTATTTATATAAATATGTCAAGAGATTTATTTACGATTTATTTGTTTAATTATTTAATAAATTGAAAATTTTCACAAACAAATCTATATACAAGTTGCATAAATAATAAATTTTCTGTTTATATGTATATTAATTTTATAATATTTTTAAATATAAATTATTTTGATGAATATAATCAATTTTAGATTTAAATCATATTAATCTATTTAAATAATTAAATTATTAAATTTATTATTCTATAAAAAGTACAATTACTTTTCTACATTAATTCTATTTCACTTGATCAAATTAGTACTAAGTTTCACATTAAATCTAATTAAGTTTAAAAAAATAAATAAAATTAGCATTTCTATAATATTATGTGTCCATATTTCATAGAAATATACATGCGTTGATTAACATATTTATATAGTTGGCTAACTTTACTTGACCATTTTTTTATTATGTGGAATAATATTTTTTTGTTAATAGAAATTAAAAGATATATTACATTTATTTTTTACGACAACAATCTTAATTACACTATATATTATATACAAATAGTTCAAAGAAATTTATTGCAAGAGTAATAATCACATATTATTTAAGTTGGTGCTTTAATTATAATTGATTACTATTATTTAAATATCAGGAATAATTATTTTATTAATAAAATTAATAAATTTATTATAGTTAATTATTTGTGACAACAAATTTTAATTGTGTCAATTTTATTATATTTTATATTACTATTTATCAAATATCCCTTGTAAAAACATACATTCATTACTAATGTAGTATTTTTTAAATATTTTATATTATTTATAGGTTTTTTTTTTTAGACTTTGTACCTTAAATCAACTAGTAATTATTCATAAAATGATGAACATATTTTTGTAATTAAACTTGGCCGAAATGGAAGGTAACAGTTAGTAGTTACTATCATATTTTTAAAAAATTATTTATGAATATATCTGATTTTAGGTGCTTTCTACGGTGTATTTGTATTTTCAGGAGTTCTGAAACCCAGGACAAGTGGTCCAATGAGATACAGACATGTGGATAAGCTGGCTGATATTAAAATTTGTTGATTTTGCAGAGTTAACCTAAAACTTCTTGTAATTTCAAGTAAAGTCCCATTTTCAAAACATTTCCCAGTATGATATGGAGCTTGTGCAGAAGAAGAACGTTCTGGTTGGAGAATTCATGCCAAGTGTTGCCTTCACCGGCAATATCAGGGTCGACGTTTATTAGGAAATTTCTAAATCCCAACACTCCAATGTACCCACCTTCCACTGCCCCAAACTTACCCAACTTCGTTTATCTGAATTTACCGACCCTTGCCTGCAGCGCTCATATTAGTTGAAGCCCACCGAACCATGCCGAGACAACTCCCCAGAATTTTCTCACCGTTGCCACTCCTAACCAAGTTAGTCGCAGCTGCGATCCACCAACCTGACCCATCTTTTAACCCTACCCTTTTGTTTAGCTTGCTCATTCTCTCAACCTCTAAGCCGCGCTGCATAAAGAGAAAGTCTTTGACTATGTTTCTAACTCCTCTCAATTCTTCTCTTCTCTCTCTAAAAGCTCTATCTCTCTGAAAATCCTCTCCAATTAATAATGACTAATATGACCAGCTCTTCCAAATTTCATCAATTTTAGCTAGAAAGCTCGAACCTTTACTCCAACGTTATCTTCCTATTCTCTAATAGTGTTCTGTTCTGGAGCAAAAATGGTGCGTATAGTCGGATCTAGCGGTTGAAGCAGCCACGGAGGAAGAGAAAGAGACTTTACTTGGAATTACAAAAAGTTTTGGGTTAACTCTGCAAACCAGCTTATCCACGTGTACATGCCTCATTGGGCCACTTGTGTTGAGTTGCAAAACCCCTGAAAATATAAATACACCGTAGACAGCACCCTGATTTTAATTGTAAATATTTGTTTGCTCTCCCTTTTTAATGATATTATTATAATTTAAATAATAATTAATTTTTAATTTATTAATATTTTTAAATTTTTTTATTAATAACACTCCTATTCTTTCTTTTAAATGGGACTATACTTCTCTTTGAAAATTGTGCAGCTAAACTTATATTTTTAACTTTTAATATTTTAATTTTATGTACGTTTCAATATTTTTTTTTATAACAAACTATAATTTCTTTTAAATATTTACATGCAACAATTAAAAAAGGAAAAAGTCCCATCAAATTGAACTCGTTAAAAAGATTTAATATTTTTATCGATAATTTTAACTTTTGATAAAATATGATTAAATACATTGAAAATTATAAAATAAGTGTTTAATATTTAAATTATTTTTTTAAAATTTATTTAAATTATTAATTATGACTTACTTTATTTATAATTTCAATAAAATTTATGAATTAAAATATATATACTATATCAGCATTCCTAATTTATTAAAATAATTTCTATTCCGAAAAATTTAACCATTAAATTAGAATACAAAATAATCTAGTAATTTTGATTTTACCATGTTATCAACAAACTTATAGTTTGAGAATCAAATCGGATGGATTTGCCTATTAACTCAAAAATATAAATATTTCTAAACCCTGAACGGGGTATACTGCAGTCTTAGCCCGCCGGAAAGAGGGAAGCAGCAAAAAGGAGAAAACCCTTTTGGACTGGTGAGCTCTCTTCTCTGTAGCAGAGAGCATAGTTCGCTCTATAGCCCTCGTAAGATTGCAATTTCAATCGAAGATGGACGTCTCCGATGATTTGAAGAATCTCAAACTTGAAGACTCGAATATGCAAATGGACTCCGACAACGCTTCCGGTGTTCAAGTATTCATTCAAAACATTTCTTCTTTCTTCTTCAGTTTTTCTTTTCGATTCAGAAAATGAAGTGACATAGAAAAAAGAATTCATAGGTTAATTGAGGATTTGGCCTTCTTCATTGTTTTTTTTTCCTCTACTTAATGAGTCAATGCTGTGAAGGCTTACTTTTAAATGGTTATTCTGGAAGTAATGAACCCTAACATTGGTTTTTGGTTTTGGGTCGATCAATTTAAGATTTTGAGTTGTGGGTATTGATCAAGTTCTGAACTTGATGTTTGAAGGCAGAGGTGAATGAAAAAGAGGAGCTCGCTGATACATTAAAAACACTGAATATTGAGGGGTCATCGTCTGGGAGTGGAGGGAATTCATCTTCTAGCTTCAAAAGAAAACCGGTCATAATCATAGTTGTGGGCATGGCAGGTGATTATATTTGATTTACTTTTGTTATACTTTTCTATCTAGTTTCTGATAATACAGAAAATGCTGTTGGAATTAAGAAAATTTTTTTCCTGCATTTCTGAACGAAGACACTGAGAATAAAGTTCATGTGTGTCAGGGAGTGGGAAAACAACATTTCTTCATCGGTTGGTTAACTATACACAAGTGAAAAACATTCGGGGTTATGTAATGAATCTTGACCCTGCTGTCATGACACTCCCATTCGGAGCTAACATTGATATTCGAGACACTGTTCGATACAAGGAAGTCATGAAGCAGTTCAACCTTGGTCCTAATGGTGGAATTTTGACATCCCTTAATTTGTTTGCCACAAAGTTTGACGAGGTAAATTTTGCTTGTAAAATGTCTTGAGAACCTTTGCAAAATTTTGCTTGCTTCTCTGCTAGTTCGGTTAGTTACCATTTCCCTTCATCTACCAGGGTACACGTTTGTTGGATTTTTCTTGTTCATTGGGCTAGATTAAATTTTTTTAGTAATCATGATGGAATCCCTACTTATTTAGCAGTTCTCTGGAGCTCATTTGCTTCTATAATTAGTCTGTATATTACCTAGTTAAGCTCATAGCTCAATGTTTAAGGCCACAAAATGTGTAAATGATGCCATCAAGCACTGACATTGGCTACTGATCTGGTCCATTGTGATGTTACTATTTGTTTTCATCACACAATAAATTTTTGAACTGTCATATATTATTCTCATGTCTTGCTTTTGTAGTGAAGTTTAATTAAATATAAGTAATGTTTATGCTCCTCAATCTAGGTAATTTCTGTTATTGAGAAGCGAGCAGACCAGCTTGATTATGTTCTTGTGGATACCCCTGGTCAGATCGAGATATTCACTTGGTCTGCTTCTGGTGCTATCATTACAGAAGCTTTTGCTTCCACATTCCCAACCGTAGTCACTTATGTAGTTGATACACCGCGTTCAGAAAGTCCCACTACTTTTATGAGCAACATGCTTTATGCCTGCAGTATCCTTTACAAGACACGATTACCTCTCGTCTTGGCATTCAACAAGACTGATGTGGCACAACATCAGTTTGCCTTGGAGGTATCGTTTATCTTTGATGAATCCTGATGTCTTCGCTTTTTTGTACAGATTATTTTCTCTTGACATTAGTATTGATATGATATCAGATTGTGATATTCTAACTCAGTAATACCAAGTTAAGGTTAGGTTCAAAAAGTGTTATGTTTTTTCAGAACTTAGTCTTGGGTTTTCAATCTTGTAATATGATAGCCATGTATATAAGAGTTTGCCATGATGTATGTGGCCATAACTTTGTTGTGAGCAACTCAGGTAGTTGTTGTGCTGCGAAGATATGAAGAGTTTACCATAATGAGATCAAGCGTCAGTATATATTTATGGAAGGGGTATCAAGGAAGATAAGTCATTTTAACTTCACAGATCTAGGTGAAACTGAGACAAACATTGTATATATTTATGGAAGGGGTATGAAGAGTTGTGAGCAAATCAGGTAGTTGTTGTGCTGCGAAGATATGAAGAGTTTACCATAATGAGATCAAGCTTCAGTATATATTTATGGAAGGGGTATCAAGGAAGATAAGTCATTTTAACTTCACAGATCTAGGTGAAACTGAGACAAACATTGTATAATTAAAATTTACGTCTTCCCCTGCACATTGGAGAATTCTTTTGATAGAGGATTAAACTATTTTTCTATTGTCTTGCAATCTGCTGTCTATGTGCTCCTTCCTTTGCATAATGGAAGAAAAATCATTATATTAATGATACTAGTATTTCAGATATAGATCAACAAGGTCTGCTGAGCTGAGGTGCTTAATTTCTGCTTGTAAGAAATGTAAATTGTTCTAAAGCTTTCAAGATGTAAAATCGGGATTTTTTTGTGGGATTTCACAACTTTTTCTGCTCCTTTGTGTATTGTTAAGCTTGTAAATGTGATGTAATGTTTCTTTTGATGTTGTATTATGATGAATTTATGGTGTTTTTAGTGGATGGAGGATTTTGAGGCATTTCAATCAGCGATAAGTTCAGATCACTCCTACACATCAACTTTAACTCAAAGCCTTGCACTTGTGCTGGACGAGTTCTACAAGAATTTAAGGTCTGTTGGAGTTTCTGCAATTTCTGGTGCAGGAGTTGAGGCCTTCTTTAAGGCCATTGAAGCCAGCGCGGATGAGTACATGGAGAACTACAGGTATTTGCTGATCTTAAAAACTCATTTTATTAACTTCATTGGCAAGATGGTTTCCTTTATTATCTTCCTTTGATTTAGAAAACAATTACAATGATTGGTTGAAAATGGCTAAGTACTTGACTCCTAGTCATATTTCCCATTGTTTTAGGGCTGAACTTGACAAAAGACGGGAAGAGAAGCAACGATTGGAGGAAGAGCGCCGGAAGGAAAACATGGACAAATTGAGAAGCGATATGGAAAAATCTGGAGGAGAAACTGTAGTCTTGAGCACTGGTTTGAAGGGCAAGGAAACTAAGAGCAAAAGCATTATGGATGATGAAGACGAGATAGAAAAGGAAGCTGATGAATTTGATGATGATGATGATGATGATGATATGGAGAGATTTACTGATGAGGAAGATTTTATAGACGAGGATGAAGATGAGCAGGTTGCTAGCTTCTCTTTTTAGTGTTGTCTGAGAGTGTCATTTCGTTGCCAGCTATAATGCTTCAGAGCCAGATCCTGTATAGAATTTTGACTAGTAACTAAACAACCAGACATCTGGTGTTGTGATTGCGTTTTTTTGATACATTTGTGTCATTTTGAAACAAGCTGCTTATCAAAATTTGCAAATACCATGTTGAAACTTAAATCCAAATCTTGTTCTTCCTGTCTCTAATGTTTTCCTCATGCGGTACCAGTAAAAACTATGCTCCCCTCCTCATTGCTCTGGTACGGACAGGAATGCTTCCCATCAGCACTTTGCAGACAGATGCACATGTGCAGCGCGGATATAAAGCAGTAGGAGGATAATTTTTTCCCTTTTTTTACTATTATTAACAAAAGTTTAGGAGTATAATAAGTTGATCCATATAGGAATGGCAATGAGGATAGCATGGGCAATGGAATTAACATCTTTATATCTATCCTCATCTCAAAATATTCTATCCAGTAGAGTTTTCAATATTCATTTTCATCTCCGGACACATTGCCATTTTCAGATTTCATTTAAATAATACATATTTATTTATATTATATTATAATTTTTTAATAAAAATTAAAGATGTTTCATTTTTTATTTATTCAATTATAATTTATTTATAATTTATTATTTTTATCATATTTATTTATATCTTATTATTTTTTAATAAAATAATAATTATTTGAAAATTCTTATAATATGGATACAATAAAGAATAATATGATTTTTTTTTATATTTATGTTCAAAATTTTTTTGAAATTAAATTAATTGATTATATACATAGTTTTAGGCTCTATTTTGTATAATAAATAAATTAATTTATAAATTATTAACCTTATTAATAAGTTATAAATTAATTTAGAGAAGTGTTTCGTGCACTAATTTATTGAATTTTTTTTATTTAATAAGTTACTTTAAGTATTTTATAATTTATAAATCATTTTATAACTTATAAGCTACTAATTTATTATGTTTTTTTTTCAAATATATCTTTATTCTTTTTATTAATTTACAATTCATGCTTTTCATTAATATGAATTATTTTAATTTATATATTTATTTTTATTAATGTATTTTTATGTCATTTTACAATTTTAACTAATTCAATAGCGGACTTTGTGAAATACTTTTTACACAATCAGCTTTTTTAACAACTATTAGCTATTAATTATTAATTAATTTATTAGTTACTTGTACAAAATAAAGTCTTAGATTCTAATTTATGCAAGTAGCTAATAAGTTAACTAATTATATAAGAAGTATTTTATAAAATTAATTATTGAATTAATTGAAAATATAAAAATAATATAAAAGGATATGCTAATAGAAATTAAATTAAATTATATTTATTTATAGAATAAATTATATTAATGCAAGTAAAATATTCAATGAAAAATATAATTATCTAAAGTTTAATTACTTATATTTTATGACCTTACACAAATTTTATTCAATTATTATTTATAATGAAAATATAATTAATTTAAATATTATTAATTATATTTATGATATTACATATTTATTTACATATATATATATATATTTATAGTTTAAAATAAAGATATAGTTAAACAAAATTAAATTAATAATATTTTATAGCATCATATATTTATTTTTATTTAATTATTTATAGTAAAATTTTGATATTATATATTTATTTATCTACTTATTTAATTAATTTTTATTTATTTATTATTTAAAACAAGAGCATAATTATTTATTAAATGTAAAAGTCATAAATTAATAAAAAGAAAAAGAAAAAAATTGAAAAAAATTTGAAAAATTATTGATTTATAAGAGATAATCTATTAAATTAGAACTTATTTTTTCTGATAAGTTTGTGTATAAAATAATTCTGATGATTAATTTATAATTTATTGATTAAATTAATAAATTATAAGTTAATTTATTTGTTATATAAAATAAAGCCTTATTTTTTCATTTTATTATATAATTAAATTAAATTTATATATAAATATATATTATTGTGCATTATATAATATATATAAGGGAAGGGTTGGAATATAATATCAATATCCATATTCGTACCTTTTAAAATTCTCACAAAAATTCCTTTATCCAAGCCCATATTCATTTTCAAAAGCTCATACTTATATTTGAATGAATAAAAATTGAAGTCACTCATTGAATACGAGTCAAGTTACCATTTTTAATTCCACTTTAAAGCTAGAGTATATCATTAGCATTTTTAATGATTTATAGTAATATTTACGAATTATCGAATCCCTTCAAATCACTTGCAGTAGAAATTAAACATAAATCGTTGAATATAATGAGCTTTGCCAACTGTGCCAATTCAGGAAGACAATGTTACACTTTAGTCCTACAGCTTTTGCATTATAATTGGGGAAGAATCTAGAAATAGTGCTTAGTAGTTGACGCTGGACTGCACTTGCATTTTTGCTTAGCATGAAAATGGTTTCAAAAGCTATCAAATGGAAAAGGAAAAGTATACTCTATTTCTGTCCCTTTTTTCCCCCCCCAAAAGGAGATTCTGCTACCTTTATGCTTAAAGTGAGCTTCAAACATGATTATCTGGATAAGTTGCCATTGAGTTACTCGAGACACTTTTTTTATATATAAAATTATTATTTATCTTTAGATTTAGGTAAAAAAAAAAAATCTAAATCTAAATAGGTAAGAAAGCATATCATTTGGTACAACTCTGATAATCAAACTGCCCAATTTCTCCATTAGATCAGACAAGCACATCTCAAGAAGATTTGACTTCTGAAGTTTTAATTAGCAACCTTAAATTATTTTATAAGTTTGAGTTTAAATTTATTTTGTTATTAATATAAAATTGTTTACATTATAATTAAATAAGAAGAAATTATTAAAAATTAATTTTTATCAACAGTGATAATGTTTAAAGAGCTTTTATTTACATTGCAATACATAAGTTGATGATAATATAAAATTGATTTATATTAATAATAAATTAAATTTAAATCCAATAAATTTTGAAGCCCAATCATATAATTAAGTTAAGATTATTCCTTGTGAAAGCCATTTTGGTGAAGACGTTAATTTTGAAGTATATCAGCGAATTAGAAATAGAAATATCAGAGCGGCATTGAAAATGTTTGATATTAATTTAGAATTAATCTTAAAATCTTATATCAATTTAATACTATAAATACTACATTATATATGGATAATCATATTCATTTGAAATTTTACTTTATTTCACTCGAACGAGCTTACTGTTTAAAGTGACTGCATAAACAAATTTGAGAGTGCATAAGAAATGTGAATAATAATGAAATTATGATTTAGAATATAATCAAGAAAAGAATCGAAGATTTTGAGGTTCCATATAAATTGCTTTCCATAATCCTCCTTTTATAACAAATTTACAAGGAAATTTAATTTGTGAGTCAATTACAACATTTTTTTAATAGGGACATATTGCGTAAGAAGGACATTTTTATACGAGAGTTGGAGAGGTGAATGATAGCCATTGAATTAAATTTTATATTAATGATTATAATTATTTAAAAAATTATACAATTTTATATTTTAATCTTAATTCGATGATAAATTTTCCAATGAGACCATTACAGAAACGTTAATAAATTTCTCGTTCGGACAAAAACTTATTTAACGTATGCTACCTACACAATTTTTTTTAAAAAAAGTGGTTATAATACTGAATTTATGTGATATTTAGGAATATGATATTAAATTAATGTCAAAATACCATCCGGCATTGATGTGAAATTTCTCTAATTTTTCATGTATCAATCCAAAAGTCACGTCAAAATGAATTGAATTTTCCTTATTTCATCAACCATCAATTTTTTTTAATCTTATTTCACGTCAAATCCGAGAGATAAGCCTTTGGTTCCATGGATAATTGAATTTATCTTATTTCATGTTTATTTGTAATATTTCTTCTATAATTATTGATTATTTAAATTTAAACTTCAATTATAGCGGAATCTCTCCTGTCGGTGCTAGGTCGAAGTTTAATTATTGAATCGGAATAATAGAAGAAATTTTTCCCAAAAAAAAATTATAATAAAAAAATTATCTCTAATTTCCTTTTCAATAATTTCCTGTCACGTGGGCCCACCTTAACTAAAACTAAGAATAACGTATTGACGATACTACAAGAAGTGGCCTTCATTTTCCTCTCCATAAGCTTCGATTCGAAAGTGTCGGAAGTTGCAGAGAAATCAATAGAAGAATTAAGAAACCCATAATGGCGAAACATGAAGACCTTCCGATTCCGATTTATAATTCTCTGGAGCCTGTTTATGGTGGAGGATCCCAGCTTGAAGAAGCCCAGCTTCGTTTCAATAATTTGAAGTCCGAGTTTGAGAAAATCTTCGGCCACCCTCCTCAAGTCTTGGCTCGCTCACCTGGTCCACTCTCTCTGAATTCTATAACTTTTTTTGTCTTCCTATTTGAAGCATAAGCAATGGCGGGAAAATGAGAATCGACTAAATTTTTAATTCTTGATTACCTTTTATTTTTATCTTCTGAAAGCTGGATAGTGATTAGATATGTGGGCAATATATGCTTACTCATGTCAGTGTGTGTGGCTGGAGTTTGGAAATTTTAGCTGGAAATATTATTGATCCTTGTCAAGGATGAAAAATTGAACGGTTGGTTAAACGTGTCTTTTGTGTTTCAGGGAGAGTGAACTTGATCGGGGAACACATTGACTATGAAGGATATTCAGTGTTGCCGATGGCAATTCGGCCAGATACGATTGTGGCGATTCGGAAAAATGAAGGGGAGAAGGTTCTCAGAATTGCCAATGTGAATGAGGAAAAGTATTCCATGTGTACTTATTCAGCTGATCCTAGCCAGGTGGATTTTTCAATCATTGTGGTTATTTTTGGTTTCTAATTTCTGATAGTTTGATTCTATAGTGATTTTATTAGCGCAGATTTACAGCGGTAATGAAAATTGCGGCTATGTAGACGTCTCTGCTACTTCATTTTTATGATTTGTTTCTCTTTTCCAATAAAATTATCAAATTCTTGTGTCAAATATATGTGTTGATATTGTGTGCCACTGTTGCTCATGCAGGAACTCGACTTGAAAAATCTCAAATGGGGACATTATTTTATTTGCGGGTGAGCCTGTTTAATATAAATGTTCTATGGCATAATTGCATGTTTAGATGAGAGACCTGTTCTTTATTTTCCGGAATGAACCTTGGCTAATTCCTAGCACTGTGAAGAGAACCCACATTATTTTAAATTTGATCCATCTTCTAGATAGAACATAGAAGTTATTTTAAATATGTTCTATATTTGGAGTGGAAATCAATAGTAACATGATATGCTATAACTGTGAATGGAGAATCTTGAGTTGTTGTGTAAAGTGTCTATGTTTTCTATAGGTACAAAGGCTATTATGACTACGCAAAATTGAAAGGAATAAATGTTGGTCAACTAGTTGGACTTGATGTCCTTGTTGATGGAACAGTTCCAACAGGTTTGTTCAATTTTTCATATTAAAATTGTGTTCATTTAAACTTAGGGTTCCAATTATGAATTTTTGATACTCTATTAGGGATACTGCAATGAGCAATATATTTTGTTATATAGGTTCTGGCCTATCAAGTTCTGCAGCATTTGTTTGTTCTTCCACAATAGCTATTATGGCTGCATTTGATGTGAACTTCCCAAAGGTATCTCACCTGTGCTGAAATGTGGATTCTACTTTGTAGTTTAACCAACTTCAGTTTCATATTCTCCAATAAACCAATTGAATAGAACTAACACAAATGCTCTTGTTAGATTTGTTGCATAGTATTTAGCTTGGGATGTGATGTAGTCATCTTTTACACTAATGATTATCATCAGATCTTCCCTGAAATCACGCCTTTCCAGGGAAAATGTTAATGCACTCCTTATATTTACATTTCCAATCTCTAACATTCATACATTGTTGACAGAAAGAAATTGCACAAGTTACATGTGATTGTGAAAGACACATTGGAACACAATCTGGCGGGATGGATCAGGTCTTACTCATCATCAATTTATTCAGATCACTTTCACATGAATTGGCTGTCATAATTTATATGGATACACATTGACTATTTGTAGTTTAACTACTGCTCAAGTACAATGCCTTAGGTGAACCTATCATATTATATGGTGTTTGAATCAATTTTTCAAAATGAAGCTATATATATTGAGAAGAATCTGCTATCTACTTTAGGGTTTACTTTCTTTTTATTTTTTTATTCATTTTTTAAAATATATTAGCTAGACAATATCAGATAGTCAACGTTTTTGTTTGAGCCCTTAAATTGAGAGTAATAGTGTGAGATTCAGATCACAATGCAAATCAGTACTGTCACTCTACTTTGACTTTGCTCTCATCTTTATATTTCTTTAATATTTTTGTGAATAATTGGGAATATTTACTGCATACATATGATTTATTTAACGTAGTTCAGAATTCAGGCCCTCAGTGTTTCATTGATCTTGCTTATAGGACACTCTAACTTCTTGTATTTTACAGGCAATATCTGTCATGGCCAAATCAGGGTTTGCTGAGTTGATTGATTTCAACCCTATTCGTGCAACGGATATACAACTTCCGTCTGGTGGAACTTTTGTAATTGCCCATTCTTTGGCTGAGTCGCCAAAGGCTGTTACTGCTGCAACAAATTACAATAATAGGGTTGTCGAATGTCGTTTGGCTTCTGTAAGTACTATTTATCATGCAAGAATACAGATATAACTTGATAGGGAGTGTACAAGTAGAGTCTAATTAAATGGTCGTTTATATTCAGATTTTTTTTGTAGCTTGAATGTAAAGTTTTTCACTATCTTATTTCTTTTTTAAAATAAGAAAAATAAAACCTATCCCTTAAGATATTTTTGGTTCTTTGATATTTGGGGTATAACTTAGTCCCTTTTTTTGTGATCAATTTGTCTCCAACTCCCAAGGGGCTACTAGGAGATTTTCCAGATTGTGCTTGATAGACCTTGTTATGAATCCACAAGAATGCAATATCAAACCCTAGTTGCTGAGGGTGACAGCCAAGGCTGCAATTTGTTGTTCGATTTCATCTCCAAACTCACAATGTTGTTATTGGGATATTTTCTAGATTGTGCTTGGTATAAAGCTAGGAATGAAGCCAGAAGAGGCTATATCAAAAGTGAAAACACTTTCTGATGTTGAAGGTTTATGCATGTCATTTGCCAGTAGTCATAAATCTTCTGATCCTGTCCTTGCTGTTAAGGTGATCTTTCACTGCCCATGCTTGGTTATTCATTTAAATTTTTGGTTTTATAAAATTAGCCTTATATGCACAATACTTGAGAACGATGCTATTTTAATTGATATGGTTTTATATAATTTTTTATATTTTTTGTCTAGTTTTCCCAAATCCCCAGCATTATAATCCTATTCCTGATAGAATAATTTTTTTTTTCTTTTTATGAAGGAATATTTGAAGGAAGAGCCATATACAGCTGAAGATATTGAGAAAATTACTGGGGAAAAGCTGACCTCATTCCTGGGCAGTAATTCAGCTTATCTGGATGTTATTAAGGCTGCTAAGAATTACAAGTTGCATCAGGTATTTTTACAAGTCTTCGGAGTGAAGTTACATCCCTGTCAGTTCTGTAACCATCTTAGGATCTGCGTAAGTTAGTTGACCCCCTAAAAGTTTTTGGCCACCCAAAATATTAAGTTAAGATCTGCCATTGTGCATATTCTTCATTTCTTTTCTTTTTAGCGTCTGTCTTCATCTACTTGCTGTTTTAGATGAGAATTTTTGTAATATTATGTAACTATATGTAAGTTTTTTAATTCTGACATGTGTTTATAAATATATTGAAGGCATCCATGTTTACTTACTCTAACTGTGAAAAGAATCTACTTATGGCTATTTGCATTTCTTGGTGCCGACAATACTAATTCATTGCTATTATTAAATTTTGACACATTAATGTCTAGAGAGCCGCCCATGTTTATTCAGAAGCAAAGAGAGTACATGCTTTCAAGGATGTTGTATCTTCTAATTTAAGGTGAGTCATTTGGGTTGATGATAACTACACATTTTCATGGAAATTTTCATTTTTATGTGATCCCCGGTTACTCATAGGAGTACTTTTGGGCTTCTAAAATGTAGAACTTGTTGAAAAAGTCAAAGATATTATCTATAAGAAATCTTTTATTATAGTCAAAGATATTATCTGTAGGAAATATTTTATTATAGTTATAATCAGGTTACTTTGGGTTATTCTATTTTTGATTATTCTAATTTTAGTAGATTGTATTTATAAACTCTTAATTGTAGAGATTACTGATTATGTAATTACTTGGCTATTTAAGCCAATGTAAAACAGAGGATCAGTACAAAAAAATAAAAAAAAAATCTTTATGGTATTAGAGCAGGAATTAGTTTGATTCCTGGACGTACTCCTCTGTTCTCCTCTGTTTTTATCAGAAAAAGATTCCTAGATGTACTCCTCTGTTCTCCTCTGTTCTTATCAGAAAAAACAGAGCACTTTCAGTTTACTCTAACCATCTCCCATCATGTCTAAAGCTATTTCTGAAACTACAAGCCCCCCATCTGCATTCAATATTGCCGAGGCTCATATCAGCAAGCGGAATGGTCTAAACCCACAGAGGAGTGAGGAAAAATCCCAAGTATGGCGTGATCATTGCAATAAACTATGCCACACTAGGGAAACTTGCTGGCATCTCCATGGTAAACCTGCAGATTGGAAGCCGAGAAATAAACGCCAACAATTCTCTGCAAATACTGCTGCTGAATAACCCAATCCATTTAGCAAGGAACAGATGGATCAACTCCTAAAACTGCTAAACTCCAATCCAATTACTGGTACTCCTAATTGTTCTATGGTTCATGTAGGTAGAAAATCAAACCCTTGGATCATTGATTCTGGAGCTTCTGACCATATGACAAATTTATATCATTTATTTCATTCGTATAACCCTTGTTTTGGTCATGAAAAAGTTCGTATTGCTGATGGTAGTTTCTCTTCCATTGCTGGACGAGGAAATATTAATTTGTCTAAAAGTATAGGTCTTAAATCTGTACTCTATGTTCGAAAACTCAAATGTAACCTTCTATCCGTCAACAAACTCTTAAAAGATTCTAACTGCCATGTTATTTTTTTTGAATCTTCCTGTATTTTTCAGGACCAAATCTCGGGGATGATGATTGGAAGAGCTAAAGAGATAGAAGGACTTTACTACTTTGATGAGACCAATCCTAGCAATAAAAAGGCTCAGGTCTACAGTAGTATGAGTTTGAACCCTACTTTAGACAAAATAATGGAATGGCATCTTAGACTTGGCCATCCTAGTTTTTATTATTTGAGACATTTATTTCCTGATATGTTTAACGATGTTGATTGTTCTGTACTTTAGTGTGAGACTTGCTGTTTATCAAAAAGCCATCAAACTAATTTTGCACCTAAATTATACCATCCCTCAAAACCATTTTTTATGATCCACAGTGATGTTTGGGGGCCTTTCAAAATAAAAACATTATCTGGAAAAAGGGATTTTGTAACCTTTATTGATGATCACACCATAATATGTTGGGTTTATCTCATCAGCAAGAAATCAGAGGTTGAAACACTCTTTAAGGATTTTTACAAAATGATTGAAACTCAATTTGAAACAAAAATCTGCATTCTTAGATCAGACAATGGAACAGAATATTTTAATGAATGTTTAGGGAACTTTCTAAAAAACAAAGGCATAATTCATCAATCTACTTGTCATGATACTCCTCAACAACATGGGATTGCTGAAAGAAAAAATAGACATTTACCAGAAGTTGCTAGAGCAATCATGTTGTCAATGAATGTTCTAAAATATTTGTGGGGGAAAGCTATTTTAACAGCATCATATTTAATAAATAGAATGCCTACTTGAGTCTTAAAATTCACGACTCCTCTAAATAAGTTAAAAGAAAACTTTCCAATTCTTCGAATGTCATTAGACATTCCTTTGAAGATCTTTGGATGCATGTGTTTTGTTCACATTCCAACCAAGTTTCAGACAAAATTGGACCCTAAATCTGAAAATTTTATTTTTATTGGATATGCTCCAAATAAAAAGGGTTACAAATGTTTTAATCCTGTTTCAAAGAAAATCCACATTAGTATGGATGTGATCTTCATGAAAAAAATACCATTTTTCAACAAAAATCAATATGGCTTAGATAAAGATGATTTTTGGCAAGTATCTCAACCATTACCTAAAATGATTTTAACATAAAATGTTTTTGAACAAGAAATATTTGGTGAAAATAATAAAAATGAGGAGGATCATAGCCGTCAAGTACCAAAAGTGATTTTGCCTAATACAGGGGGTGAAATACTGAGAAAACCTATAACTGAGCCTCTAGTTTATTCTAGGAAAAGGTTTCATAAAAAGAAAACTATTCAATTTAACCATTTAGCTCTTTCCCATCCTCAAGAACCAAGAAGAAACACAGGTAGTTTCTAATCTTGACCCCATTTTTGCATCTACAAAAGCTCAAGATTCGGAAGTTGTAAATCTGGATCTTCCCATAGCCATCAGAAAAGGAGTTCGTCCTTGTACAACAAAACATCCTATTGCAAAATATTTATCTTATTAAAAAAATCTCACACAAACACAAAACTTTTTTATCAAAAATCTCTAACTTTTCTGAACCTAGAACAATACAGGAAGCACTCAATAGTCTGGCTTGGAGGTTAGCAATCAAGAAAGAGATGGATGCTCTTCTGAAAAATGGAACTTAGGAAGTTGTTGATTTGCCAAGTGACAAGACTACTGTTGGATGTAAGTGGGTTTTTTCTGTGAAATGCAAGGCCGATGGAAGTGTTGAAAGATACAAAGCACGACTTGTGGCAAAAGGGTTCACTCAGACTTTTGGAATAGACTATCAGGAGACTTTTGCCCCAGTAGCCAAGATGAATTCGATTCGCATCCTTCTGTCCATAGCAACAAATCATAATTGGCCTCTGCATTAATTTGATGTGAAAAATGCCTTTCTGAATGGTGAGTTAAAAGAAAGTGTTTATGGATCTCTCGCTAGGCTTTGAGAAGAGATTTGGTGAGAACAAGGTTTGCAGATTGAAGAAATCCTTGTATAGACTCAAGCAATCTCCTCGAGCTTGATTTGAAAGGTTCGGAAAGGCCATAAAAAATATGAATATTCTTAGAGTCAAGTTGATCATACTATGTTTTATAAACATTTAGGGATAGGAAAATTAGCTATACTCATTATCTATGTCGATGATATTATCCTTACAGGTGATGATACTAAGGAAATTGAGGCATTAAAAGGAAGAATTGCCACAGAATTCGAAATTAAAGACTTGGGGCCAGTGAAATACTTCCTTGGTATTGAGTTTGCTAGATCAAAGGAGGGAATCTTTATCAATCAACGAAAGTATGTACTTGATCTACTCAGTGAAACTGGGATGCTTGGATGTAAGGTAGTTGAAACCCTAATTGAACCCAATAAGAAGTTACAAGTAACTAATACAGCTGATGGTGTTGATAAAGAACAATATCAGAGACTTGTGGGAAAATTAATCAACTTTTCACACACTTGCCTTGATATTGCCCTTGCTGTCAGTGTAGTGAGTCAATTTATGCACTCTCCAAACTTTGATCACTTAGATGCTGTCTATCAATTCCTTAGGTACCTAAAGGGGACTCCTGGAAGAGGACTACTGTTTAAAAATAATAAGCACTTACAGATAGAGACATTTACAGATGCAGATTGGGTTGGGAATGTCACAGACAAATGGTCAACTTCAGGATATTGCACCTTCATAGGAGGAAACTTAGTGACCTAGAGAAGTAAAAAGTAAAATGTTGTGGCAAGAAGTAGTGCAGAAGCTGAATTTAGATTTGTGGCTCATGGAATTGGTGAAGTTTTGTGGATTGGGAGAATTCTTGAAGAATTGAAAATTTCTACTCCACTACCAATCAAAATATATTGCGATAATAAATCAGCAATTGCCATTGTTCACAATCCAGTTCTTCATGATCGGACCAAGCATGTAGAGATAGATAAGCACTTCATTAAAGAAAAGATGGATAAAGGGGATATCTGTATGGTGTATGTTCCCCCCACTGACCAAACAACATATATCTTGACTAAAGGCCTTCACAAGAAATAGTTCGACAATTTAATTTCCAAATTAGCATTAAAAGATATCTTTATGCTAACTTGAGGGGTAGTGTTGAAAAAGTCAAAGATATTATTTATAGGAAATCTTTTTATTATAGTCAAAGATATTATCTATAGGAAATCTTTTATTATAGCTATAATTAGGTTATTTTTTGTTATTCTATTTTTGGTTATTCTAATTTTAGTAGATTGTATTTATAGGCTCTTAATTGTAGAGATTACATATTATGTAATTACTTGGCTATTTAAGCCAATATAAAACAGAGCATCAGTACAGAAAAATAAAAAAAAATTCTTTAGAACTCCATAATTTGTATTTCTTTAAGGGGGAAATGAATCAATTGATTACAAACTTCTAAAGTTTATAATTTATAAAGATGAAATTCAACAATGAAGCATATAATTTATGTCAGGAAAATTCAGGAGTGAAAGGCGGTTTGAACAGTTTAATTTATTAGGTTCATGCTGTTTTTTAATGACTTATAAATGACATGATGACATAAGCTGCTGGTATTTGGCTTTTCATTCCCCTCTTTTTGAATTTTTTTTTCTCTGATATGCTTCTTAATGCATTTTTTAAGGCAATTACTCAACAAGCTATTTACCTTCTTGGATTTCAATAGTTTAGTGTTATGTGCATGTTTGCAGTATTCAGTTGATCTTGAATGGGAGTTGGACGTGGAGCACTTTGAATTTCTTTAATGTGATAGTGCTTCTTCATTTGGTAAAAATACCTCAGATTTATTGCCTGTTTAATATCTTTGTTAGAGAAAGATGAGCAACAAGGGACATCTTCTGGATAATAAGGTTTACTGAACATGGATCCTTGCATAGAATATATCATGGCAAGGAATGTCAGGATTTGTGACCTCTCCTAATCATGCACTTATTCAGGATGTGGAGTGTTTGAAATTGTTGATTCCTAGTTATCATACTAGAACTTCTTTTGCTTCTGGAGTCTTATGCTCAAAGGGTTATATTCGAGGGAACTTGGGAAAATGTCCAAGTCACCCACCCAGAGTAGGAAGCAAATTTCTGAAGGTTGAGTAGAAGCAGAGTAAGCAGCATAAATGGAGAGAAGGCTAAATTAGTAAGGACCAATATATTCATACTCACTATTAATTACCCTTCTTAAGAAAGTTTTGCTAGGACAGAAAGGTGATCTAAGGCGAGGGTTTGGGTCTTGTTCTGATAAATGGAAACTACCTTCTGAATGAGAAAAGGCTAATGGATCCTACTACACAAATTTATGTCAAGATATCTAAATAAAAGTAGAAACATCCTTTATTGTTGTGTATGCTGCAAGGAATCTCCTATTTAAATTAGCAGTAAGCATATTGTAATCCTTTTCTTGGTAGGTAGTATGTAATATTTTTTTTTAAACAATTTATTCTTTTCTTAGTGAGGAGGAGATGTTAAAGAAGCTTGGGGACCTTATGAACGAGAGTCATTATAGCTGCAGCGTTTTATATGAATGCAGGTATCAACATACGATACTTACTTTTAAAATGTCTCGTGTTAAGTGTCATTTTTGTGTTTGTTCACCTGCCTCTGGTAGCAATTCCTATATTATGGGTTCTTCATGAAACCTCAAGTTACCGGATGAATGAAGAATGTTGCCTGTACAATGTAGTCTTCTCAATTGCAGCATTAATTTGATTATATTATTTTATTTTATTTTTTTGGCAATCAGCTGTCCAGAGTTGGAAGAGCTCGTAAATTTATGTCGCAGAGAAGGTGCTCTGGGAGCAAGGCTAACTGGAGCTGGATGGGGCGGTTGTGCTGTTGGTTTGGTGAAAGAGAGCATCGTCCCACAGTTTATCCTCAAATTGAAGGTTTGCTACCCAATGGTATTTTAAGAAGTCCAATATTTCTTGGAAATACAACAGCCGTTAACGTCGAGGCTTTCTGTATATTTCAGGAACGTTTTTATCAGTCTAGGATTGACAAGGGTGTCATCAAGGAGAACGATCTTGACCTCTATGTATTTGCTTCCAAGCCATCAAGTGGTGCCGCTATTTTCAAGTTCTAGAATTGTTTCAACTTCTTAGCCTTTTTTTTTTCACTTCTGATCGATGAAAACATTGTAGATTCTGACTAGGATCTTCTCCATGGAATAAAATCCCTTTGGCTTACATTCTGTTCTGAATAATATCAAAAGAATAATGACTTAGCCAAAGGGATTGTACCAAGTGAATAACAGTGGCACTAAAGTCGGTCTTTGTAATGTGTTTTTTTATTGTCCCATCTTTGTATATGCGATTTAAGCATAGAATAATCTTGTAAGACTTACAAAAGTCTCACTTTTGTGTGAGGTGGCAGGCCTTCCTTGAAATTCAATAATCCATTTTTTCACCCGGGATTGTTACTACCAAGGTTGTCAATTTAGCAGGTATCAAGTCATTATATCATTTTAGAGAGATTACATTGACATATTAAATATGTTAAAAATATTAAATGAAATTGATCAGTTACTATCTTTTTAGCCTTAGACTTGCCTTGTATATGATTTAATGTAGTAAATGATATTTGAAAAAATATCTTTGTAAGAGAGTGTCAATTTTGAGCAATGAATGTGCAGAGTCACCATGATGGTTAGGAATCTTGGTGGAATTGTATCTACTTGTTTCTTGCTCTGCCCTTGTCTTCCAGCAACAAAACTGTGAAGTTGGGTTTTTACACTAATGACTCTAGCATTAGAGTCACACAAACATCGGGGCCTTTTTCTGGATGACAGCTTGTTATGAATCTAACATCAACAAATTTAGCATCATCGATCATCATTAGTATAAAACGGTTAATTGCATAATTAGTATCACTTCTCTTATTTAAATGTAACAACACAATCTGGATAGCTGATTTGTGGAATGATCATTATTCATCTCATAATCTCTTAAAAGTTTTGTGATAACTAATTGCAAGAAAAATATTTATTAGATTTTCTCTAAAAATGAGTGATCATTAATTGCTTTTCAATGGACTACGGAGTCCATAATTTTATAGACTTTACGATTTATGAAAAGGGAGTGAACAGAACTGAATGCGGAAAATAATAGGGGGATTGCCCCTAAATGAAACGCATAAAACATTTGAAATGTGGGGAGCTTTATTCACATACAAATGATTCAGCATGCAAGGTGTCTCCTCCTGCGCTAAATCAAATTTTGTGGGGCCTACGCAGATATTGCCAATCAAAGTCCACATGCTTCTGCCCCCTCTCATCAAACGTCGGATTTTTTTTATGGACCACAATTACGTCTCTTTCATTGTCGCTCTCGAATTCGAACTTCGTTGTTGAAGTGTACATTTCATTTCATTTTATTTTGGCTCATAACCGACACTCCCCCGCAGCTTGTGTATTCTTCTACATGTCGGTGTCCTTTTTGTTGTTTTTTTCGTATACTAACATCAGACTGATATTCCGACGTTACAATTCATTCAAAATAATGGGTTTTGTTTTCTAACGTCCTGAAATGTTGATAAATATATGTATGCATTCGGGCTGTTGAAATGTCCATCGTTATATATATATATATATATATATATATATATGTATGTATGTATGTATGTATTATGCTTGAAGATTTAGTTTTCTTTTGAGAAAATTAATAGTAATTTTCTCTTTAGTTTTTTGTAATTTTTTACAAAAAAAAAATCGTTTAATGCAGAATTATTAATGAAGGTGTAAAATTTTCACTTTTTTTAGGAAAAAAAATTAAATTTGTTCTGTTGAAAGTGTAAAACTCATAAGAACTTGGGATTGAATTCAAGATGTAATATAAGGTAAAATTTCCAACAGATACCAAATATTACTTGAATCAAAAGACATCAAATTATTTATTGCAAAATATTTAATGTAAAATTTTTATTCTATCAATTAACAAGAACATAACAAGTTATTAAAAAATTGTATTTGTAATCAATAATTTTTTATCATCAATAAATAATTGTTAACAAAATTTATTAATTAACAATACATGGTGGTATAAAATTGATTTGCATTCGGAAAATCTCAATTCAAACAAAAACTAGTTGCGTCAAAGGAATTCAACCTGGCAATTATAAGGGACTGCATGATCTTCATGAAATTCTTTTGGCCCCTTAAACTAACCTACATTGGTGATGTAATTTAAGCGAAGATTATAACACATAGTTACTAATTTTTTTTTGCCTTAATAATTACTATTCATATCCACCATTTTTTTTTCAAAAAAAATGGTTGAATCACCAAATGTACATATACAAAGATCATAAATTAAATCATGAATGCAATAAAAAATATAATTTTTTTAAAGAATATCAAATTCTACTTAATTTATTCATGCAAAATTGTCACAAACATAAATAAATTTTGAGTTAACTTAGGTTAGAAGTCCAAATCATAAAATTAAGGAAATGGGAGGATTCCAAACCATAAACTAAATCATGAATGTAATAAAAAATATAAAATTTTTAAAGAATATCAAATTTTACTTAGTTTATTCATGCACAGTTGTCACATAAATATAAATAAATCTCGAGTTAACTTAAGTTAGAAGTACAAATCATAAAATCAAGAAAATGAAATAATTTAATTAAGAATTTAATGAGTTTTCCGTACATAAAATTTATTTATATATCAAGTATTTACTGATTCACATAAAATTTTATAGTCTTTTAAGGTAGAAAATATTCAATAAAATATCTCATAATTTATTAATAAAATTAATTTATCAATGAATGCATTGACTCAATGTATAGTAGAATTAGCCTAAAAACTTTTGCCAACTTTCTTCATTTTCTTCTATTAATTTTCAAGAAATAAAAATATAAATTTTATTCTAAAATTCACTATTTTTATTAAAAGCTATAATTTTTTTAAAAAAATTATATCTACCTCTTTAAAATTCATGTACGAAATAAGAGTATCTAATCTCATTATAAAATTGCTAGATTTTTCCTTTTTGTTACGTTATTTTTTGCCCTCCTAACATCTAAATTAAATCATGTCGGGTGCCTTTTTTTTTTTTTTTCATTTTTTGGTAAACAATCATGTCTGGTCCTTTCATAAAGTCAATCATCCGATTGAAATTAGGAAATCAGGAGAAGTTGCATCAAAATAAGACATCAAACATCAACCATTTTCCTTTTGAGGGAGTAAACTGAACTCAATTTCTAGCACATAGAAGTAAAATATAATTAGCGCAAAGGTATGGTAAAAAATGAGAATAGAATTTTGAAAGCAGTGGCAGGATTTAGTTTTAAACCAAAAGAAAAATAATGTTTATTTACAGCTCTTGCTTACATGTCTCTTTTAACGAACGCCAAAAATCAATAGATTAAAATTATCAATTTCCTCATACCTTTTTTATTCTACCGGTTCATTGTTAGAGAAGGCTGTTAAAATTATAATAAAATTAGTCCCGAACTTTCTTTTAATAATCTTAATAATTTAATTTTTTAAAAACAACCAGTGGATTGGTTATAATTTTGCTGTCTTATTCATGTGCTTGACTTTGATTATTTTAACCTTATATGCCGCTCGTTTATTTTTTTAAAGGACAGATAGTAGAGTAAGGATGATGTTAAATCGCTCTTAATTGATTAATCCAACTTAATCGATTAAAAATGATTAACATGTTAACATCAACATAATAAAAAAAATTTTAAGATCCAATTGATTGGTTAATGATAATTAAGAAGTTTTTAATCACATAACTGACTAATATGTTAAATCGCTCTTAATTGATTAATTAAATTTAAAGTTAATTGATTAAAAAAAATTAATATATTGACATCAATTGAAATTAATAATTTTTTTCAAAATTTGATTGATTGGTTAGTAGTAATTAAGAAGCTTTTAGCCACATAAAACCAAACCAATATTAATAAAGAAGTAAGTGAAATTAGCAAAATTTGATTGCTTGGTTAAGGGAATTGGAACTTATATTTCATATTTGTTAACAATTTTTATTATCAAAACTTTAAATATGAATTTTTTAAGTGTTAATTTTATATTATTTTTGAATGAAAGTTCATATTTCATGTTCAATGATTATGAAATGCACTATTATAATATTATAATTTTTAAAATTTCAAATCATCAGCAACTCACTTTTATCAATCGAAACTGAAATAATTAGTTAAAAGTTTGATGATTGGTTAAAAAAGTATAATAGCAATTAGAATCGATTAGCTAAGAAAATAATCTTAATCGTTTGTGATCCCTTCTATGTTAAGGATTAATAATTAAGATTTAGGATAATGATTCAAATTTTGAATATGAATTTTGTTGGAAGAGAAAAAAATTATTAATATTCTAATTTTTGAGATGATCATCTCACTCGATGATTAAAAAAAATCTATAGTTCAAAGCATTGTTTGATGTCTTTATTTCTAAGTCCAAAGTTACTTTTATAATCTCTTAACAATAAGGAGACGTCTATTTTATCAAATTAATCAACGTTTACAACAGCCAATCAAAGTCATGCACTCAACTTTCAAAACGGATAATGCTTAACTTTCTTCATTAGTTAAACAATAATTAATTAATAAAATATTTGGTTTCAAAACTTATATTAGTAAAATAAGTTTAAATTACAATTAGATTGCACTAAAAACCTAAGTTATAACCAATAATTGATTAGTTCAATGAGAGAAGTTTATGTCTCAAAACATTTCAGATTCGGTAAAAGATTTTAACTTCAATTTTTGGAGACATTTTTATTGAAAAAAGTTTATCATGTATTGCCTACATCCAAACAAGGAATAACCTCATATCTAATAAAAAAATGTGCGAATATCTTGAGTTAGGGGGAAAAAAGTCATCATAAGTGTACTAAAAAGAATTCATATTCTCGTATTTTCTGTCTGCCGTCCAGACTTGCAATGGATTATAGTAACAATGAGTTTAAATAATATATTAGAGCTCTAAATTTTTATTTTCTATGTCGTGAATGTTTTTAAAAAAAAAAACCTGCATAGTTGGAATGAGTATTGAGTCGATGGATAGGTCATATTATGAGTTTCGAGATCCTCACAGCATGCATCTTTCCCTTCGGGAAATAGTACATTGGCCCCACAAGTTCCCCATTCTTTTTTGAGGTGGATTCATGAATGTGCCAAGTTTGCAGATTCAAAACAATTAATAATATTTAGGTAATATTTTGGTACATATTAAAAAAATTATAAACTTCCGCGAAAGATTAATATGTAGAAAGTAATAATATTTATAATTTATTTAAAACTGTGTAAATTTTTTTACAAAAAAGGAAAATTATATGTATGTATGGATATCACGTATAACCGTTATACGAAAATTTTTAACTATATTATTGAAAATTGTATAAATTTATTTAATATTTTTTTTATATAGGTCACAATTTCCAAAAAAAATTATAAGGAGTATGAATTTTTTTTACAAAAATTATAAGTATTATTTAATGTGTCCAAACATAACTCCCGATATTTTTATAAAGTTTAGTTTTAGGACAAATTATGATATCCCTTAAAATTTCATCTAATTACATTTAATATTTCCCATTTTTCTAAAATTATACACCTTTACTCCTTTGAAGTATTTTTACTGTTGTAAAATATAATAATACTAGCTTGTAACCCATGAATTGCACAAGTTTAATTAATTTTTGTTGATAATAATTTATAATATAATCTTAAACTTTTAAATTATAAGGTATTCGAACAACTAATATAAAATATATCCATATATTTATATCAATTAACAAATCATAATATTGACATAATTATATTCGATTAATAGGATGTACAATATATTTTTTTAACTTATTGTTAATCAATAACGTTATCATATTGTTATGATATTATATTAATAGTGATTGTTACTACAATGAGAAGAATGCATACACATTTAAATATTAAAATAAATTAAATTTAAAAAAAATAATGTAAAATTATATATATATATATATATATATATATATATATATATAAGAAATAGCATTTATTTATATGAAATTAAATGTATATATATATCAATCCTTAATTCTATGTAAACATAAATTGCTATAGATAATTAAAAAAATATTGTCTAATTTATAATCTTTCCAAATACTTTTCAAATAAAGAATATTTAAATAATTAAATACATTAATCTTCCCAAAAGTTATATATTGTAATGTAAACGCATATATGCTAATATAGCAAGGGTTGAAATTCAACTTGCAATAGAAACATAAATATATATTTTCTTTTAACAAAAATTCAAATGTTTATATATTTCAATCTTTGGCAAAAAAAATTTGCATTATATACCTTCTTAATGTTGAACATGTAAAATTTTTTCATTTTATCAATCTATAATGGAAAGATAAATATACATCAACCTTATGCCATATTTAGAATTATAAAAAAAAATAACTCACTTTATATAGTGAAAGCAAGTCATGCTTAGTAAATTTACTTCATATAAAAAAATTTGATACAAACTACAAAACTTGTAAGAAAAAAATGGCTTATAAGTTCAAAGGAATGGCTTATTAGAATGAAATTCTCCTTCACTTATTTCTTTGGTTGAAGAACAACATTATGTAAACTCATTGTTTAAATCTATTATCACTCATATAACTATTTTAAGCAAAATATTGCACGTTAATGTTTTCAAATAGAATAATATCTAATTTTATTATAATATTAAAATTTTAATATTATTGTAAATTATATTTTAACATAGTGAACTTAATGAATGTCAAAAATTAAAAAGTAAATTTTTTATTTAAAAAATTTCTTAACATAGCTATGCCATATATAATTGCATAGGAAGGAGTTAAAGAAAAAATGGTATTAATAAAAAAAATCAAAAACACATAGAACTATTTTCAAAAAGATCAATACTCACCAATTAACAACCATAGTGAAGTAACATATTAAAAGGAATCACTAAAGACAATCGATGACTACTAAAATGGTACCATAATGATATATTAAGTGGTTATTGTCAATAGTAAAATAATGTCACGTAAAAATTAAATGACTTGTTTGATTGAAGTTAAGATTAATTATATATTTTAAGATTTGAAATTGAGAGATATGAGAAAAAAGTAAAATGAATGAAGGTTAGCCAACAAAAAAAAAAAGATAAGGCAAAGAAATTGTTACTAAGGACTTGAATATCTTTCAATGATGTACCATAAAAATAGAAATAAAAATCAATCGAAAATGAAGGCATGACTTTTGTTTGAATAAGAAGAAAACATATGAAAATTAAAAAAACTTTGTAAATAAAGGACAAAAATCAGAAAAGAATATGAAAATGCAATAAATGAGGGGGAAAATTTCTCAATTCAATATAAATTGTTATATATAAATGGGAGATTTAAATTTAAAAAATGTTATAAATCAAATAAAAGAATTAGAGAGATTGTGTAAATAAAGTAAATAAAAAAAGAAATTAAGAAAATTATTCCATAAAGGAAGAAAATTAGAAGGCTCAATAAATTAGGAAAATAGATTAGAAGGATTTTGAAAATATAATAAATGAGGAAAAAGAGGGATTTAAAGGTTTTTTTCTTAATTTAATATAAATTGATATACATAAATAAAAAATTTAATCTCTTATACTGATTGTGTATATGTAACTTATTGCAATACAATATTTATTGAGAAGAAATGACAAGTTAATATGTAACAAGTTATAAGAATGATACTTAACAAAAAAAAAAGATAAAAAATATCATGACAAATATATACTATATAGATTAACTTGTAAACTGCAACCCTTTCTCTAATTCCATTATTTATAATTGGAAGACCATTTCTCTATATTTTTATGTATATATATACCTTTTTTTGAAAAATAAAAATATCTCTTATTTTTTATATAATTTTGTTACAATATTTTTATAAAAAAATTACAATAAAATGATCTTCCAATTATAAGGAATGTTATTAAAAAAAAAATTATAATTGAGAATTAATATTATAATAATTCATAATGGTGAATGTGTTTCAAAGAATAAAAATGTATAATTTTAAAAAAATAAATGATATAAAATAAAATTAAGCCAAGGCTCAAAGAACATCAATATAACTTGCCTTTCTTTTTTTTTCTTTTTAAAAGCAGTGACGAACCAAGGGAGACTATCAGTAAGCTTGGCTCCAAAAAGTTTCGATATGTTTATTTTTATATATAATAATTTTATATTGATCTTTCAAAAATATAAAATTTGTATATATTTTATTGAAATTGGAATCGAAAAATTCTAATTCCGCTGCCGTTTAAGAGTGAGTGTATACCTGTTTATGTGTTAAACGGAACCAGTGTGATTTATGAACAAGTTTAAGAGTGCATTTTTTGCATTTATTTCGTCCAAATAAAATTTTATCCGGGTGTGTTTTTCAATAAAATTAAACTTGAGCTCAAAGAGGACAAAGACGGATATGTACATAAGTAAACCTAAATTAACAAGAATTGTGGATCGACTAGATCGTCATTGACATATCCTATTATTTTTTTTAAATTATACTTTATTCACTTATAATTTTATTTTTTATTTATTTATCTGTAATTTTAAGAATTACAAATTATTCATCTACATTTTTAATTATTAATATTCTATGCATCTAAATTATTTTTATTTAAAAAATTAATTAAAAATTTACCTGATGTGCACATGATCCCTTGACCCTAATCATAATTATTTTGTACAAAATTTGCAAATCACTTCCTCACTTATATATAAGGGTGCAAACGTCTACCAAGGACTTAAGTCTTAACTTATATGAAAAAACTTATTTATATAAAGAAAAATCAGATTAAAATTATTAAATAGACCTATTTAAATAAATAAATTAGAATTATCTTGCTGATAGGTCTATTAGAATAGCTTATTTATAAATTTATAAATTATAAATAATATATATGAATATATTATATATATAGTATAAATATTTCTATATATATTTATATATTTATGTATATAAACTTAACCAGGTCATTAAATAATTTTAAATCTTAAAATTAATTTAGTTTACTAATATAAAAATTTTATTTATATAAATAAATTTTTAATTAAATTAACAGATAACTTATTTAATACATTAAGTTGAACCTGGCCTTATATAATCATAATAATCTAATCTCAAATTAATAATTTAAAAAATAAATTTGATTTATTTAGAGCAAAATCTACCTTGATCCAAGAGAAGGAAATCCTATGTTCACCTCGGCATAGAACAATTCTTCTAACCGCCTTGACTTGTTCTGTTTGGTGCGTCGCTCTGGCGACTTGTGCTGCTCTTGGTGTCTCTTTCTCTTAAGCACTCAAGACAAGAGAAGAAGTCGACTGAGAGCAACGTCAAGGGAGAACAACAAATTTTCTACGGCCGAATTAAAGTTTGAGATTTGCTTCTGATTAAGAGTTTTGAAGTAAGAAATTATTATGGAATAGTTAATAAGCAAAACGACATGTTTTTTTTTATTATTTTTCGCTAATTTGTTTGGGCAGAAAATAATTCAAATAAGTAAAATATTAATAATTAAAAATATAGATAAATAATTTATAATTCTTAAAATTTTGTGAAAATAAAATAAAATAAAATAAAGGTGAAATTATAAATGAATAGAGTGTAATTTTTTTAACTTTTTATAATAAAACTAGTTAATTCAATAAGTTTTAACGCACAAAAATTATTGAATTTCAGTAGGCAGAAACTAGAGATTAAATTTGAAAATTTCTATATGTGGGATGATATTGATATCTTATCTTCTCACTCTTGTACAAGCTAGGCATCTAGAAGGAGGGCACGTTGGTTCATTCATTGTGGTAGAATTTGAAAATTTCACAAAACTTCTATTTATTTATTTTAATTGACTATATATATGATTGATGGTTGATGTTTGTGACAAACACCTTTTGCTATTTTAAGACTTGGCTATACTTTTAGGCTACATTCAAAGACATGTGCACATTCTACATTAATCATACCTCAATCCTATGAGAACACGCTATCTATATTGTTAAGTTATATGCGATTTGGTGACCCTTTTTTAATATTATAATTTAATGATTGGTACATCACATTATAAAATGAGAAAAACAACTATTTGGTGAAAATGATATTAAATAGTGAACAATAAACACTTGTCATCCACTACTATAAGGTTTGAGTAATTTATTAATTTCAAACTTTTATTATTATTAATGTGAAACTAGTAAGAAATTATTACTATTTGTGATAAAGAATTAGAATAACTTGTTAAGCTTAAACCTTCTCATTGCTAATATATAATATAAACGCATGCCAAAATATCAATGCAACAAATTTTCAATTTCAAGACCGTAAAAACCTTTCCAACCAATAATCATGTCAATTCGCTGAATTAAAATGATTTTTGATTTACATCACATCGAAAGTAACAAAGGTATTATCTTTAAATATTATTGAGTTATAGTCGATACCTTAATTGTAATTTTATGTATATATGTATTAAATAAATTATTATTTTTATTATTAAAAAATTATTAAGTTACAGCAAATGGAACATATCCCAATCAGGGGGGAGGGGGGGGGGGGAAGCAACTATTTAAGTGTTAAAGTGGTTTATAATTTATTGAAACCCTCGGACCCCTTCATCCGTTGAGTTTTCATTCTTAGAATAAAACTTGGATCTATGAGTTCTCACAAATCATTTAAACCCTAATTATTTATTTGTCTAAAAATAAGATTTCTTATTTCAATTATATTTATTTCATTATAAAACTCTTCACTTTAATAAAAAGTTTTATCAAAATTTATTTTATTTGATATAAAATAAAATATATGTTATATAACAAAAAATTTATCATTATTTTAATTTTTTTTATCATGATATTATTAAAATTCATCTTTTAATTAAAATTTATATTTTAGATATTTCTCAAGAGACATATGAAGTGAAAGAAGTGCTATTACATGAGAGATCAGATGAAAAATCATAACCATGAAATTTTATATTTGATAATCATGATTAAAATATAATTAAAAGTTATATAATCATTTAAAAATGTCGTGTAATCATTTAAAAAAGTTATGTTTTAATCTTAAATTAATTGTTTAATATGAAATATCATAGATACGATTTACTTGTTTCACTCTCCTATAAAAATAAAAATAATATTCTCACTTAATATGCTTCTTATTTTTCAATATGTTTCTAATTAAAAATTAACTTAAATAAAATTGAAATTACTATTTTATCATAATTTTCCAATAATAAAATTCATTCACATATAAGTTGCAATCAGATTTCCGAAGCAAAATAAATTTAATTCTGAAAATTTTGATTCCAAGCGTAAACGACTTATTCACAGTGATGGGCTTACTCATTCTCCCCCATTTTCTTGGTAATAATACGAAAATTAGGGTGAATTGCGCACAACTCTCCTCTACTTTTCTAGATATATGATTTACTCTTTAATCTTTATAGTATTAAAACATGCTACTTGTTTATTTAATAATGCACATGATCATTCTCCATTAATTCTTCATTAGTTAAATAAAATCAATATATAATTTTCACATATTTTAGTTTCTTTGTAATATTAAAAAAATTATGCTAATTTTAAAAAGGTTTCATAATTTTCTTTCTCCCTTTTATAATATCAGAAAATGAAAATTATGATTACTAGCTATATAATCATAGGTTTTATTTTCACTTAATCACTCTTCTATCATAAAATAAGTATTATCTGAATTACCTTATTTAAAACATTCATAATTCAAAGAGAAAAAAATTTTATCTACCTTTAATATTGGTAACTATTTCACAAATTATATTTTCATAATTAAATTGTTATTCAATCACTATTATTAACAAATTGCAAATAAAATAAAAAAATTACTATATCACAAAATATTTTATGAATACAATCCTTTAACGTCTATACATCAAAATTCTTTAAATATATTGTATATGATTAACATATATTTGATTTCTCCTTGACAATTAATAGAATTCATCTTCCCTCCTTAATACAAAAAAGGACCTTCATTTTTTGCTCAATTTTATGTTTGAAATGATAGAAATTTGCTCTCATAATCAACATATGTTTTCTATGAACTAAGGCAAATTTATAGTAAAAAGTATTAAATTATTGTATCAGAACAACGAAGTTAAATCATGTTTTTTAAGGATAAGAAATTTACAATAAAATTTCCTTTTGTTAATTTCAAATGAAATAATTAGAGTTCAAAATTTTTGCTTCAATAGAGATAAAATTTTAGAATAATAATTAAAATAATGAATAATTTAGAAGAAAAATTAAGAGATTTTTATAAAATTAATATTAATTTTTTAATATTAGAGAAAAATTAAATTATGTGAAAATTTTATATTGATTCCATAAAAAATTAAATAGAAAATTAACATTAGAGGTTATGTATATAATTAAATAAATGTAATGTTATGTGGATTATTAAATAAATACATTTGAATATTTTAATAATACATCGCATATCAAGAAATATATGAGGTGATACTGATATGTAATTTCTCATAAAATTACCTCCCTTGAATAACAGGATAAGAATCAAAATTAGGAAAAAGAATTAAAATTCATGCGAAATGCCTAATCACCAGCTGTCGGCGGTACTTGCTTGCCTCTGTTTCTGCGTCGGATTTCCATAATTTCTCTGTATTTATATATTGTTTTCTAAGATACCACATGTAGAAGAAGAAACAGAAATAATTGGGATTTTTATTAAAATCCTAAAATTTCCAGTATTTGCCCGGTTGTTTCCGGGCTTCCTCTCTCGCTTCCTTCCTTTTGCCTGAGAAATTTCCAAGACTCCTCCATCGTTGACGGTGAATGCTTAATTTGCAACATTGGATCTGGGGTTCCTTAGTTTTCTCTCAAAGGTATCAAATTTGTCATGATTTCCTTCCTTGTTCTTCGTTTATTGATATTATTATATTAATCGAAGCTGGTGTTGACTTTCTCAAATTTCATGGGTTTTGATTTGTTTTGCATTTATTGATGATCAAAGGGTATAATGTAAGTATTCATGAGCTTAGCTTGTAGCTTTTTGGTGCGGTTCATTGATTATATATATTTGGTCTTTTCTTTTCCTTCCCATCCCGTCATTGATTTTTTCCTTCCGCATTTGATGGGCGTTCCTGCTTTTATTTATTTATTTATTTTTGTTGCTTTCATCTTCAACATTCTCAATTGCTTTTCGGACTTCTGTTTTTGCCATATTTCTGTTGCTGCCTTTTTTCACAGGGATTTCCTATTTTTTCCTTGTTCCTAAGTTTTGATTGATGATTTTGGCCAGCATGAAGTTCCTTTCCTTTTTTGGTTTATTCTTCTGTCTCTTTATGTTAACGCCACCTTCTCCAATATAATGAAAATTAACCTTAAAACTGCACAAGTTTGATAATTTGGCATGTAATTGACGAAATTCTGTCTATATTACAGAATCAGCTGATTTTTAGATTGCAACGTTACAGTTTTGAAGGATTGATACCACAACCGTAGATCAAGCAGACAAGCTGGAAAGTAAGAAGAAAACAAGGCTCTTGATAGTCAATATCTGGTTGATTATTGTTTGAAACGTGTGTAGTATGTAAACATGGGAGGCACACTTAAAGCAATTGTGTGTTGAATTGCAAGCGGCCTCCTTGATGATTTGTGGTCATTTTTTCCTTTAGTTCATAAAATCCATCAAGGGGGTCATACTTTGTTAAGTTTGAATTCAGGCGTACAGTATTTGGAGGGAAGTTTGTGCAGTGTAACAAGTAGGAAAAGTTGAATTTGGTTTGTGGTCTTGGAATGGATCATATAAGTCCAAAGGACAAGGATACTAAAGTTGATCTTGAAAGTGGGTTGCTAGCAAACCAAGATGATTCAACCAAAGTCCGTTCTCCAGATAGTGCAAAACAAACAAAGTCACCAATTGCTAAGCTTTTTGGTGGGATTTTTGGAGGTTCTGTGAAGGGTGAAGATCAGCCAAGCTTGCAATGTATTGATCCAAATTTAAATGGAGTTCCTACCGTGGATGTGATGAAAGTGGCAAATACGCCATTGGCTGGGCAAGACTCAGTTAATCATGTAAACAAGATCCCAGTGAAAGAGAAACGTAAGAAGAGCAGCAACAAAAAGGCCCCAAAACCTCCAAGACCTCCACGAGGTCCGACATTGGATGCAGCTGACCTGATACTAATCAGGGAGATCTCTGAACTTGCCCTGTTGAAGCGTGCAAGGATTGAGCGCATGAAAGCCTTCAAAAAGATGAAAGCTGCCAAGGCATCATCCTCATCTTCTTGTGGCGGCATATTTGCCATGATTTTAACCATTATCTTCTGTATTGCAGTAATATACCAAGGTAACTTGTGTAATAGAAGTAAATTTTATCATGCATGTGGTGTTTAGAACGAAATAAATGAGGTTTAGGTTTGATGTAACATGACTTAATAGTGTTATAATTGGTAAGTTGCAGACAATTTTTTGACTCGGCAGTCCTAACAATCTTGGTTTATACATATACACCTATGCCTATCATTATTGTATATTGAGCTAGCCAACTAATTACATGTTGAACAAAATTTTCCACCTCGGCCTTTCAAGTATGTTCAGCATTAACTGTTATTTGCCTTTTCTTGATAGCCTAATGATTCTGCATTCAATCTTAAGTTATGAATAGTCAAAATATTGGATATGTTGGATTTTGGGAGAAGAAGAAAAAGGATGGGAAAAGGGGAATCATTTACAAATACAGCAATCCTGTGAGTGGATGAGCACGTGGACAACTCTGCATGATTGATATTTTGTGAAATATTAGACTTGCTTCTAAAGACCTTTATCAACTAAAAGATAGAGTTTTTTGAACTAGAGGTTTTCTTCCCTTATCTGTATTTTATGCGGTTCACTTGGCACTCACTGCTGTTTACAAGACCATGTTTTATGATTTATACATTCTTTCATCCATGTTTACCAATTTCTCAGTAATTCCAGCTTCCCTTTGAGTTCTATTTAGAGAATATAGTAACTTTCAGGGTTCTTATTGTCTTCACATTTTCTTTGCAGGCATGTCTTCTGGAAAAAATCCAGTCCAAATTGTCCAGGGATCTCCATTGTCACCCAGTGTAACAGATGGAAGTCTAATTTCTGTTCAAAATCACATCAATCCATCTGCAACTGACTCCAACGCCCCTCTCTCAGACTTTGGTTCAGAATCTCCCAAGTAAGTTGAAACAATGCACTTTTTGTTCTAACTCTCCCAAGAAGCACATTTTTCGCAGTTTTTCTGGGCTTGATGGCTTGTTAGAGTGTGGCTTTGCTCCCATCAAGTCCTGGGTTTGAAACCGGCAGAGAGAAGAAAAGATGCACATTTTTCTTCTTCAGTTTTTGATTTTTTACTTGGCATATGCATATATGAATTTGCCTATTATAGCAACCTACTAACATCAACTTGTCTACCTATGTTCTCTTGCAGTTCTGTACAGCAGGTTGCTGGCTCGGATTTTCCAGAAAATCTGAAAAGAGGCGCGCGATAAGCAGTCCTACAGATTGCTTGTGTTCATGGAAGAAAAAAATGGTTCAGTGTCATTGTGCTTCTCAGTTCTTCCACGAATGGTTTTCCTTATTGATTCTAATAATTTTCTTGAGACTAAATATGTTGGGTAATTTTTCCCCTTCATGTACATTAACCAGATTTAGGGGGTGAGTTAAATTACCACAACAGTATTGTTAGTGTCGTTCATTTTGCGGAATATGTGCTGTTGCCTCCTTAGCAACTTTCAGGATGTTGTGTTACTGTGAGAATATACCAATGAAATATAGATTTGGAGCTTTGTAGCCTTTTATAATAATAACTCTACATCATTGTTTCAAGATTGGATCAAGAGCGAATCTGAAAAGTTATTGAATCATAGGATCAGAATTTTAGAAAATATTTTTTGTAGGAAAATATCATTTGCATATATATTGATGAAAGAGTGACATGCAATCTATATTTATAGATAAAAAGAGATTATACCCAGAGTAAAAATAATAGAGGGAAGTAAATTTTTAAAAAAATTACTTTTATTAAATTTTTTATAATTAATGTTAAATAAATAAAATATTTTTTATTATTTTAATATTTTATAATTATATTTTACGGAAAATATTTTTTGTATTGCAATGAACAGAATTTTAATCTGATTTGTTTAACTGCATTAACTAATAGATAGACTTGATTACATTATAAATAAGAGTTTAAATATTTTATATAAATTAATTAAACAATGAATAAATTATGTAAATGAGTTTATGGTTCATAAATATGAGTTTATTAAACGATTAATAAATTATGTAATCATATTTTAAAACAGGTATTACGTGCAATTACATTCAAAATCAATTACATCACCGCTGCAAAATATACAAGCTTACAATTATTTTTATGTCCACAAATTTTCATTTTGATTGGTTTGATTGGATGTAACCGGTGATCGGAGAGTAAGAATTTCTCAATAATGAGCCCGAAGGTGAAAAAAATGATATGTAAATTGCTCGCTGGTCCTTTCTTCTTCTTTTTTTCTCTTCTGGTCCTTTCAAATTTAATCTTCTGCTTTGGAGCTCTAAATCTAAGCAGGATCTAAGTTGAGTTGTAATGGCATCTTCTTGTTAGTTTCTTATGATCACATTTATCAAATACATTGCATTTCAATATTGTAATTTTTAAAATATCCATTAATAACTACCGATAATAATTTGATAGTAACTTTTTTAACAAATAATAAGTAATTTGCGATAGTAAGTTTTGAATAAGGTAAGTAACTATTTTATAACTAAATAATAAATTAAGAAAGTAGTGTGTGTGGTTGTATACTATCTTCGGTGATCTGTGACTATTAGTACTATTCACTCTTTTTTATTTAATGAGAAAATAATAGGAAAAAATGCAGATTCCTATCTAATTTTAGAACAGTTGCATTTACTGTTGACAATTATAAATTTTTGCAATCAATCATCAAAATGTCCAAAACTATTCATAATTGATAAATTGCATCCATACTAAATCTTTTTCTATAATTTCAGAAGAATTTAAATATCATATTATACTAACACAAAAATGAATATGCAACAAAGCCATATGCTTTTACATTAGCATTGAACAAGCAAATCATGTTAAAATAACCAAAATATCCTCAAAATGGGGAAATTGAAAAAATAGTTACCAAATGGATTCACTCCCAAATTTAAGCGACAAAGCCTTCATATTATATTTAATTTTGCCATAATTTTGCAACAAACTAAGCATGTTTATCCCCTCGAATACTTATAAAATAAATTTTGAATGTTATTTATGGCTTATGAATAGGTTTTATGAATAATTGCAAAAATTAATGAATACAGCTACCTCAAAAATAAAGAAAGTAATTTTCATTTCGCTCCTATTAATATTAAGAGAAAATTAAAATTTATCTAGTTTGAGTTTGCTTTTTTCACTTATGATCAATGAAATGACGAGTTGATATCAATAAAAATTTTAAATATATGATGTTAAATCTACCTTTCAAGTCTTACTCTCTTGTAACAAAATCTGATTTTGTGTGATTTAATAGAGGAAGAATAAGATTATATAATAAAAGCATATAAATTTTACATTCTTTTACATAAATTAAAATAGTCGAGAGGATTAAAGTGTTAATTAAGTATGTTAATTTTGATATTTCAAATTATAAGCAGCAAGCTTGAGGCATACCACAAATAGATAAACTATATTTTCCCTGACATGATATATATTAATTGAAAACTAGAAATGTTCATAATTACAAGCGTTTTCTACTGAGAAAGTAACTAATGAACCAAACCCAGAAAAATCGCATCAATCAGATTCCAGAAAAATCCATGGACAAAGAGCACGACCTAGAACTGTATTTTCAGAGATATTTTTAATTATATTCTAATATTTTAATATTACGTCCGTTTACATTTAACATCAAGGTTGAATAAATGTTAAAATTTACAAATGATTGCCTGACTTGTCAAAATACAAGGATAATATTAAAAATTTTAATATTACAGTTAAATTTTAAAAAAAAAATTCCTGCAACACCGTAATTTTGCAGACGCTTAGCAAAATCTGTTATCTGAGACATCAAGTCCATGTTTCCAACCAGCATTAATATTAATTTGTTTAACTTTCCACTAGTTTTTTATGGTTTGGATGGATTAATAATATTGTTATGTATTGGCTTTTTGTAATTAAAATTATTGTAAGAATTTGAAGACAAAAGATGAAGGTTAGAGACTTCATCTTCGTTATATTGGATCGGATCAAATCAAAGGTTATTAAATATTAAGAGTTGGAGTAAATTTATAAAATGTAATATAATAGATATAAAAGATTATCGTTAAATATTGAATGTTGAAGCAAATTTGTAAGTCTCAATTCATCGTAGGGACTTCATCTTTGTTATTTTAAATTAGGTACTAATTATAAATTAAAAATTATCAAATAGTAAAAGATTGGGCAAATTTATATAATCCAATCTAATAAGGACAAATGATTGTCACTAAATACTGGAATGTGAGATGATTTTGTAAAGCTTAATCTAATAACTAGAAGGTGAGGAAAATTTAAAAAATTAAATTTAATGAATATAAAAAATTTAAAACTAAATCTCATACCTTATTTTTAGTTCATAAAGGATTCAATCCAATAGATATAAAAGATCTAGTACTTAGATTCCATTTGTTTTGTCAAAAAAAGTGTTTTTCTCAGAAAAATATCATTTATATATATATATATATATTAATAAAAAGATAATATGTCATTTATATTAATGATTAAAAAATGATACTTAAAAGTTTAGAAATAAAGAAAAATAAATTCCCTTTTATAATAGAAGAAGTTGTTTTCTCCCAATTCTTTATGTTTAACATCAAATAAGTAAAATACTTTCTTTTTATTTTAATATTTAATAGCTATATTTTGTAGAAAATTCTGATGAAATAAATGAATCCTTAACTTCAAATCTCCTAATTCTTCATATTTAACATCAAATAAATAAAATATTTTTTTTTATTTTAATATTTTATAACTATATTGTGTAAAAAGTATTTTTTGATGAAATAAATGAATCTTTAATTTCAAATCTTATTTTTCAATACATATAATATTTTCAACACAAAAATTTCAATTCATATAGCATTTTAAAGGGGAAAAGTGTGTTCAATTCAATGGTATAAAAAATTTGGTAGTCAATTTTGAATATCATTTTTTGTGTATACAATATTTTAGAATAAGAAAAAAGAAAGGAGAACCAAAAAAAATGGAGATTGAGCATTTTTTAAACAAAAATTTCAATTCATCTACCAATTTTTCATGGTTTGGATGGATTAGCAACTATTGTTATGTATCGGCTTTTTGTAATTACAATTATTGTAAGAATTTGAAGACAAAAGATGAAGGTTAGAGACTTCATCTTTGTTATATGGAATCGAATCAAATAAAAAATTATTATTAAATATCGGAAGGTAGAGTGAATTTATAAAATTTAATTTAATGAATATAAAATATTATCATTAAATACTAAATATTGAAGTGAAATTGTAGGGCTCAATTTCATCGTAGCGACTTTATCTTTGTTATTTTAAATTAGGCATTAATTATAAATTAAGAATTATCATTAAATATTAGAAGGTTAGGCAAATTTATATAGCTCAATCTAATAAGGATAAATGGTTGTCACTAAATATTAGAATGTGAGATAAATTTGTAAAACTTAATCTAATAGCCGGAAGATGAGGAAGATTTATAAAATTTAATCTAATAAATATAAAAAATTTATAACTAAATTTTACATCTTATTTTTAGTTCATATAATATTTTTGAAGGAAAAAAGAATTCAATTTAATAAATATAAAAGATTCAATACTTAGTTTTAAATTTTATTTTCGATGTATATTATATTTTTGAGACAAAAATTTCAATTCGTATAGCATTTTAAAGGTAAAAAAAAGGGTTCAATGCAATGGTATAAAAGATTTCATGCTCAATTTTAAATTTCATTTTTTGTGTATATAATATTTCAGAAGCCAAAAAAAAAGAAATTGAGCATTTCTGAAACAAAATTTTCAATTCATATCGAATTTTGAGGGAAAAAAGGATTCAATTAAATGATATAAAAGATTTGATACTCAATTTTGAATTTTTTTATGTATATAACATTTCCAAAAAAGAAAAGCAGGAAAACTTAAAAAAAGGGAAAATCGAATGGAGAAGCCCAAAAGTGGAAAGGAAAAAAAAAGGGAAAGACTTGGTACTCAATTTTAAATTTTATTTTTTTATATAGATAACATTTTCAAAAAAGAAGAGCGGGAAAACCCAAAAAAAAGGGAAATTGAATAGTTGAGAAGCCCAAAAGTGGAAAGGAACGGAAAAAAAAAGAGGGAAAAAAAGATATTGAGCATTTTTTAAATAAAAATTTCAATTCATATCACATTTTAAGGGGAAAAAAGGGTTTAAATAAATGGTATAAAAGATTTGGTACTCAATTTTGAATTTTATTTTTTTTATGTATATAACATTTTCAAAAAAGAAGAGAGGGAAAATTCAAAAAAAAAGGAAAAATCGAAGAGTGAAGAAGCCCAAAAATGGAAAGGAAAAAAAAAGGGAAGGACTTGGTACTCAATTTCGAATTTTATTTTTTTATGTATATAACATTTCCAAAACAGAAAAGTGGGAAAACCCAAAAAAAAAAAAAGGAAAATCGAAGAGGGGAGAAGCCCAAAAGTGGAAAAGAAATAAAAGGGGAAGGGGTTTGAACCCGACGTGAATCGAACACGCAACCTTCTGATCTGGAGTCAGACGCGCTACCATTGCGCCACGGATCCACGGCTGAGATAGGCGTCTCTGACATTATTAATAACAATAATTAGGGTCGAGCTTCACTTCTCCATCTTGCTTTTCTTCTTCAAAATTCAGAGTAAATAGTGTTAATTAACATGGAAAAATATTGTATTTAGGAGCAAAAGTTAAAAAGAAGAGATAAAATTAATAATTCTATTTCTAAAATTGTAACATATTGATAAAATGACCTTAAATTATATAAAGTTAGAATTTTATATTTGAATAATAATATATATATACAATTTTATTATTCAACACAAATAATTTCAGCTCTTAATAATATGATTAAAGAGAAAATTGTATATATAAACCATTATTCAATGATAAAATTATAATTTTATGTCATGGAATAATGGTTGGGCTTATTCTCCTTTTATTCACCAAAGAGAGAGGGGGCCAGAAAAAAAAAAAAAAAACTTATACAAGTTCACAGAACAAGATTTTGAAGTACAAATTGAGAATCACTTCGCACTGTGTAGACTAGTTTTGGTATCTTTTATTTATCTTACAAAGATAGAAAAGTGATTTAAACGTATTTGATTGCAAAATACTCATTCGAAAAATTATATCAAAATATTGTAAGACTTGACAATATTCTATGATGTTGAAATCTAGGCAATGAACAATCAACAAGAATACAAAATAAAAAATTAAAATCCTCCTTACCCCAAAAAAAAAAAGAAATGTAACTGTTTTGAATTCTCTTGGATGTCACAATCTTTAATAAAAAAATTCTGGAAATGAGTATTTATAAATTTAAAAAATTATATTTTTAATTGTTTATTATTTATTTAATTATGAATTTTTTATTTTTTAATAAAAAATTATGATGTTTCATTTTATTCTCCAGAATATATTTTGTACTTAAAAAAAAAAGAGATAAGTTTGCTAATTTCACAGTAGACTAGCACTTACTTTAGAGGAGCTCATTCATTATTGGTCGAAAAAATTTAACAAATTTCGTGACAAATAAAATTCAATTTTAAATATGAATCTATTCCCTTAAACATTAAAATAATATTTTCAAATGCACCTTAAATTACTTATCTAGCTATTAAAATTCACAGTAATCTATTACACATTCAATAAATGATTATAGAATTTTTAGAGATATTTGATCGCATCTTTTTAATTTTTTTAATAATTAATTATAGGTAATAATTTTAATTAATAAAAGTTAATTTGATTAGCTTTTATTCTAATCAGGATTTCAGAAAGAAAAAATATTAAAATTTATGCTTACATCATCCTCATATTTGCTTTTGTCATCATATCCGTACTCCAACAAGAATACAAGTTTTCACTCCTCCCTCTGTTCCACCCTCTAGTAACGTACAACTAAAATTAATTTTTCTATATATCGTTGAAATAAGAATAAATTATATATGATTAAATATTCAATGATAATAGTAGCATTACTTTCTCTCTCTCTCTCTCTCTATATATATATATATATTTTAAATTTTAACATTAAAAAAATCATATTAAATTTATTAATTTAAAATTGAATTGAATTGAATTTTTCATAGAACAAGACTTTTTGATTTTTTTATTTACAAAATTTAATTTAAAATTTTATTTAAATAAACCAAACTTTCGGCTACCGCTGTCCATAGTTACATGTATGGGGAAATCTCCTTTGACATGTATAACTAAAATTAATTTTTCTATATATCGTTGAAATAAGAATAAATTATATATAATTAAATATTTAATAATAATAGTAGTAGCATTACTCTCTCCCCCCCCCCTCTCTCTCTCTCTCTCTATATATATATATATATATTTGAAAAAAATTATATTTTACTCCCTCCAATCTTATAAAACTTTATAAAATATTTTTTATATGTCATTGAAATAAGAATAAATTATATATAATTAAAGATTTAATAATAGTAGCATTACTCTCTCTCTCTCTCTCTCTCTCTATATATATATATATATTTGATAAAATTGTATTTTACTCCCTTCAATTATAGGATTTTCGAATTTTATCCCCTTAAACTATTGAAACTTGAATTTTACTTACTTCAACTTTATAAAATTTGATTTTATTCTCCACTGTTACCAAGTTAACGGCCATAATACTTAGCAATGGTTCTGTAACACTTAGTGGCGGTTAGAAACCAATGTTATCATGCTTAGCGGCGGTTCATAACTGTTGATAAGTGAATAAATTTTTAAAAATTAGTGAATATAACGGCCATCTTTAACCGTTGTTAAATGAAATATGATAGTGGCGATTTTCCTTACAGATTTAGTTAAGTTGATAACAATGGTAGTAAAATTCAAGTTTTATAAAGTTGAAAGGCGTAAAATCTAAATTTCAATAGTTCAAGGGGATAAAATTAAATAACCTTATAGTTGAAGGGGATAAAATATAATTTTTTCTATATTTTTTAAGATTTTAATATTCAATGAATCATATTAAATTTTTGATTAATTTAAATTCTTTTTTAAAAATAAAATTTTTTCAACATTTATTTTTATAAAATTGTAATTCGAAATCTTATTTAAGAAAAATCAAACAGAATCACCCAAACATAGCTACCGCTCTCCATAGTTACATGTGGGTAGGTATCCCCCTTTGATATCTTCGTTTTGTAGAAATCGCTATTCGAAGAACTCTTGGGTCGAAAAAAGCCACATCAACTCCTTGCAACGGTCGATTTGATCGGGCTATTCACTGCAGTTTTGCATCATATCTGCAGGCATCTTATAATTAGTTTTTCGGAAAAGTTTTAGTCCATTTCAAACTCACCATTTTTTTCTCAATTCAAATTACACAACCAATTTTTTTCTTAAAAATTTATGAAAAATCATTTTAATAAAATCATCAATTTTATCCCTAAATAATATCTCTACATACATTTTCATTCTTCAATCGAATTATTCAAAGACAAAATTAATTATATAAAGAAATGCAATTATATATAAAATTTATTATTTATATAATTCAAAAATAATCTTATTAATACCTTCCAATTTAATAAATGAAATTCATGATTTTATCGATTATTTTTGTCGTTCAAAATTCATATATTCGTAAACTTTCACAAAAAATAAATAAATAAATTCCCAGCATGTATAAAAGCAGAACAAAACTCATGTATTCCCATTAAAATAGTTTTTTTTTGTTAGAAAAAAAAAAAAAAACTACTTTACAAAGGGAGAAACTACATCTCCGATCAATCATTCCTTTCGTTAGACACAACAATTTTGGGGGGGAAAAAAATGAGGTTCATTCACTTTACATTTTCTCTCTTTCCAATATGTTCCCTAAACCTTCCTAACTCCTCTTTGCTTTCAAAAATTTCTTCTTTCTACAGTGTATCTCAAAACACTAATCACCAGTATCATCTAATCCTGTGTACCCTGTGCGCTGTTACTGAATCCATAATCCATAAAAAAGGAACTAAGGACATAAAAATACATACATCAATCTGATACAGACAGATAAGTTGTCTATCTCCCAGAACTCAGGCATTCAGCCTCGCTATTGGTTTCCACTTGCCCCATGAAGCAATGTGGACGTTGCGGTGGGTTGATCGGACTACTACTTTTCTTGTCACTATCGACAACCTTCCAACATGATTTTGTGACCTTAACACTTTCATTGTTATCAGATTGAGCACCCTTGGGGAGATGAGAAGCTTGCACAATGGACAGTTCCATACTCCCGGGAGAACCTTCGTAGCCATTGCTGATGTTCTTCATGAATTCTTTCTTTACCAGGTCTATGCCCATGGGGTCATTCTTGCCTGGTTGTAAGCCCCAATAGAAAACTATATTTGGCTCAGTTTTCTCGGCATCAACGTATTCTGTGGCGTTAGGATCACAAAAACCTTGGACCTCCTCCAGCTGCAGCAATAGGATTGCAGGAAGAAATGAGAAAATATATGGATATAGAGACAACAGTTAACACCAGATCAGCAGGAGGGAAAATTCTTGTATGGAACCTGGTTTGCTATGGACCTAGGGAAATAGATATAGACCAAATAATGCATGTGAGTCCCATTATGTTATTGGTTTCCACAAGTACAATGTCTACCTATTTTCTAGGTCTGCGGTGAATGTAAGATGTAAGTAATCCTTGCAAGAATTTCATCAGCAGAAGACACTATTACATCACAAATCTTTGCAGCCGCCCAACTATCCATATAGATAATCTTTTCCCATAATTTTATACTAAGACTTTCAAGAACAATTTTTTTTACATTGTCTCAGTTTTGATAGTGTCACCAACTTCTGCCTTCCGATGCTTACTTGTTCTAATGCTTCGTATTAATATAAATAAAATAAGTCTACTTAGAAGAAAAAAATAAATAAATAATCTAATAAGAATGCTCATGTCTGAACTAATGTGATTGATTGAACTTACGAGACAATTTCCAATTGAAGATAAATACAGAGACGTATGCTCCACATATGTTGCCTACACAATCACAAGAACAGGACATACTACTGCATTGAACAACTATATTTACCGTTTGGGATACTTACCATGACAAGAAGAATTCGAAAACGGGACTTGATCCATCCTACCCAATCTCCAAGCTCATCTTTATCATTAGTAGAAAGGTAAATCTTGAAAAATTGGGAGTATCTTCTTGTGTATGGAAAAGGCTCAAATAGGCTATCCCAATTAAAGTCTGGCCTCATGAAATCCTTCAATGCAACCAAAGAAAATAAGAAAAGAGCACAGTTAAAGCGAATGTCCTTTTATGATTAAATGGCTCTAAAAGAATTATCAATACAAATGGCAGGTGAGAAACCAAAATGAAGATCTAGGTTAAACTATACATACCCTTGTCATATTATGTCCACGTATAAACTCAGCTCTAATCCGGCAGAATGTGCTGTTAGTTATATTTGAATGGCAATACTGATAAGGGCTAGATGGCAGCTGAATAGGCATCAAGGGCCATGTCTCCATAGCATCTAAAGCTGGTGTGAACCTTCCTTCCTCCAGCACCACTGGTGCAGGCCATGGCCAAGAAGCAAATGTTCGGAAAAAGTTCATAATTAGAGAATTTAAGCTAGCATTTGAATGTCTTTGACAAATATAAGCAGCAAGAACAGCTATATGAACTCCACCTAAATAGCCAAATAACTGCGAGCAAAAATAGGATCTCAGATCATTCTAACAGATCATATTAGCCATAAGTTGAGTCAATTCTTGAAGGAAACGATGCAGATGAAAATTACCCTAAAGAATAAATGCACTTACTGTTCCATACACTCCTCGTCTTTTTGCCCATAACTTGAGACATCGCAGCATAGATTGGAAATTCTGAAAAACATCAATTTTTATAGATATAAGAGACCAGAAAGCCAAACTGCCCAACAATAATGAAGAAACACACACATATATGTGGACGTATATACTTCTAGTCTTTTGTACTAAACAATCCTTGGACTATCTTGAACGTAAATACCAAGTAGAAAACTTAGTTATTTTGTCTAATGAGTACATTAATATGGTTTTATTTCAGCAGAAGATAAGAATTTATCATTCAGAAAGCTGACTAATTCATAAATCTTAGAAACAAACATCTGTAAACTCAATTGAACTTTTACTTATAAACTGGGACCAATTGTTTTAATCATTTAATCATTACTATGTCCCACAGATTATTATTCTTATTAGTTTAGCTTCATTGGGATTTCATCTAAGGTGGCAATCATGTCCGGTTTGCCAAATGTATCTGAAAAACGCACTCACCTATCCCCAACCCCTAAAGGATAATTTATTTCCCGTTTGGTGTTGGTGCACAAGTTGGCATAAAAAGAATAGAAGAATAATGCATTTTTAGATCATATTTGACAACACTATTTATCACTAAGAATCTGAGAGCCAATAGCCCACTAAACAAAATTCAATCATAGAAGCCAGCACCTTCGTGCAATGGCACCCAATGTTGCTTTAAAAGCTTTACTCCATGTTATGTCTGAGGTTTGAACCCAAGACCTTGTGTATATATGTTAAGTAGATTAATATTCCTATATATATATATATATATATATATAATCATAGAAATATACAGACTAGAACCATTCAGGTCAGCTATAAGTATCTTACATGCCACTATGGTGTAAAAAAAAGTAATTGCAACAAAAAGATAAAATAAAATAAAAAGACTCCCAGACCAAGACACTATCTCACAGTGCCAACTTCCTTCTTGCTACCCCACACCACCTACCAAACAAATCTACAAACTTTACAGAAAGGTTTTACAATTTTATTGGAAAAAGAAAAGGAGGATTGGCATGCACAGTACCTCCACATTTGGAACAAGCTGAAGTATGCGCTTATTTGCCCGTACTCCAGACAAGCTTTTCCAGCTGGTATCATCAATATTCTTTGTGAAGAATGGCTTTAGTATGTCAACATCCTGCAGTTCATACATCCAACAATCAGATATTTCCAGATATAAAACATCAACATTCATTAAAATCATTGTTTACTAAACAAAGAAATTTCAAAATAATATTGAAAGCTACAGTATTTTGGCACTTACACAAAACAATAATGGAAAAGCCAATGGCACTTCTAGAAGGAAATTATAAGCAAGGAAGTTCACAATTCATAACGGTTTCACCATGCATCAGATGTATATATAAAACTTCATATAAATAAAACTCCATATATTAAATAATCAAGATCTTCACACTGACCTCAGGAACATATAATAACTTAAGTCGAGCATATGGAACATCAAAAGATATTCCATCAAATTTGAACCGCATTAGAGGGACTTTTGCACTCTTGACACAGTGAATCTCTGATATTTCAGGTCTCTCTTTTAACATGTCATGCAGAACAACAAAAAAGTCCTCCTGCATAGGTCATCATGTGGAACTAAAACAATAATTACGTTTCCAAAAGAAACATGACCAATAAGCACTTAAACAGAGAAGAATGACAAACTTACTGTGATGGTGGCAAAGTAAGGAGCAACGCACAAAGCATCAATGTCAGACTCTGCACTGTGAACCTGAAAATATTTAGAATTTAAAAGGAAAATCAATTTCCAGACTTGTACAAATGTTGAACAACCAGATGCTAGTACCTTGAACTGTATATCTGAAATACAAATAAATCTTTTGATTTTCAGATTTCACGGTCAGTAGATCAAGGAAAACCAAGTAGTATGGTGAATAAGAGAAACATACACTTGAAAAAGACAATATAAAGCAATTGGTTAATGAGCTATGCAAAATGTCATCTAAGTTATATACCAACAATCTACGTGCAAGTACATGCAGCTCTGCTGGTGTTTCAAACAAAGCAGTGTCACACTTAATAGCTTACTGATGCAGGGCCATCCAACAGAGTCCACCCACCCAATTAGCCCACTTGTGGTCAAAAGCATTTTTTTCAAGCCATATGTTTTATTTTTAGCAACAGTTAGTAGTTTTAATCCAAATTCAATTCAATTAAAATCCAGCACGTGGCTAGCAAGTAAACATCTTATGAACTTGCTTGTAAACAGTTTTAGGCCTATGTGATAGATGACTAAGATGCTTGGGCTCATAGTACGAATACAATTTAATTAATGCAAGTGTCATGGATGAATAAGATGCTGCAATTTAATTAAGGCATATGTCATGGATAAATATGATGCTAGAGTTACTATAGAACTATTACAGGTCAGTATGAGTTGGACCAGGAACTGTTTTATGCTGTTAGATAAACCGTATTCAGATCTAAGATTTATTGAAACAGCAGTCCCATGGTTCTACATTAATTATCTACTTTTCTTGGTTATACAGTTATTACTTTTAGCAGAATAATTCTCTCATTCCATCACTAGTTATTCTCAAGATAATAAAACCGATCTGTTTTTTATTCCACGGAACAAATTCTAGATCAACATGTCCTCAAACCCCGGCTATGTTTTCACCTCAATTGGCTAAATATTTAGCACTGATAAAAGAAACAGTCAATTAGATCCATTCTTATAAATGATAAAAATATCTTCAGTATAATTATATGAAGGAAAAAATCAAATTGGAAGCACATACTCCAAGGCCATAAGATCCATATGTCAATATGGTGGCTGAAGTACGAGTAATCTGGTGCATTGGAAGGCGACGTTGCTGTGCAACCTTCTTAATCCATGATGAAACTACCTACATATATGGTATGCACAAAATCAAATATTAGTAGGACAAATAAAGTGATACAATATGAAAGGTACATTATCAATACAGTAGTACATGATACAAAATCTTCTGTTAGGTTAATGTACACAAATATGTAGCACCCTACAAAGTATAATTTATACCATAAGTCATGATCATGTTGTCATGCAAACCACACTTCTTAAGAGCTATATAACAGTGTAGTCTTCTTTCATTTACAAAACCATATGGCATATTTACATAACTCCGAAATATATACTGTGAATTTTAAAGATTGCGTACAAGGAAAGAAAATCTTTTAAACCAATTGCACTAAGACTGCGTTGAGAATGTCATTTCTCCCTTTCTGTTGACAGAACTCGAGCATTTAAGATATACAAACATTTTGTAGACAAAACCCACTATATCCGAACCACAATTAAGTGACCACAAAGGCTGAAACTTCAGCAGGGAACTGAAATAATGATGTTTGATATATATGCAAAGCCAAAGATGCTTAAAAAAGTAGAATGCACATCCAGTAAAAAAAAAAAAAAAACCAAGTAAAATCTTATTTTCGACAAGACCTGTTTGAGCTCATGAATGGCATTCATCCGCCTCTCTTCCTCCTCTGGCGATGGAATAAGCCCTTCATCAGCCATATACTGCAATTTAGGAACCCAGAGAAAAGTAAAACTCCAAGACAACCCCAAATAGAATTTCAGAGCAAAATTAAAAATGAAAAAACTAAACCCTTCTAAAAAAACTTGATCTTGGCCACAATGAGTATTTACAAATGAATAAACCCAAAACCCCCAAATAAAAATATTGCAATATTGATCCTTTACCCGAAGCAGAGACATTGACCTCTGCTCATCCATTTTCATAAACAATGCCGGATTCAGAGGACTTGGAATAGGATAATTGCAGGGAACCAGCACCCCGTAGGGTGGTGGCGGCGGCGCGGAAGGGTCAACCACCAAATACGGCCGGAGCGGAAGAGGAGGAGGAATATTGGGACTATTCCCAGCCCGATGATCGACAACAAAATGGAAGTAAGGAGGAAGAGGAGGAGGACGGGAAACGACGCCGCTTCGACGAGGGAAGGAAGAAGCGCGAGCTGCCATACAAAAAATGGATCTCTCTGAAAATAATACGAGGAAATTACAAGAAAGGATTTTTTTTTTCCAGTGGTTGGCGTTGATTCACCAATCTCGTCAAAATCCGAGTCCTAGAAATGGTGTTTTCGGTTAAGATTTTCCCTTCCAATCTAATCAAAATTAGCTGCGTTCTTCTATATTTAGAAATTGGAACAAAGACAGCTTTGTTTCTCTGAATCTTTGTAACTGCCTCCCTTTTAGTCTAGTTGGTTTCTTTCCTCTCTGATGAGCTACTTCGAACTTGCAACGACGAGTGTACACTGGCTTGTCGGTCGGACAGGTGGCGATAACAATGTAAGCTGCGTGGCGATTCTTACGAGTTATGACCGCTTGGGTTATGACTGCCACGCTAAGGTTGTCTATTGGGCAGTGTTATGCTGTGGCTGGCGCCGTAGCCTGTCATTATTGGCCTAATCTTTGAATGCTATATTCTGACAAATCTTTTTTTTTTTTGGGGTGTAATAAATGACACATTTCTTTAGTACAAAGGGGAAATATACTAACGTACAATTCCCCCCCCCCCCAAAAAAAAAGCGTACAATAAAACATATTATACTGTTTCTTTAATTAATTAAAACTCCTTCTAAATAGAAAATATCACATTAAATAGAGCGAAGATGATTAATAAACCACGCCCGTCATAGTAGTTTGAGTGAGCGGAGCTTGATGCTCCTTAAACAAAGGATTCGGAACTCTTTTTTTTTTTTCGGATTTCAAGATAAAAATATAGTTTTTATTTTGAGAACATTATTTTTTGTTAAATTTATAGTCTTAAATTAAAAAATTTTATATTTATCTTTCTTTAGAATTTATCTATATATTTATTCAAATCTTTTAACAAAGTATTGATTTCAAATTTTATACATGAAAAAAATAAATGCCAAAAGAGTTTTTCTCTTAATTTAGAATTCAACACTTTAATCCAATTAGAGTTTGGATTAGTTGAGACCTAATGTAATTGGAGGAAGGTTTTGAGGAAAAAAGATAATTAATATTACAATAATAAAAAAAGAAAGCATTCTTGGTGAATTAGATTTATCTATTTTGATAAAAAATATTTTTGATCAAAATATAATTATAAAATATTAAAAAATAATTTATATATTTAATATTAGATATAAGAGGCCTTCATTATTATGATTATTAATTTTTTGAATTAATACAATTAATTTTGTATTTATATAAATAATAGTTATTATATTTCTCAAATTTTATAAATAACACGATTGATTTTTTGTTTTGTTATAATTATTTGTCTACCATTTCTTTACAATATTAAAATAAATTATGAAATCTCATTTTAATAATGTCAAATACAAACACACTTTTTTTTATATTTTTTAAACACACAATTTATTTTAATGTTACGAGTAAAGGGTGAAAAGAATAATAATAGTAAAAGCAAAAAGAAGAAACTAATAATATTAGTTATGAAATTTGATGAATATAATAATTATTATTTTCATAAATGAGAAATTAAATATTATATTATTCTTTTTTAAGAATTTAAATTAATTTACTATTAGTATAAATTAATTTTATACTATCATTTACTTATATATTATTATATCAATAAAAATTATTAAAATACTTTTACTGCTAATAAAATTATTAATTACTAAATTTTTATAATATGCTATATTTTTATTCATTGACGTGTATAAAATTCAAATTCTTTCCTACATTACAAAGTATATATGTCAAAAAAGGCCAAAAACAAACGAACGAACGAACGAACGAAACATAGTTGTAATGTTTTTTTCTTATCTTATTCCTTGAAAGATTTTTCATTTTTTTTTCTTTTTCCTCTTACACATTTACATCTTTTTAAATAGTTTTGTTTTAAATTTTTTAATGGCAATCTGGAGTGTGTAACGGTGTCTTGGCTTCTTAGGCTTGAAATCTGTATAGCTATCTATAAAGTTACACGACGTCTTATGGTGATGAGTCTGTATATTTGATGAACTAATATTACTAAATTAATTATTTTAATAATTATTTTATATGTTTTTAATTTAATATAATTAATATGATCAACTTTTTGAATTATAGTTTATAATTTTTTACTATTTTAAATAATGTATATTTCTTATTAAATTTAATTAAATAATTATTTTGTAGATAAATATTATAATTGTTAATTAACATTAATAAATATTAATTAAATTTAAATATTACTTGAATCAATAAAAATTAAAATTTAAAATTATTTTAATAAATAAATAAATATAAAATAAATTTTTTAATTTTAAATGATTTATGCAAAAAAAATTTAATGAAAGAAAAGTATCTTAATTTTTTTGTTTTTAGTCATTTATTAAAATATACGATATAAACATTAATAAATATAATTAAAAATATTAGTTAATTATTAAGATTATAGTTAAAATTTGATTCATTAAAAATGTAATACTCTTTATATTATTAATGAACGAGAAAGAAGATAATGGGTTAGTAAAAAGGTTTTGAATTAATAATGAACTCAATTTAAATCTTTAGGTTCATTAATAATAAATATAGTAGTATTAATTTATAAACTTTGTATTCTTTATATGAAATTTTTATATTTTTATAGTGATTGATAATGCATAATAATAGATAATAATATCATATTATCTTCTATTATCATGTAACAAATTAATTAAAGAATAAAGTTAATGGGATTGAATTCAATTACAATAAATAATTATATATATGTAAATATGAATATTAAAAAAATAGGGGCCATACTTATAATAGTAAATTTATATTCAAAAAATAAATTTTTGTAAATGAATTAACACATTTGACTAAAAGTTACATAGTGATATGTTCCTCTTCCTTGAATTTACATAAATATATATGTACTATTCTTAACACTAAAAAGGAAGATATGGTTTTGTTGCACCAATTTTTGAATTATAATATTAATTTATATAATTTTTTTATAAATTATACTATTGAATTGAAGGTTAATATATCAATAGATTCAATAAAAAATAATTATTGTTTATGTTTAGGTTAATAAATCAATAGATTCAATAATAATTAACGTGAAAAGACATAAAAATATATAAATTCAATTATTATTATTGTTCATTAAATTTTTATTATTATTTTATGTTTAGTTTATGATTTTTATAGAAAACATGCATTTCATTCCAAAAAAAAATTAAAAGATATTGCTTTCAAACAAATATTTTTCTAATACAAATTCCTCTATCAATAGGCTTACTAAAAAATAAAAAAAATTATATTTATTAATTTTTTTATCTTTATGTATTTTTTTAAAGGTCTTATGATAGTTATTAAATTCATTATATTTGTGTATAATGTATAATAATATAAATTTTTTATCGTATTTATTAATAAATCAAATCAATAAAATATATAAAATAAAAAAATGCTGATTTAAATTTCATCTTCATATACATGATATTACATAATATTATAAATATTTTATTTTATTTTTACAATCATTGTATAATAATGATAATATATAAATTTTATTCAATCTTAATTTTATAATAAATTAAATTCTAACTCATATATAATACGATCTACTGTAAGAAGGAAAAAACCAAAAAAAAAAAAAACAAGGAATTGAAATAAAGCGCAGGTGAATAGTTTAGCTTTACCCATATAGACAATACACGTCTGGATTAAAGTCACGAATCCATTTATATTTTAATGGGAGTATGTCTTCTCGTTAAATTTTTTAAAATTTTATATAAGATTATACATATTAGTTAAATAATTTATTAATTTATAGATTTTATTCCCATAAAAATATTAAAAAATATATATCACCACTAATTCGCAGATATATAATCGGCCTTTAAAAAAGGTTCAAGTATTATACGGTTCTAATTTTAGGTACAAATCCCATTTTTCACTTGGGTGAGAAGATTGGATCGATCTATTCGTACTCATGTCTACTCTCATAATGAAATTAATAATTTAAAATGAATTAATCCGTATAAATTTAGAAGCAAAAACTAGATTAAATTTAAAATGGTTTGTATTTGTGATTTAATCTATAAATTTATGAATTTTAACTATAAATTTATGAATCAATCTAAATAAATTTGTAAAATAAAAGACTTGAATTTTAGTTAATTCAATGTGCCGAAATTTACAAACCCATCTGATTACGTGCCCGATTCTCCCCTTCATCTACTCTTATTTGATAGGAGAAGATTGCTAGGTACAATCTCCTGTGGACGAGGCCTTGGCCTACCAAAAAATCATTTGGCAAATTGCTTTAATCTCGCATAAAATTAAGTTTAATTACATACATCCCCTCAATTTTGAGAAATTTGTTAACCACCTGTAGTTGTGTTCCTACAATTGCAGCCCCGTCCATTGCCGGTAGTCTTCCGTCTGAAATGTCAAATTCTAATACCTTTTTATGGGACCATGGGGAAAATCTGATGTTATTCGTTTTTCGAGAGTCGGTCATTATCATTTAGACATTGTCGCCCTTCCATTTTTCTCTTTTGTGGATAAGTAAAGTGCATTTCCAATACCACTCTTTCGCATATTAAATATTAAATTTGTTTATAATAATAATAATAATATTTTTTTAATAACTAGTTACAATCCCAATAAAAGAAAACAAAACTAGAGCTAATTATTCTAAAAATAAATAAATGACATTTTAAATGTTTTGAACAATTATTTGCCTTAGCTACTAAATAGGTATATTAGTCTTTTACAAAAATTTAACTCCAAAAAGTCTATTAAGTAGTGATAAAGTTTAATTTAATTAAATTTTAAAAATTAATAAATGTTTATTTTGAGATCTATTTTAGCACTTTAATCATTTTATGTACTTTAGACAAATTACAATTTTAATATTAATTATTTTAAATTGTAAATAAATTTGTTGTTTTAAAGCCTAGAATGTTATTTATTTCAGCTACTAAACAACCGACTAATTTAAGCTATGACAAAAACCCCTGGATTGAGTTTTATTAAATGTTATTTAAATTTTATTTAATTAAGTGTTAGAATTTATGGTGATATATTTAGGCGGGATTTCATTACGACATATTCAATGTGTCTTAATTAAACTTAACATTTTGTAAAGAAAATCTAAATTAAACTTATATTAAATTATTCACTTAATTTATGTTAATTAAATACATTTTAAACTAAAATTATCATGAATTAAATACATTGCCCTTTTTGTATTTATTTTTTTTCCATTTTGGATGCCATTTTCACTATGCTTCCAAAGCTTATCCACCATTTTTACCTTCTTTGGCACACATTTATTGAAATCTTCCACTCCATACTATAGCCAATGATTCCATTCAAAAAGAGATGAATTAGGTTTTAAAATTTTACACTTTAGAATTAAATTCAACTTTTCAAAACATTTTTCAATCAACATGTGGAAAACACTAAATAACTATTTAGCTTTGAAAGAACCAATTTTTAAACAAACAAATCAAATTAATCAACACTTCATCATGCTTAAACCAAATGTAGAAAAAAAAGAGATAGGGTTGAGAAGATTTATCACAATGATTTATAGTTTAGACCAATACTCTAAGAATTATATCTATACTATTGAGGCTACTTAACTTGGATTATGTTAATGCATTATCTTTTCAAGTCTAATTTAAGCACTTGAAATAACTTCTTATAATTCTTTCTTAATTACAAGCAAATCCATTGATCTTCCTTACTTAAATCATACTCTAACAAAAAGATATCTTATGAGTTTCCTTACTCAAATTATACTCTAGCGAAAAGATATTTTACTCTTGAGAAACCTAGGTATAGTTCATCCTAAATAGACTAAAAGAATGTTTAGTGTAAGAAATTTAAGTTTACAAACTCTTAAAAGTTAATTATACAATGAAAAGTTAGAAGAGGAAATTTTAATCTAGAGGGTTTATGAAATTTTGATTAATAAAAAGTAGAGAGATGAAAATTTTAGGTCAACATAACAGTAAAAGCTCTTTCTTATATTTTAAAATCAAGTTCAATATAGAAGTTTAAACCTTTAAAAGCCTTTTAAATACGTTAAAGAGTCGTTAATATTCTATTAAACCATAAAAAATTGACTAAGGAATTGATTGATTGAGTTTTAAAATTTTGATTTTTTACAAAGGAAAATTAATTCACTCTACTTATGGTGGCTATTAGACATGTTGAACTGCATGTAAAAGTAATTCAACAAGGAATATTTCAAAAAATGAAATAAGAGATGGGAGATCAATTAGGAATTTACTCATCCTACCTAAAATCTTACCGTAAGTGATGCCACAAGTTTTTTTCTTAATATTTAATTATTTACCATTATAAATATTGTTGATTCCTTCTATGGAGGATAAGAGTCAAACGATGTTATAAGTTTTTCCAAATGTTTTATATCTCAGAAGGTGTTGCATTTTTGTTAAACTTAAAACTTGAAAATAATGAGGTGCTTGCTACGGTACCTCGGGAGGTTTCAAACCCGGGGTGATGTGGCACAATACAAGCCATTGAATGAGATTACTAAGAATTTTGGTAATCTCATCCAATGGTCCACAATGCACCACATCACCCCGGGTTTGAAACCCCGGGGGTACCGTAGAATTGCCCAAATAATGATTAACTTTTTCTAATGACATATAGACATTTAAGTCTACATGCCCTGATAATGTGTTGTTTTTCTTGACGATATGAATCTCACATGTGTCATTGCTTAGACTTTAGAAAGTTATGGAGTTTACATAAATAGTTCTTTTTCTTATTTTTTTATTTTGTTAATAGAGCTTGTAAAAGTATACCAACCAAATCAAAATAAACAGGTTAGTCTATTATATTTTTAGATTAGGCTAATAAATACATATGGAAATTTGGATTTGCTTCATCTTGATAAAATAGATTGTGTTTAGATATATTTTTACTTTTATATTTTCAAAAAATATTTTTAAAATTATTTTTTATTTTTAAAAATTATTTTCAAATTAAAAAAAGGTGGTAGGTATTGCAAATAAGAAAATATTTCATTAAATTATAAAATGATATCCAGAACAAGAAAATAAATTAAGAAAATATTTAAAAGTTATTTTAATTTTTTTAAATTACATATTTAGAGTTACAGTTTTTAAAAATAAAATTTGAAAACAAATTTCTAAATAGCTTCTTCAACTTTTAAAAATAAAAAATAGTAAATAAACATATCTTTGTACTCCTTCCCTCCCTTTTTATTTGTTACATTTAATCAATTTCATAGCTAATTTCATAAAGATTAATAAAATATTTTAATTTGTTTATTTTTACCTTTTAATTCAAAATCAAAATTTACTCTATTCTTATTTCTTTTTTTACTTAAACTTTGTGATCAAATTTAAATTCATACATAAATATCTCTCTTATTTCATGTACAAATTCTAACATAATTGAAAATGTAGAAAAAAAAGTAGAATAATTTTTTTGAAACATTTCAAGATGAAAGTATATAATAATTGAATTTTATTAATGAAATAAAATGTAAAATTAAAAAAAATCTATATATTTAATAATTCATTAGAAGTCTAAAATGACAAATAAAAAAGGATAAAAAATTTAAAAATGTGATAAATAATAAAAAATTAATAAAATAGTAAATAACTAAAAATAAATATATTATGAGTTAAATCTCTATTTTTTTTAATGTCAAGTGGATTTATAAGTGTATAGCCTCTATATTTTATGACAATCGTCTTATAGTTAATGTTTGCTATTGTGATCATTTGTTTATGTAAATATATATATATATATATATATATATATATATATATATATATATATATATATATATATATATATATATATATATATTGATGTAGGGGTGAAAATCGGACAATTAGGAGTGGTTAAAAATTATTTTCCATCTGATCGCTACTCATTAACCCCAAGCAATATGTCATCCAAAACTAACTAAATTGGAGATGTCATTTAACTTAAACTAACAGTGTCGGGTGAAGACAAATTTAGGCAATTTGCAATAGTTTAAAATTTATAAATAAACTCTATTTTCAATAATGAGCTCTTAATTAATATATAGTACAATAATAGTACAATATTGGTATCAAATTTAGTACACAAATAATGAAAGTTTTCAAACACAAAATAAGCCACAATTCAATGGCTAAATTACCCAAAATGAAGTTAAATTAGATACAAATTAAGCTTTGCTAATAAAAATTAACATGAAAGTTGTCGACTATAATAAATGCTAACATTGTAAGCAATATCAACTAGCCACCATAATCATAATATAAGTTATGAAATCAAATCTTTTCATTTGCAGAGACTTTGATATTATAGCAAATTTAGTATAAGCATTTCAATGGCTATTTTCTTATATCCATACTTAGCAAACCATTAATAGCTTGAAATTTAAAACATTATAAAATCCAAAAAATAAACCAGCCACATAAGTTAATATGTTTTTATTATTTCTATACTATTGGCAATTTATGTGTGCGTATTAATATGTATCATTAATAGGCCAAAATCACCAGAAAAAATAGTATTACACTATTTATAATTATATTATGGACATCTATGTGTGAATTAGAACCAACATAGTTGTAGTTAACATATTTATTTACACGTGATGGTGTTTTTATTTATTATTAAAAGCAAGCACCATAAGTTGAAAGAAACCTATAAATGATAAAAAAAATTATTGACTTTGGACTAGTTTTCACTTATTAAAATTTGAAATGATATGATAAAATAATATTGATGTATAGTAATAAATAAAGTTAGAGAACCTTATTAACTTCCAGTCAATAGCTATAAGCTCTTATTGTGATCTTTCTATACTTTGTTGAAAACCTCATTCGATTAAACTTGTACCATAACCTCCATTTCCACCTTGCTAATAAGTAGTTGCCACCTTTGACATTTTTTTCCTAAAAGAGTAGTTTGTATAAATAATGAAAGAACAATATATAGCAAAGGAATGATGACGCTTTGTAATTTTGTGCATGCTTTTCTCTATTGCTTCATATGCTTTAATATTAATTATGTCAATCAAGCTTTAAATAGGATGTTTGATGGGCTTCAACCAATTTAAAGTGTATATAAGTTCTTTTAAAATCATCTAGGAGAGGGAACTCTTAAATACAATTAATACACACCCCAAGTGCTAAAAATGAACTAAAAAACTATTGTAAAAATAAAAATAACTAATGTATCTCTTGCCATCTTTGATAACACCTTAAATCTAAAAGTATTGACCCTCTATCATAATTATCACTTTTATCATCAACGCAAGCCTTATTGAAGTATCTTTTTAACTTATTTATGGTGGCAATATATCTTTTTTCTTTAAGTGACTCTTGAAAACATTTATCTTTTACTTATAAGTATGACTTTTAATAGTGGACCCATTATGATTGGATGTATCCCACCTATAGGAGGCTTTCCATATTGATTTACATACCACTAATACATTCTCATCAGTGATGTTTTCACCCTAATAACTATGGTTTTAACAAGTTTAGCTCTATAAATTTCTTCAAATACTAACTAATTTAGGCTAGCTTGTATCTTGGATCAAAAGCATTTCCAATGAAAATTATAAGATTTATATTTCCTAATAAGCTCCAATACTTGTCATACTTCACCTTTATCTCAATCACCATAAAGTATAAGGCTGAAACAAAATTGTCAATAGATGTATAGGTTTGCAACTCACTTTGTAGAAGAAAAAGATGGGTATATAAGGAATTAGAATTGACATGTAGAAAACTAAACAATGCAAGAGTAATATTATAGAATATTTTTAGAAACTTGATTAATGCCTGCATATTATCCTAATCCTTATTGTTTGGAGGAAACATCTTCCTTTTAAAGTCTTCAAAGTATGCTTAAAAGTCCTTTTTTTAAATATCTCAAAAGATTTTTGAGATTTTTGAGATTTTTGAGCTACTTCAAACATCTTGTATGTGGAATTCCACCTATAAGGAACATCATGTTAAATAAAAAAAAATTAATTATTAAAATAATATTGATGTATTAATATTAATACATGATAATACGTGGAGTTATAATTTCATATAATGGTAACATCAAGGCAAACTAGGCTTTTATAAGATATATTTTTTGCTATAACAATATCTTTGAATTTGGCAAATCTAAATACAGATGATATCACATATCTAATAGCATGTCTAACGGTGGAAATGGCGTTATGGCAATCCTTTAAATCCTTACTTATAACTAAGTTTAAGATGTGTATTGAATACCTTGTATGAATGATATCCCCATTTAACCGTAACCCATTCAAATTCCTCAATTTTTTTCAAGTATGCTATTACTATATCGTTAGATGTTGCATTATTAACTATGATTATGAACACATTCTTCAAACCCCATTCTTTTAAACAAGCCTAAACTATTTCCTTATAGTTTTTCCCTTATAGTTTGGAATTAGAATGAAGTTTATACTTCACTTTTGCAACTTCCAATCTTTATCAATGAAATGGACAGTTAAGACATATAGTTTAAATTTTGTACTAATGTCCAACAATCAGTAGTTACACTTGCTGGAAATCGTGCATCATACATGCACAGTGGAATTAAAAATTTTGCACGATTTTCACCAAGGATCCATGCGAATTTAGGACGCCATAAATTAGGGATTATGGTTTATACCTTTCGGCAAATAATCTACTGTCAGTTACACAGCAAATCCGATTTGCTTCTGTCCAGTTCTCCAATCTAATCCGCACTCCAGATCATGAAACAAAATTGAAACCAGAAGAATTAAATCACAAGTGCAACGTTTGATGTGGTTGCACCTCTATGGTATCCACACAAAACATATGGTATCCACACAAAACAATCTCAAAACTGCAGCTAAAAGATAGGTTGGATAGAATCTCTCTCCTCTCAAGTTTGTGCTAGCAAACTAGGGTGTTTAGAGTCTCCTATTTATTTTCTCTCTCAAAATGCCTCCCAGATTATATGTTGATTTATTTGAGCGTGAATAACATCTTGTATATATAGACACCCACTAAAACCCTAATGAAAGGTGAGTATTATGGGCTGATTATTAATTAGGTCTAATATTATGACTTAATTAATAATTGACCCCTAAGCAATATAACATTAACAAAAGGGCCCAATCTAATTGGTCTTTTCATTAATTAGAAATTATAGTCCAATTATAATTTCTAATTATGTTGTTCCAATTTTAATTATGATTCGTTCTTTGTGTGTGACCCAATAGGTTCTCATCATGTTGGTAATGATCCTAAAATCATATTTTAGAATCATAAACAATAAGTGGCATCTAGTAATGTATCATTGCTACCCAAGTAATGAGAATGTCAGTGATCTGACATAACTTTTCAGTGACTACACAATCAAGTCCTCTTTTATCCTAGATATCTAGATTGAACTTAAGGCATGGAAAGTGTTATCCCTTTTATAATTCGATCTTTGTGTTTCTTGATTCATGAGTTAATAAAAAAAAGCAAATGAGATCAACATCACTTGTTGACTCATTTGAGCATGGTCATGCATTTCATAGTCAAAATTAATCAAGATGCCTATAAATATCACTCTTTTAGAAGGAGGGATAAAATCTTATCTACATCACTCTTATTTCTCTACATAATTAGTAGTATACCCAATCACTGTCTTTAAAGTCAACCCATTAAAGTTAACATTAGATAGTGTTAAAGCATATAACTAACTATATTGGAAACTATGGGACTTCAAGTTAAAAGACCATATGTGTCACTGTCACTATGAGAGTTGCTTATAACACTCATAAGATGATCTATGTAGCAATCTCATGGCGGGTCAGTATAGTACAATTGTTCTCTAATATGTACCTATGTGCTGACTTGATATCTCATATCAATTAACCAATATACTAGTCTCTATGTATCATTATTATCCCTTTCACAATGATACTTGACTGGGGACATTTAAGAGTATTGTTTAAGAAATGATTACTCTAAGGATAAATTACTATATCTATTTATTTAACGCATAGAAATAATAATCTGAAAGTGCCTCATATAAATAATGAAAATATAATATAATGTAAGCTTATACAATTATCCTATGATTGGCTCTCAGGGCATACACTAACAACATCTACCTTAACACAATCATTCTTTAATAAGGCTTGAAGCCTACCTTTCTCCAGCAAGTAAATGTGATAAAAATCCTTGATTATTGTCTTCCTTGAAGACACATTTAACTTTAGATAAAGCTTTTTGTAGATATTCTTAAAACTAACCTCTTTAATTACATTTAAAGGTTACTTATCACTTATCATAAATAAAGCAATGTTTTTTTCTACATTCTTTTAAATTAACAACATGTGGGATAGAACTAACTAATTGTTTTCATTACTTTTATTTTCAAATTATACAATTGTTTATATCGGGTTATTTTCAAGTGAATGGACCATCTCTGGACATCTTGGAATGTAAGCAAGCATATTTGTTATCTCATATGCCTTATTACTATAAAAGAATTGAATTCCATAATGAATGCACTTAATAGTAGGCTTACTCATGTTATCTTTTTGGTAGTTTTCTAAATGTCTCCCAAATTAATGATCATTTCCTAATTTGAATCCTTATTCTATTGTTTACATCTAGCTTTTTAGTTGTTACTTTCTTTCTTTTCTTTCATTTATTTATAAGAATTATTAAAGGTTTTGCATTACTTGAAGTAAGCTCTTTGCCCTAATTAATTAAGGATGATTAGATGGGATTTGAATAAATAAAAAGAAATGGTGGTTTGCTAAAGTGGCAAAAGCATTTAATGGTTAGGGCACTACCTTACAAACATGTATAACTTCCAATTTCATTTATTGTTGTAACCTATAAATTTAAACTAAAGAAGAAGCATTAGTACCTTACAAGCATGTATATCTTCTAATTCCATTTATTATTGGAACTTATAAATTTAAATCAAAGAAGAAGCATTAGCAATTAATAAGGAAGACAATAATGTAACTTAAAATTAAAATTTACATTTGGAAGCACACTAGGCAAATAATAAAGTAATATAACATTTTGGTAGCCAAACTATATTTATATACTTGTAGGAAACAATTTTAAATCCATTTATGGCTAAATTAGTCGAAAGCAAGCTACTAGAGAATACAAGGAAGTTGCATGTATCTTTCAAGTAGTAAAAATATAATATAAATAGAAACATCATTATGAATAGACTAGATTATGTCATTACAAGTAAAATCCACAACCCTAAAATTATAACTAGAATAAAAAAATTATAATCTAAGTAAGTTTCAAATCAAAGGACTTCATAATTTAACATATTTTAAATTAAATTTATAAATAATTATTTTACTTATGAAACTATTTCTAATATATTTATTTATTAGGTTTTTGTATGCTAGAAAAGATGTAGGAATGCAAAATATTACATGAGGTTATATATATTGAATCATTGATTGATCAAGAATGAAAGTTAATCTCTTACCTAAATACTAAAACATTAAACTCTACAAACAAAGTTACTTTTAGTAAGTGCATTCTATATTTTTAGTATTTATATTCTTCTGTGAGATACTTATATGTGATCATTTTATTATAACAAAATAGTTGTCTTGTTATAAAAAAGGATATTTATTATTATTAGACAAAAAATTAGATTACTAAAGTGAAAATGCATAATAATCATCTTAATACAAAAGATTTAGGAATAATAATTAAAAGTTGATAAAAAATTATTATTAAATTATTTTGTTGAAATACTCATCACAATGTTTAAATATGTTCTTTTTTTTAAATAGGATAAATAAAAATTCAACACAAAAAAAATAAACATGGATTGTGTTACGATCCATTTGGTTGTGATTGGTGTGGATTTTGTTTCTTGGTCATTTTAAGTCTTCCAACCTAATATAACATTATAACTTGCTTATTAATGAATAATTTGATTCTAATTCTTGTAAAATTGGTCATGTTCATAAAATTAATATATATATATACATACAATGTGAAATGTTTATAGGTTATATGCAAATATTAATTACATATTACCCCTCTTATCCATATACATCTAACTTTAGGACTACTTCAAGGTTGACTAAGAAATTTCTTACTGTAGAGCTAATGATGATGGCTGGGGAGCTTTCACAAGTTCATTTGTAAAAACAATTTAAAAAATTAAAATAGTAAGACACAGTCTTACTAAGTAAATAATCTATTTAGAACACATGATTAAATAACTAGGCCAAACTTATTCATGTCATCACTAGATAATTATAAGAACATATCTATTATTAGCAAACAAAGTAAACATCAAATAGTCCACCTTATGTCTTCTGGTTCATTTTTATCCCCTTATAAACTCTATGCTTATCCTTTCAAGGTCCTTCTTAACCTCTCATAAGTTAGCACCTGGATCTGTTGTAATAATGTATCTCATATACAAATTCATTTCCCCATTCTCCTAATATTAAGCATTAATAAATTTCACACATATCATACTTTCTTATAATGTATCATCATTGCAAACTATAAATACTATTTCACATATGCAAGCCATATCATTATTAGCATGATATAAGTTTAATTTATGTTATACCAACATAAAAAAATGACATTCTAAATAAGGTAATATTCAAGTATATACTTAACTATGAAGTTGCATAATTAACTTTTGATCATCATACTCGAGTATGTACTTGAGTATGGGCAACTAGAGGCTCTATAGGAGTTTTATACTCGAGTATGTACTTAAGCATAAATAACTCTAGTTTTTGGCTTTGGGAGTTATACTCGAATATTTATATGCATATGGCTATCCAAAGAGTAACTCTGGAAGCCATACTCAAATATGTTAAATCTTGAAAATTTACTTTATTAAGATACTTGTGTATATACTCATGTGTAAGCTTCCAAATATCAATTTTAATACTATGCTCTGGTATGATTTGTATTTTTTTCAAATTTTTTTGTAAAAATACTATTCATTTTGTAAAAATCATCTTTAAACAGCCTTTAACTTGTCAATATGTTACCAATCTAACTCATAAATCAAATTCCACACTTATTCACTTATCAATGAACACGCTGGTCATTCCAAACATAGAATTTTTAGCTTAAAATTTCCAAATTCCATCAACCATTCAAATGAAAAATAAATAAAGAAATGTAATGACAACATCGAAGCAAAGTATATTATTTACATTTTAGTTGTATAAAAGAGATAAGATGAGATTTTAGTGGATGAGAATTGCCTTATTCATCATTCATTCAACCTAAAATTAGAAAAATCTTTTGAAACCTCTTTTTGACCTAATTCCATTAAATTTTCAAGAAATTCATAAATTAGAAAAAGTCATCTTGCTAGAAAGTAATAAATGAGAATTTACTTAAGCCTTTTTAGCTTTTTTTGCTTAAATTTTAAAGAATTTCAGAATGAAAGATTGAGAAAGGATGGAGGAAAAGATGAAAGTTAGTGGTTTGCTAAAAATTTAGAGAAATAAAAAAAACTAATATTTTAATAGCCACAACGGTATTTTAGTAATCATAAGGGAAATCAAAGGCATTTTGAGAAAAAATGGTATCAAATCTCCTTTATATATTCTAATTCAATTCTAATTTCACCAAGCTTTATATTTAATTATGCTTTACAATTTTTACTATGAAATCCTACTTACCTTAATTTAATTATTACCTTAAATCTACCCATAATTTTTTAATTACTAATAAAATTTTATAATTACTGAATAAATAAATATAATATTATAAATTTCTAAAATATTAGGAGTGTGACAAATTGAATCGATCATTTTTGTTATAAATTTTATAAAGATAAAATAATTAATTTAATTATTAAAATTTTAATATGCTCATAAAATAACCCCTAAATTATATTATATAGTCAATATTGTCCTCAAATAACAGACTATACAAACAATTTCGTCCCTTTATATAGATTCATATAGATAATTTTATCCTTGAATATTTGTATGAAGAAACAAAATTATTAGTATGGATTATTATTAAAGAATGAAATTAACCATTTAATATAATTTATCTATACAAATAATAATATATGTAAATAATTTCATTCTTTCATATAAATAATTTTGTCCTTGAATATCTATACAAAGAAACAAAATTATTAGTATGAATTATTGTTTAAGAATGAAATTGATAATTTAATCTAATTTAGGGACTATTTTATCAACACTTTATAATTTCAAGAATTAAATTAATAATTTTATCTTCTATAAAATTGCTACATTTTGCAGTGATGATGAGACTTAAGAAAGTAAATATGAAATGTGATTAAGCATAGAACTTCAAAATTCAACAAGTTTATTATTAGGACATATGCAATATAAAGATAATAGATAACTTATCCTTGAAATCTAGACTTATGAAAAAAAAGCTAGATACTTTAACGTGTTTGAGAATATTTTTAATTTTAGGTGAAAACTTTAATATTATAATATCTAAAAATATTTTTAATTTTTTTAATAGTAGACACAATTGATGTATTCAATTAATATCCTTGAAGGCAACATTTATTTGTCATAATTTATTACTGCATTTATTATGTTTCATTTATGAGGATACTAGCTAACATTTATCAATAGAAACAATACTAACTAACAACCTTAATTTCAACATATTCAAATTTATGTTTATTATGATGAACATTAACATTTATGAACCACTGACTAACATTAGCATTTATGAACACTAACTAACTTCTATGAAAATAACAGTTATAACATAAATTATTAACTAATTTTATACTAACAATAACAGACATAAGCTTAACAGACAGAATAAATAAGCAGAAGCAATGCTACACATTCCTTCCAAATATCAATAATTTCCCATCATTGTTAACATATCAAATTTTAATAATGAAGCTATCTACTAATAACCAAACCTCCATGATCTTATTCTCTTCATTCATTCCCCTAAGTGACAATTTTTTTCAACTAAGGTCAGAAACCTTAATCTTAAACTAAACCCAAATGTAGACAAGAAAGAAAAATTAGGAAAAGAAGTCTTATCAATGATAGGGATCCTTCACAACTTCACTTTATAATTGCTACATTGTTGCTGGTATGCGCTAGTAAACCTGAGTAGTAGTGACACCGAGATGTAAACCTTAAAGGATGAAATGCTTGAACTAAAGGAATCCAATATTGGTGGGGTGACAATTAACAATAATAGAGGCAAGAACTCATTTATGGTATGATGGGTTGCTAAAGGTCCATAGCTCAATTAAGCTCTCTTTCTTTATTTTTTACATATAAGTGCAAATGGTTTTTGGGATCAAGAAGAAAAAGTGGACAAATAGATTTAGACCCTAAGCTTGGCAAAAAAATGTTGTCATTTTCAATATCTTCGAGTGAGGTCTTATAGGTTAGGGTAGTTTGCTAAGCTTTACTCTAATTTTATTTTTAAAGCCTATTCCTTTAACCAGACCACTTGAGTACTAGAAAAAAAAACCTAAATTAGGGTTTAGGTGGTGAAAATTTTCTAGCCCTATTTGTGAGAAGCCAAGTAACTAATTTTGAACTAGTCCCATTCTTTAGCCATACTACATGCAAAATAATATATATATATATATATATATATAGTAGTAATAGGAATAACCATAAGATCTGAACTCTATTATCTTCTATTCTACCAAATACACTAAAAGAAAAGTTTGTTATTTGCATAATAATAATGCTATAAGTATTAAAAATGAGATTAAGACTGTTATTAAATACAGGGAAGCATGTAAAATAGGCTCAAAGCCTAAAAATAATGCAAGTAGCTGTAATACTTGCTAAAAAACCAATAGTTAGGAATTAACAAGAACAAGTTAGATAATATCTAAAGATGAATAAACTATAGGATTATTTAATTTTGACATTAAAAGTAATTTTTAGAAATATTAGATAAAAGGTTTGGTTGAAATTATTTGGAAAAGGATTTTTAAGAATCTAAGAGAGTTTATGGAAAATAATGGAAATTAAGTAAAAATTATGAGAATGAAGAATTGAATTTTGATGATAGAAATTATAAAATATTATTTTGAAATATTTGGAGTAATTTTATGAATTTTACAAGATTCAAAGTTGATAGAATTTATGATTAAATTAAGTTTATTAATTAAATTAATTTAGAAAAGGGCAAAATTAGAAAGAATAAATTAGAGTGCAAAATTAGACTAATTAACATACAATTATACATGGCCCTAAATGACCCAAAAAGATAGTTATTTAGAGTCAATTTGACCAATTAAAATTAATAAGCATAAGAAATTAAAGGATTTAATAAAGTATTTTTTAGGGATAATTATGCTATTTAGGGGAAAAAACAAAATGGCCTAATTTTAGCCTAAAGAGTGTCCCAGCCCTAAGGCTTTAAAAAGGTAAAAGATATTGCTTAAGGGTTTTAATTGTAATTAAATAAGCATTCAGGGAAACTTTGGTAAGTTGCTTTCTTGATCTCAAAGGTTATGATGAGATTGAATATTATTATTCCAATGGCATATTCTTCACTTTTTCAAGTATAAAAGGCCATCATTCTTGCATTTCTTGTAAGAAGCTATGGCACTAAGGAGAAAAAAGAGACAGAAAGAGAGAAAGAGAAGAAAGTTAGCATGTACACCACACATACACTCATTCTATCATAGTATATTGCATACATGAGGGTTAAAATCATGAATTCTCCTCCTACATTAGCTTGTGATATATTATAGGATGTCGTAAGGAAAGGAAAGTTAGATTTTTCTTAGTGATTTTCATCATTTTAGAGAGAGAGAAAGAGAGACTCTTTAAGCTTTTATAAAAAATTTAGCAAAATTTTGACTTTAGAGTTCATTTAGGATGAAATAATGCCCCTTAAACTCTAGAAAATTATGTCTATATAATTCTACTTTTTTCTTGAATTTCTATTGATACTATGTTATTTTGATATGGTAGTTTGAATATTGGTTGAAGAGTGGAGACTTTACCAGTCTACTAATTTGTTGTTCTACCAATTTTCAATTCTTAAATAAATGGACATTACTTTTTTTCCTTCATGGTTTTCTCTTAAGAAAACTTTTATATAAGATGTATATCTATTTTCTGATTATTATGGATTGGTATGCTAAATCCATAACTTATTTATAATGGATTAGAGTTTTCTTAAATCTTGAAAAATGAAATTTTGAAAGAAAAATTTTTTAAAAATAGATTTTTCATGAAAAACTTGAACAAAGTTTTGAAAAAAGCATTTAAGGCTCTTGAGTTTCATATAAAAGCATAGGAAAATTTTTAATTTTTGAATTAAAAATATAGTATACAAATAGTACAATATTCTAAAATTTGATTTAAAGATTAAACAGTGGTTACATCAAAGTTTTTAAATAAAAATTAATTAGAAAATTATGTTGAAAGTTGTTGGGTTTTCTAAAGCAAAAGAAAAGGTAAGTTTTTATTTTTCTAAAAAGGCTTGTTATACTATATTCTAAACATATTTTAAGTTATTAAAATACAATTATATGAAGGTTTTGGAAGCAAGAACAAGTGGAAACAATCCCTATCTGTTTTGAGTTTCATGTTGAAAAAGTAAGGAAAAATTAGTGTCTTCAAGTTGGATTTTGATCTCTTTAAAAATAGTTTTGTAGTGTGATATTTTGGGTAACTTATATAACATGTTTTTAATGTAAAAATAAGTTAAAAATGATATTTTAAAAGAGGAAAATTGTTGCTTTAATTTTCCAAAAAGTTTTAGGTATTTTTGAAGTTTAAAATGGAATTTTCAAGCCAAACATGCTTTTTTTAAACTATTTTGATAATTTGAGTTATGGACAAGTTATGTGACTTGTTTAAAGTATAGAAATGGTTGAAAATTGACATTTTAGATCTTAAATGTGATATGAAAATTCTTGCCAAAGTTTGATGTTTAGAATGGAATTTCCAAGAAAAAAATGCTTTTTTTATAGTTTTGAAAATTAGGCTTAAAGGCAACTTATATAACTTGTTTTAAGCAAATTGAAAATTAAAAAATGAAGTTTAAATATTAAAACTCAAGTCTGAAATTTTTGGAAATTTTTCATTAGAATTTGATATTTAAAATTGAATTTACAAGAAAGGTGCGTTCAATAGAACCTAGGAGAAGAATATGCTTAAAAGTTTGAAATTTTTAAGTGTATGCATATAAATTAGGACCAGTGTTTTCACTATTGTACTGTAGTCATTATGTCTTATTTTAATGGAAGAAATAAGATTTCAAACTTGTTAAAATAATGCATTAAGCATAAGCTAGAAATACATAAGTTCAGAAGGATAAAAGTTGATAGAAACTGCGTAGTTGCTTAGTCTTTAGGTTGGAACTGAGAGGTTTATATGATTTTCTCAAAGCAAGTTATTGCTTGTATGTAGCTTACTTATACATGGAATTAGTGACATGAAAGTATGCTTAAGCATGATCAATTATAATAATGAAAGAATACATGGAGCTTTACCAGTTTCATAATGACATCATAAGCTTGTAATGATATTTAGTGCATGGATAGTTTATGAATTTATTATAAATGCACTAATGAAATCTTATGCAAGAACATTGAGAATACTACTTGTGAAAATGAAATAGAGTTGATAAAATCTTATGAAACATGCTGACCTATAATCTTGATGACTTATTCATAATTATGAGGTAATTATGAATCATTCTTACTAAATTATATTATATGATATATTGTTTGTGTCTTAACTCTTAAGGATGACATTTTGACTTTACCTTAATAAAGGTTTAAAATTGTAAGGCTATACGAGTCTATCTTTACTTATAAAGTGTTAGAAAACCATAATTTATGTTGTATGCATCAGTAAGTGCTCAATACTAGGGATTATAATGGCTTGTATGCCTTTGTGATGATGTAAGATGAATTTATGACACTATCGATATAAGACTTTTATGAAGATTGTGGAGATTTGGCTTAATGCCTATGATTTTTGTGTCATATGGAGGGATAAGTGGTGTGGAGTAAAGGGATAAAGTCAAGGTATCCATGGAAATATGATTAACTTGGAAGTCACAAAGAGGAACCTATATGTCTCCTTGCCACTTTTTAAGTTACTAATTAAATTATTACTTTCTTATTCTAATTACTAATATGGTTGAATATGTTTGTGTAATTGAAATGTAGCAAAATAACAATTTTGAAAATGTGTTTTGGGTAAGAAAGAAAATGTTTTCAATATATATATCTTGTACATGATTCATTTATTAGCTAAAACCCTTTAGAAAATTAGTATAATAGCCATCTTACTAAATAATTTTATTTATTATTTTACTTGTAAACATTATTTGATAGATACTCCTTTTGATGGTGAAATTTAAGATTTGGGATACGAGGTGTCTACTTATGGATACCAAAGAAGATGTGTATATTCTACAACACCCTATGGTCACCACCATGAACCTAGCAAACCATGAGAGCCCTTTTGCTATTTTGATGGACAATTGATTAGATAATAATTACCAACTTTATCTTTACTTTTATATTGAGCTATTTAATGACTAGGTTATTGATAACCCAACAAACTATCTATTGATGCATAAGTATAATTTCAATATGATGGATATTTACATATAAATTGTTATGTGCTACTATTTGTTACCATATGAAGGTTTTTAAAATGATAGAATATTTTATTTATCTGATTTAAAAAATTAATGGAAATTTTGAACTTAGAATTTCTCCATATTATATGTTTTTGAAAAAATGGCTTTGGTTTTTATTTAAAAAAGTTTGTTAAAATGTCTAAATGATATTCTTATGCCAATCATGGAAGTTCAAAAATGGGTTGTGATAGTAGCTAATGATCTTAGGTGCAAGTTAGGCTTCTTATATTAAGACTTGTATTTTTTCTAAGTTAATACAAGCAAGCTCACACAGGCTTAAGCTTAAGCCTACACTATTGTGCCCACATGTTTAATTTTTTTAATCTTAAAATTTTTAGTAATCCTTTAAATATTTAGAGATTTTTTAATCAAGTCTAATTCCTAGTCCAATGTTTAATGAATTATTATAAATTTTTAATTTTAATTAATTAATTAATCCATTATACAAAATAAAAAATTAATTATCTAATTACAATTTATAGAAAAATAATTTTTTAATCTAACTTAATTTAATATTCATTAAAGGTGTCTTTTTTCTTTTGTATACTCATAGGCATGACAATTTTATCAACTCTCATAAATTGGTAAGCCTGGATGAGCTCAAGCTTGCCTTACCCTACATTTATAGATATAAAATAATAAGATAAATTTATAAAATTTAATTTAATAGATATAAAATTTAAAATTTAATCTCAACTCTTATTTTAGTATATATATATAATTTTCCTTTGCATAATTTGGCTTGTGAGCTCAAATTCTCCGATTAACATATTTAATATATGTTAATTGGAGTCAATCAAATCAACCAATCAAACATCAAAGAAAGAAAAATCCATGAAAAACATATGAAAATTAAAAATCAGCAACAAAATATATCAATGAATGAGGGAATCTCAATCTCAATCTCAAATATAAATATTCAAATTAAACGACGTAACTTTAAAAATCTTAAATAAATTTTAAGAATAATACAAAAATGAGAACCATCTTTTGAATCCAAAACTAAGACTTGGACTTCCATAATAATAACAGCCAAGCAGGGGGGAGACGACCAAAAAAAACTGTAATATCACGAAGACAACACAAACACGATGATAGAGACGGACACAAATAAATCACTGCGAGTTTTGTTACCACAAAAGACATTTTTGATGGCCAGGTTTTGTGTTTTTTTACACAATAACTATTACAAAATCAACTCCCAAAAATAAAACATCCTCCTTGCATTAAAAACAACAAATAAAGGAAAAATTTGTTAGAATTTTTTTTTAAAAAAATTCAATCCCATCCCTAAGAGTTTAAAATTCTTAGATAAAATTTGAGAATGGGTTAGAAGTAAAGATACATAAAGTTAGAAAATAAAAGGATCCTAAAACTAAAATTGAAAAAAAATCTTACACTAATAGCGTGTAATGAAAAGCATTTGATAATAAAGAAATATACAAAAGAGATGAAGAAAAATTATAAAAGGAGAGGAATATTTGATTTAATACGTAAAAAAAAAATTCTTTTGATCTCATATTTATATGCAAATTAGCTCATAGGTTATAATTTCATAATAATGACTCACAAAAATATCTAATAAATGACTATTTTTAAAAGAAGATAATATTGACAATAAAAGAGATTAAAATTTCTGCATAAATTACGGATATCAATATTCATAATAAATAGAATATTATTATTATTATTATTATTATTATTATCATCATTATCATCATTTAATATATTTACATTGTAATTCAAAATTTTGGAGTGTAGTATAATAAAAAATAAAATAATAATATTATTATTTGATAAATGTGATCCTTTCAAGAGACCTCTTTTTTGGTGGTGCCCTATTAGCTTTTATTCTAGTGAACTCACATCTCAAAATAATAAATATGAATTTTTTGAACTATCTCTTCTTATTTTTTCTTCTTTAATATTTTAAGAATTAATAGATAGATAATTAAAATATTAAATTCTAATTAATGTCCTATAATCAAATTACAACTATCATCTTTATCTACTTTTTATTTAAATTTTATTATTCATTTATTCTTTTTTTTTTACTTTTTGAAAATTAAATGTTAAAAAGTTATAAAATCAAATAGTAAATGATTTACTAAAATTATTTGAGTTATTAATAAAGCAAATTGTTATGTTGATAATATGTGAATTAGTACATTAGTTTTTTGTAATTTATTATATACTAATTTTTATTTTAAATATATTGTGTATAATATTTTAGTATTGAAAATATCTTCAATTATACAATTTTAAAATATTTTAACATAGTAATGGGTTTTAAGATAAAAATTTTAAAAATACAATCTATAGGATTGCATTTTTCATTAAACAAGCAATTAGAAGGGCAAGTTAATCATTTTGAAATTCAAGTTAACACTATTAATACTTGTTAACTATGGGGATGTCAAGAGAATTTCTCAAATAAAAAAAATCTCAAAGAAAGTTGAAGTAATTTACCAAAATCATTTAAGGATTTTTGTTTGCATTGAGAGTTGAAAATGAATCAAGCTAGTTTATAAATCATTTATGATTTAACTAAAAAAATGATTTAATAATTTAGGTTCATAAATCGAATGAATTAAACTAAACCTAAGAGACGAATTCGATTACTAAATGAATCAAATTCAATTTATGTTAGTTTGACTCATTTGATTTATGAATTGACTCAATAAATTAATTATACATATAAGTACATCTAATAATATTTATGAAATAAATTATGATATTAAATATATTATGTATTAGACACCTTATTTAGATAGATTAAAATAATATTTTTATAATGATTTTAAACTAAATGAATTAAATAAACTAAGTTAATGAACTATTAATATGAGTTGACTTAGTTCATTTTAATTTAAATTTGTTGACTTGAGATTTTGCTTAATTTGAGTAGATCAAATAATCTATCAAGTTAAATCAAATGGTTTATAAATCTATTTTGAGTCAAATTCGAACAAAAACTTTGATTTATATAAATACAAATCAAGTTTCAAGACAAGCTAAAGTCATTTAAGTCAAGTTAAATTGGTTCACAACTGGACCTATATTTACTCCTACTTGTATATTTGCCTTCCAAGAAAGCCATGCTATCATATTTCAAATCTCTAATTTTTTCCCTCACTCATAAAACAATTACATAGAGAGCAGGCACAAACTTCTAACTAATCATATAATCATATTAACCTTTGCAAGGATATCTAATAGACAAACTTCAAAAAAAAAAAGAAAGAAATTTTAATAGGAAACTATAGAAACTATACATATTAGTGACTCTTGCTAGATCTGTATACAATTGTTGATGATTAATTTTGGCAAATAACCTTTGCATATGGCTTTCTAAATTTTATCTTTGCAAATCTTTATCTTGTAATATGCGTTGAAAATTTCTATTACACACTACTATTTTTATTAGTTAGATTGCATTGAGAATGTCTATTATGCACTATTATTTTTTGTTAGTTAGGCCTAATTATAAATGTGGTGGTTTGATTGAGCAAGGTAGAGATTGTCTATAAAAATCATTTGTCACTTGCAATCAAATTAAAGTGCTAATCCACTTTTAAACTTTTAATACTTAAGCTAGTACAAGTAAAAACACATAATAGAGAGTTAAGAGTAGAATGAATTTAGAGAAAATGTACTTGGCTTACTTGATCAGTATTTATAAGAAAAATTATACTAATAATAAATCAGTCATTTTAACAAGATAGTAGATTTCCAATAGATAATCAAATCTTTTGACTGAGATACATTATTTAGGAAGTGATAACCATTTCCAACTATTATTACAGCATTGCTTGGTTAGTGAAATAACATAATCTAATTTTGATTTGCAATTGGATGTTACTGATCACGCTATCGAATATCCTTATGGGCCATTAGCCTTTGTAGGATTCTAGTTGGTCCGCTCTTAGTCAAATGTAGTTTACACCTTGTTGAACTAAGGTCAAGTTAAGCTTAAAAATTTATCTAACTTAGTTTAATAGTTAATATTTATTATTTTTAGTCGTAGAATTTTACACTAGTAAATTAATAATTACCATTTAATCAATAAAAATAATGTATTCACTAAAAATAAAATATAAAATTAAAATTTTTATATTTATTAAATTAAATATTATAAATTTATTTAATTATTATATGTTTGTGACAACCTTTAATTTATATTTAAAATTTAATTTTGAGTATACTTTTTATTGTATATAACATTGCTATTTAATCAATTTCGAGAGAATCCATTACTATTTTATAATTGATTAAATTATAAATATGAATTTTGTGATATAAATTTATACCATTAAAAAGGTATACGATTAAGAACACTTTATTAAAATAAAGAAGCCAAAGAAATAATTCACGGGCTGTACTTTAAATTTCAAAATGCGGACCGTGGTTTCCTTCCAAAGTCAAATCCGCGTCAAAATTTCAAATCCACAGGTCGCAGGGCCTTTTCACCACTTGAATTTTGTAAGCATTAATCGGATTAGATCTAGCGACCCGCTACCTGACAATTAATTCCGTACAACGACATCGTATGATGCAGTTATGCAAAGTATCGAATAAACCGTCCGTTCCCGAAAGTGGGATAGATCTCATTATACTTTACATCTGGACAAATTATGTTTACCTCGTCGAAGGTCTGACGTAATTATATGCGGCGCCTCTTATTTTTGGAAAATATACACACCTACCACTCGAAGCATTTCAATTGTCATAAATTATAAAAAAGTTAAATTTCTAAATTGTAATCCTTTTTTTAATTCTATCTCTTATGACTAAAAATTTATTTCCTGCATTTTTATTTGAAAATGCTTGCTATCTTTTTTTAGTAACACTAAAAGTAGATAAACCATTAGATGTATACATAAAAAAATTAAAAATTAAAATTTGAATACAAAATATTAAAATTTTAAAGAATATAAAATGTGATTTACACTATTGGCAATATTTTCTATGAAAATATTATCCCATTTTGTATAATTTTATTGCAATAGCTATGCATAAAAATATAAAACAATAATCCTTTAATTTAGAGATGATATTAAAAAAAGAGCTATAATTAAAAGTCAATATTGTTATATTTTATAATAATAAAAATACTATAGAAATATAGAAGTAAATAATTTTAAAAAATAAAAGGTACCAAATATAATTAGACCAAACTTCAAAATAGGTTAATGAAAATTTTTATTTATTATTAAAAAAATCTTCATTTTATTTTGACTTATAGGATAGATTACATTTACATATTTTGTGCTTTCAATTCATTTTCATTTATATTTTTATTTTTAAAAATATATGTTTATCTCTTTTTTTTAAAGTGGGGGATGTGGATATATATTTAAACCAAAAGTAAAGAAATGTAAGTATATATAAAAATGAACATTAGGATATATTTTTGAAAATAAAAAATATGAATGTAATTATATTAAATCTTATGGGAGTGAACCTAATTTGCCCAAATTTATGTTCTGTAAAGATATTTCTCTGCCTCTGCTTTGACGGCCTTTTTTTTTTTTTTTGAATTTTTTTTAAGCAGCTTCTCCGACACTTTGTCACGCTGTGTATGAATTTGCAACCGTCTTGCTTATCTCGTCACTATAGTTCTCACCAAATCTACTTACTTCAACTCGTCCTTTATCTTCTTCTTCACCGGCAGATCTGGCTTTGGTTCATCCACAATTACTCTTCCCTTGCAATGCTCCTTCATTTTCTGCTTCAATTGCTGTGAGATTTCTGCAACTCCGATTCTTCTGTTTTTTGCGGCTTTCTAAAAAATGGTAATCTTCGGTCCTGTAACTCCTGGTCAGGTAACGAAGTTCTCCAGCTTCCTTTTCTTGTCTCAGATCATCCTGCGATTTCCGTATTTTCTGCTTGCTATTGCTTGATGTGAATTTGTCTTTCATAGTTTAATTAACTAGCTATCGCCTATCGGCTACTGTTGTTGGTTAAGAAAATGGGTTTTGTATCTGTTTTCTACAGGTTTCGTTTTTGCTTGGGACCATTCCATTGATTTTGGCATGGATATACGCAGAGATATTAGAGTATCGGAAAAAATCAGTCTCTTCCAAAGCGTGAGTTTCATTATTCTATTTTCTTTTCTTTTTTTTTTTTTTTTGAAGTTGCACTTTACATTTTAAGAGTAATGTTTTGCTTCCTTTTCCTGAGCTGTCCGTTTATTTCTCTGGAGAGTTGCTATTATTGGCTTCAGTTACCATGATTATCACTAGGCATTTTTTTTGTTTAGTACATATGCAAGTCAGCAAGTGTCAATATCTTATTTTGTTATCAACAAATTTTTTAATTGAAGGTTTCATAGTTATAAATTGTGTTAGTAATAGGATTTCACCAAACTCTCTTTGTTTTCATTACCAAGTAAGTCCTTTTGAAGAGAAAATGCTGTTTCATTTTGATTGATTGGTATAAAGGGTGAAATTTGACAACTTGTCACCAGTGTTTCTTACTGAATTTATTGATACTATTAGTAGGCTCTCGGATGTCATTATGGTTGAAATGGGTAATAATGTGGCAAAAGAAGAGGAAACAGCTGTTTTACTAGAGGCAGGAGTTCAACAGCTGGCGTCCCCAAAAGCTCAAAGCTTAATTGCCTCATCCCCAATCATCCGGTTTGTATATCATAGCCCTCATATTCTTACTTTCTAAAGTTATGGTTCTGTCTTTGATTCTTTTTTGAAGCTAGGTGAAACTTACCAGCTTGGCTTTATATATATTTCTTCAGATTCTTTTTGATGGATGAACATTTCCTCATTGAAAATCGCTTGACATTAAGAGCAATGTAAGTGAGTTACATGAATTAAGACACCTATATAATTGTACCAAATTACTGACTTTATTTCCTTCACCCTTTCTCTATTGCAGATCTGAATTTGGTCTCCTTTTAGCTTACTTTTACTTGTGTGACCGCACAGATTTCTTTGGCTCATCAAAAAAGGTTAATAAATTTATTTGCATTGAAGAAGATGACCATGTTTTACTATGGGAATGCTAAAATATGCTTCTTCTGTGTTCCCATTAAACAGTTGCGAAATGCAATCAATGTAAAATTTATCTTTGTATGATAGTAATTTAATTGCAAAGCAACTGCAATCTCATTGGTGTTTACTAATGTTTATTTTGTTATATAGCCACTATGCAATACTGATATTTTTTTTTTGGTTGATAATTCTGTGTTTTTGCAGAGTTACAATAGAGATCTCTTCTTATTTCTCTATTTCCTTCTCATCATAGTTTCAGCAGTTACTTCTTTTAAGATCCATCATGACAAATCACCATTCTCTGGGAAATCCATACTTTATTTGAATAGACATCAGACTGAAGAATGGAGAGGCTGGATGCAGGTTGGTCACTTCCTAGTTTCTAGTAATATATTTATTATATCATTTTATAATGGAATGTCCTTTCACTGTGAAACTTCTGGATTCCGCAAGTTAGTGCCTCTTATATATTTAATATTTTAGAGCTCTTCATGTTTCTGCTTATTCATTATTACATTTGACAAGTGATACATTTGTTTTGGTTTTGCTGTTTCTCTGTCACAGGTTTTGTTTTTGATGTACCATTACTTTGCTGCGACTGAAATCTATAATGCAATTCGTGTATTCATTGCTGCATATGTCTGGATGACTGGATTTGGGAACTTCTCATATTATTATGTCCGTAAAGATTTTAGTCTTGCAAGATTTGCTCAGGTATATCATCTACTGGAACTATAGCTTGCTTTCAGATTTTGATCCCCACTCCCTAATGTTTTCACCACCTCTAATGGTTGGGCAGATGATGTGGCGGCTTAACTTCTTGGTGATGTTCTGCTGTATTGTCCTTAACAATAGTTACACATTATACTACATATGTCCTATGCACACCCTTTTCACTCTTATGGTGTATGGGGCACTTGGTATTCTCAACAAATACAATGAGATTAGATCTGTCATTGCTGTAAAAATCGTTGCTTGCTTCTTGGTTGTTATCCTAATATGGGAGATACCTGGAATCTTTGAGTGGGTTTGGAGCCCATTTACCTTCTTGCTCGGTTAGTAACATACAGTATGTTCACTTTATACCTAGAAGTACTGTACATCGTACTGACTGAAGTTTCATGAACCTTGCAGGGTACACCGACCCATCTAAACCCCAATTTTCCCGCTTGCATGAATGGCATTTTCGCTCAGGGCTTGATCGCTATATATGGATAATTGGAATGATTTATGCTTATTATCATCCAACTGTAAGTCTCTGACATGCATCAGCTACGTAAAAGAACACTTCCAATGGCCATTTCCACCTCCTCTAATTGAGTGATGAAACTGAAGTAGGAACTTTTTTCTGGTTTCCTATTGTCTATTTCATGACTGTCCCAATGTGACTTAGGTCGAACAATGGATGGAGAAATTGGAGGAAACAGAAATCAAGTGTAGAATATCAATCAAAACTGCTATTGCATTAACAGCTTTGCTGGTATTATATTTTAACCGTATGATCATATTTACTGAACGTTCACTTGTTTGATTCATCTATGGCTTATCCATGCGCTGACCACTTAATAATTTTCTAGACGGGTTATCTATGGTTTGAGCACATATACAAGCTGGACAAGATTACTTACAATAAATATCATCCTTATACCTCGTGGATTCCTATATCGTATGTGCATATTTCCTTGATCTTCTCTTGCCTTGTTTTGCTATTTGAGAACTTTCTCTACTTATTTATCTCCATTTGAAATTTAACAGGGTTTACATATGCTTGAGGAATGTGACTCAAAGTTTTCGTAGCTATAGTTTGACCCTTTTTGCGTAAGTGGCTTTTAGCTGAGTGTAGTATTTTATTCCTCTCTCTCTCTCTCTCACACACACACACACACACGCACGCACATCCACGTGCATGTGCATGCGCGCGCACACACACGGTGTCAAGCCATTATTTAACAAATTATAGCATTACTTGATTCAGTTACTGATTTGTGGACTGTTTTTGTGATTTTACTTTCTTCCAGATGGCTTGGAAAGATTACACTGGAAACCTACATCTCCCAGATCCATATCTGGTTAAGGTACAAATGTGCAGATATCTTTTTGCTTTCCAATAATATAGATGGAGACAGATGCACCACCTTATAAACAACTCATCTAGATGCAGTATATTTGGGTGTGTCTACTGACATTGTTCTGCAGATGGGTGTAGTCAGACTAGGACTATAACCCTAAATATCTATTATGTTACAGGAATTGACACACAACTGTGGGAATATCCTGTGTAATTACAAGATATGAACGCCACTCTGAAAGTTTTAATCTCGAACAAATTTATAGCATAAAGCATGTATTAGAAATGAGATCTCTTGTTACATTGGAGAGTTAGAAAAGGAATAGAAGAAAATTTTCAATAATTCCCTTTTTTACTGAAGTGCTATTAAGTACTTAAAGCTAATCGTATAATGTTAGAATGCTTCTGCAAACATCAGAAGGGTAAAGTGTCTTTCATACATACATGTTTTTGTGTGTGGGCATACAGTGAATGTATTATATCAGTATTACAATCATCTGTTTATTATTAAATATCGTATTGGTTCTTTCTATACACAGCTTTGATTGATTTCAGGTCAGGTATTCCAGATGGCCAACCTAAGTTGTTGCTTTCTCTGATCCCAGACTACCCCATGTTGAACTTTATGCTCACTACTTCAATATATGTTGCAGTAAGTACACAATACAAACATTGAATTTTCTTAAATTTTAAATCAACCTAATTTCAACTTTCTGCTTATCTACAGATTTCTTATAGGCTTTTTGATCTGACAAATACACTGAAAATGGCATTTGTGCCCAGCAAAGATAACAAGCGTCTTGTACACAACTTGATCGCAGCAACAACTATCTCAGTTATTTTATATTCCTTGTCCTTTCTCTTCCTTAGGATACCTCAGATGTGGGTGAGTATTGTTAGTCTGAACAAATTGATCTTTCTGGCTCAGTTTTTATGCATCCATATACATTGAGACACATGCAAATAAATGCACACAACGCATAGATGCATGCTTTTCTTCTTTTATGCAGAGACATAGTTTGGTTCTTCTCTACGAAGAATGTTGTTTGCACAACCAGCTCTCATAGCCTATTCATACCTTGCATACATAACACGACTTGTTAAAAACCTGCCTTGCTTGTTTTAAACTAATGACGCCAATTTTAAGTAGTTTATGCCATGTGTCCAAGGCATGATAGCTTATGAGAGAGTGAATTGTGGAGTTAGCACTACTTGTGAATTGTGTGGTGCATGTTACATGGGAGATGGCCAAATATGCATTCATGTACATGGCTTATGTTACAATCGCAGAATAATCTTGAGTTTTGCTTAGATGGTGTTATCTTCCTCTTCATTTCTGATACTCATGAAATCAACAGGTTTAAGAATCAATGCGTGTGTAGTATGGATGCTCCTAGCACCTATGCTAGTTTTCCATGGACACAGAAGAATGCTGTGCAACTGCTGGGATTTGCTTGTCAAAAGAAACTTGCATTGAAAGGTGTGTTCCACTCCAGATTCCCAACAAATTTTAGAAGAGTAAATGGGTCTAATAAGCTGGTGGCTGCAGGTCTTCGGAATTTTATGTTGTATGGATGAAGAGTGTAATGGGAAACAACGGCGATTTTTGTCATGCAACCCTATATTTTTTTTTACCATCACTGTAAGATAACCACAAGGCTAAAACCATACCAGCCACACAAGCTATATTTGAAAGAGCTATTCTTTTAAAAGGCACATTGGAATCTTGATTACTAATTTTTGGATTGCTTGGCAGTAGGAAATTTTCTAAAATGATGAAAGAGTACTCTAGAAAAGTTGGTAGAAGCAGAGGGATTGTCCTTCTGGATAAAATGATGAAGGAAAAATAAACAATAACTCTACCATGCAAACGGGATTTAGATACTACGGCAGTTCATGCCATAAATGGTTTAGTGTTCTCCCGTGGCCATCGCAGGTTATTCATAGAATTCAATTCCTATTCTCGGTCCATCAACACTATACATCTGGAAGGGACTCCGTGATCACATCACAAATAATGCGGGCAACTCGTAATTATGAGATAATGTATATTTTAGTATAAAGTTTATATTTAATGAGGGCAAACCTGTGCAGTGATAGGTTGTACCATAAATAAAAATTTTTAGTTATTTTTTTTGTATGTTTAGGACTAATCTAATAAAAAAATTAACTTAATTACTTTTTAATAAATTTAATTTTTATATTTTAATTTCAATTTTTTATTAAAATAATTTAATTACAATGAAAATATTAAAATATAATTTATAAATTAAAATAAAATAATTAATAAAAATATAAAGATATGCAAAATACTTGCATTTGTGCAAATAATTTTTTTATTATCCATTTTTATGTATTAACTTATGCATGTAAGCCCACATAGGTAAATATTGGCACAAGTTCTATTTTACATGCCTAATCACCAATATGTTCAAAGTTTCCTAGCTTTTTGTTGTAAATCATCGTTCATTTAAATTTCGGACTCGAGTACTTTCACTAGTGGCCGATTCCCCAATGACTTAGACATCGATAAGTACAGTTTTTTTGGGGCAAGACTGCATAGCTTGTTATCCATCTTCTGTTAAAACTGTGAATACAAAAAATCAGCCAATAAAAAACCGTCTATAACATAAAGTACACAACCAAGTAAAATTTGATTAATTCATTTGAGACACCCAAAAAAATAAAAAATAGAAAATAAAAAACTCGAAAGGCAGACTTCCTTGCACAAAAAATTAACCAAAAGTTATAGAACAAGAATAAGGGGCCCTATTTCGGTGCAATTAAAAGAGAAGATAATGTCTCAGCGTCACTGGATAAGCCTTGTTTGAACTACCAATTTGACAGCCATAATAAACAATGGGCACATTGTGCATTCTTCCCACTAAAAAGTTACATAAATTAATGGAAAAAAAAATCTTACAAAGCTAAAATCAATGTAACTGCCAGGAAAACCTATCTAGTTACTTGAATCTGAATATGTCAACACAAATTGATAAGCAACAATGGGAGCCGTCAAAATTGCCTTTCCTTGAGGCACTGCATTTATACTTCTTCGTCAGAATATATGAACAATGTCATACGCAAATCTTCACTATGTTAAGGAAACCAAAGAGCACAGAACAAGCAAAAATCCGGATAAGAGTGCTACATAATGAGAGTTGAGAAATTTTGATATGTGTTTTAGTAGGATGCCAACAAGCAGTTAGTGTCCAAACAGACTTAGCAAAAGTTTGAATGGGCATCTTACTGCCCAAGAGGATCAGAAAATTTTTAGCATTTATGATGAAACTTCTGGTACCATTTTTAGAAACAAAAATTGCTTATCACTCTTGGGTGCTAAACTTCAGGCAATTGAAGTTCGGCTGATCCATAGTGTTTGAATATGTGCTACATACTATTTCCAAGCAATATAATTGATTAAAAGGATACGTCCAGAACAGCACAAATGACTGCAAAAATTGAAGAGAAACAAAGTTAAAATACTGATAACCCATAAATACACAGGTAAACAAGGAGAAAAGCGTAAAAAAACCAAACAAAGGAAAGGGAGAAATATATTATGATCTTCATATATGCCAGATGAATTGGAAAAATAAAATTTATATTTCTCATGCAGTCATAGTGGTTCTGACAAATAAGACCAACACATAATCAACAGAAAAATAAAGATAAACGGGGGCCTCATACATAAATTATGACAAGATAAAACATGAGAAAAAAAAACCTACCATAAGACCACCAAAAAAGCCATCAAGTGCAATGCGGTTCCAAGAGTCAAAGTATGAATGAACTGAAAATTTTGCTTTGGCTATTAGTCCAAGTGAAGTAACTGCCATGAGAAGAAAGTAAAAGATGAACCCTTTTAAGCCTGTGAACCCCATAATCCCAGCAACAACTCCACCAATAATAGACAAAAATGTCCGGCTGCAAAGCAAACAAACAAAAGAAATTGTGAAGCTGGAGTATAGTAATATGGCAGACAATCTTAAAATTAGCCCTTTCCTGCCCATTTTCTTTCCATTTTCAAGAGCACTCTGAATTACATTTTCATGCACTCTGGTGAAGTTTTCTGAGATAGAATTATACAATGTCATCAATATATGAAAATACTACGGCGTCACCCCAAAATTAATGCTTCTAGCCATATGAATATACTCCATAAGGTATCATATGGGTATTTTCCACAGAAACAAACCTGTAATAGATAATTTTCATGTTGCTTTGCATATTCTCAGCATTAAAAGTTGGCAAATCATTCATTGCAGTGCTTGATTTCTTTTCTGATGAACCTGACTCATTATGTCCAGCCATAATGCTTCCCTGTTTAATTTGATAATTTGTTTCTGAAAATGAAAACAGAATTCAATGACTCTGGGGAAAATATAGACCATGCCATATATTCTTGTAGAGAAGTCCAGAACGATGATAGGCCACAAAATCACAGATTCCAATCTAAATTGTAATATTAACAAGTGGGAACCACAAGTTCGGGTAGGGGAATTATGGAAACACAAACTTGTTGGAAAGCCATTCAGAATTTCTTCAAAACTGTTTTATCTTGAACTTCACATACTTCATCTATTCCCTCCCACCTAATTATCTTGAATTTGAATTTTGAAAAGACAGGTGGTATTCAATGAAATTTTTGTTAGAAATGAACAATTTCAAACACATACCATATCATCGATATTGCTAATTCAACAGCAAAATATATATCAATTTCCAACTCTAACATTGTGCTGTATACACTTAATGGAAAGCCATCCTACCATATCATATCGCCATTATTGCTAATTTAACAGCAAAATATATATCAATTTCCAATTCTAACATTGTGCTATATACACTTCATAAAAAGCCTCCCTTCTCTCTCTCATGCACACGTACACTATCACTATCCTCGTTATTGACGATTTAAAAGAAAAATAAATATCAATATCCAGCACTGACATTGTGCTATAAACACTTCATTAAATCCATATATAAATATATATTCCCTTCCTCTCACAAAAACATGAATGTTGAAATTTCAACATGATGCCTAAGAACCTTTTAATGGCAATTATGTTAAAAACAAAAATAGTACACAAAAGCAAGAACACAAATACTGAAAATTCAACTTGATGCCTGAATACGTTTCAAAAGCAATTATGTTAAAAATAATATAGTCCACCGATGCAGAGAAAGAGCTTCCAATAGAGATTTGTAGTTTGATTCTCCATTTAGATCATCCGGAACATAGCACAATCCCTTTGATTTAAAAATCAATCAGAAGCTAGCTGATCGCATCGCATATAGATTGTGATCAACTTTACAAACATAACGACCATCGAAAAATTTGACAACACAACTTACAAATTCAACAGCGACAAACTCCCAAACAACTTGTTTGCAGAGTACAAGGCATACAAATCAACTCATAAATTCAAAAATCAAAAGGGGTGAACGCATAGTGAAATTGCAAAAAGCAAATCAGACAATGATGAATAGTTGGAAAAATTAGATTTATGGCTGAGATTCGAAGACGTTACCAGGATCTACAGCTCCTACGTTGTTCGTCTTTGACGCAAAAGGAGATTCGTGAATGGTGATAGAATTGCGAATCCACGGCTTTGTTTATGTAGCCACCATACGGCACAGCAGCGACCACTTTCTGAAAGCACCCAATTCAACTGAACCTCTTAGCGCAGCGAGCCACTCAACTGAATTATGAAGCCGACCTAGAAAAATCGCACTAAATATTATTGCATCCATTCGTTTTTTAAATATGGCTTAATAGAAAAATATTTGTCCCATTTATTTGTCATTTTAGAAAATTAATAATTTATTTATTATATTTTTTAAAAATATTTCTATAATTTATATAAATATTCAATGACTTTACTTATTAATTAATTTGTAATAAATAATATATTAATAAATTATAATTTAATTTTAATAAAATTAAGATTATTTATTATATTTTTAATAGAGTTTAGTTTAAGAAATATTTTTTTATATTTTTTTGAATATTTTAATAAAATGTAAAATTTTTATATTTAATTTAATTTTTATAAAAATATTTTTAAAAATATTAATATTCCTAAACATATTTTTAACTCAATATTTTTTTAAAATATTCTTAACTCAATATTTTTTTAAAATATTCTTATAAGAGATGTGGATATATTTTTATAATATGGAAATATTTAATTAATATAAAAATATTATTTTGCCTACTTCACCATTCACTATAATCAACTATTGCTTACCATTACATACTGTTAGTCATTATTGGTTATCACAATTCATTTCTAATGACTATTATTAGGCACCATCCATTATTGATGACCATTATTCACTACTACTCATTATTAATGATCATCATTTACTATCACTCACTGCTAGTAATTATTATTGTTCACTCACTATTTGTGAATATGGTTCACTATTATTCACTGTTGGTTACTACCATTATTAATGATCATAGTCACTGCTATTATTAATAATCATTATTTATCATCACTTATTATTAGTGATTATTATTGTTCACCACTCACTATCAATGAATGATGTTCACCATTATTCACCGATGGTTATTACTATTCACCACTATCAGTTGTTGGTGACCATATCTACTTATTGCTTATTATTAGTGGTTACTGGTAATTATCATCCATTGTTATTGACCATCATTAATCATTACCATTAACTATTATTTATTATTGATAGCCGTTGTTAGTTATCATTTATCATTGGTAATCACTACCAGCTATCACTTATTTCTCATTACTGTTAGTAGACACTATTCATTATTAGTAACTATTGTTCACCATTATTGCCACCCTTATTTACCATTGATGACCACCGTTAGCTATCATATATTACCAATAACTATTTAATTTTTAATGAGGATATTTTTTGTAATCAAATACTATTTTTAAAATGTTTAAAATAATTAAAATATAATATTATAATATTATTAGAAATATATTTAATTAAACCAAATATGAAAATGTCATATTTTTACAAATTAAATTCTTAAGAACCATATTCTTTGGAATATTAAAATTTCCAGAAATATTTGATTCTATGAACAAAATGTTACCAATAAACACTTAAAAAAGAATAGAGAAGAGAATATTAAATATTATATTATGCACATCTATTATGAATTTTCAAAGGATTTAATTTAATTTAATATTATAATATAAAGTTTTAATATTATTTTTTCGTAACTGTCTAACTCTTTGCTTATTGTTATAAAAAAATCAGTGGAAAAAAACTTAAAAAATAATGAAAAGGAGTAAAAAAAACAATAATTGCCTTTATTGTATTATATGGCAGAAAATGGATGGAAGAGAAAGGACGTTAAAAAAAAAGATAGAGTTCACTAAAAAATTTTCTTGACATATATAATGGAAAAGGAGTGGAAAACTATATTATTATTGTTTTATTAACTTGTTAATTTTTATTAAAATTTTCATTTGGTGAGGTTAATTGTGGATATGCATTGTGTTACAATTTTGTATAAATTAATATTTTACCTTCGAAAATAAAATTAAATTTTTTTATAGAGAATTACAAAAGATATAAAATAAATTTATACTTTCATATAAATTTGATTATTAAAAAAATAAAAATTCAATTATACTATATGTAAGGAAAAATATATTAGAAATTAGATTTCAAATACAAACTAAATGTTATTAATAAATATAGATTGAAGAGATAAATTTGTAAAGTTTAAGATATAAAACATTTAAAATTCAAATTCCAATTTCATTTTTATTGCTTATGGCATTTTTGATAAAAAACTGAACTACAATCAATATAACTAAATTATAATCCAAGTAATATAAAGTTCTAATTTTACTTAATCAAAAGTTAACATTGCAATTAATATATTAATTGATTATTTTATATTATTAATAATATATAATTAAGTATTTCTTGAAAAGAAAGATATAAGATTGTATTTATATTGAATAGTTCATAAGTATTGAAATATTTTCTTGAATATAATATTAATTATAATATTAAAATTATCAGTTATTTTATTATAAATTAGTACAATTACAAATATTTTTATTAATTAATTAAAATATATTATATTTAAATTAATTTAAAAAATTATTAATTTACTTATCATAAATACATTTTTTCAATTACCTTTGAAGAAGATGAGTTGTTTAAGAAATAAGAGTTGAGGTTACACTTATATGAAATTATAAATTTTGATACATTTATTTGAATATTGTATTAATAGTGATATTTGAATTATCATTTAAATATAGATTTTTTAAATTATTTCAATTTTAAATTAGAGATTTTATAGATTTAAAAAATAAAATTATTATTTATAGAATTAGAATTTTATCAAAATTAATTCTATCTTTCTATTTTATTTGTTATTTTTTATATTTTTTTATTTGTCTATATCTTTAGAAAACTAAAATGAAAATAGTAATTTTTTTAAAATTTTATTCTTAATATCCTAATAAAGAATCAATCACTTCACACATTGATTATTTATTTTTTAGTAAAAAATAAATTGTAAAATAAAATTATATTCTTCTAAAATTTTGTTTAGTATTTTCCCTCTTTAATTATTATATATTTACCTTAATGACATATAAAAATAAATGGGGAAGTAAATAATTAGAAAATTTTTATTTAAATACTTTGTTTATATTAAGTATCTAATAATTATATTAAAATAATTAAAAATTAGTTTTTATATTATGTATCCTACTTGTAAATTTATGAAAAATTTAACATTAATGAATTTTGAAAGTTTTTCCCCTATGGCTCAATCTTTAATTAATAACTACAAATCATTAATTTATTTCAAAGGAAAGAAAATATTTTGATTTGATTATTTATATGGTTTAATTAACTAATTTTTTTAGTAATCATTAAATTTGAGCTTAATTTAATTTATTAATTAAAATTTTTAACTTTCAATTCAATCAGAATTATTAATATAAATCAAATGTCATTAAGATAAGAGAGATTATAAAAATATAATAAATAAAAAAATTATGCAATAAATAAGGGAAGGAAATCATTAAAAAGAGATTAATTATACAAGTATACCTTAATGCAACACAATATTTATTAAGAAGAAATGATAAATTAGTATATGTTGAACTATCGAAATAACACTTATCAGAATAGAAAATAAAAAATATTACAATTTATATATAATAAATAGATATAGATATAGATATAGATTAAAATTTTTAATTTTTTAAAATTATATTTACAATAATTGAAATTTTCTATTAACATTTGTCATGAATAATTAATAATAATATTTTTATGTTTTTATTTACTAAATATACACTCAAAATATTTGTGCATAAATATGGTGGATTATAATAGTATTTATTGTTGGTCACAAACAAGATTTTAGATAAATATATTAATTTTAGTGATAAAATTATTTTTCAATTTAATTTAATTTTCTTTTTTCCTTCTTTTTTATTTGAATAAATAAAGAAAAAAGAAAAAAATATTTTCTTTTCTTTTCTATTTTTATTTTTTGAATATTCAAAAAAAGAGAAAATTATGCTTTTATTTTTTTCTTTACGTCCAAGGTAAAAGTAAATTTTTTACATTATTTCAAAATTTATATTTCCATAATCGATTAATCTTAGCTTTTGAATCTTATTGAAACTAAGAGCTCAGACTTGGCATTAGCCGTTTATTGGCGCTGTACGAGCAATTTATCCTCATATATTAACTTTCAAATGTAAACTAAATTAAATCAAACTAATATTATTATTTTTAAGGGATAAAGTATATTTTAAATCATTAAATATATATTCTGATTTAATAAAAAAATTAAACAAGTCAAGAAGTTTCCTAAGTTGTATCTAAATCTAATTTGTATTTTTATTTTACCCATCACAATAACTGATTTTTTTTATTATATTGTTATATTTTTGTGAGATTTTTTGTGAGATTCTGTATATTCTATTGCATATAAACTTTTGAAATGTGAAACAAAATATAATGTAATTTTCCTAATTACAAAGTGTTGTAAAATAGCATTTCAAATTATTCCAAATTGCAGTAAAAATGAAAAAAAAAATCCATACATACAGAAGGTTTTGCAAGTAAAAAAAACTAAAATTAAGTTGTATTTTAAATTTCAATTATTTAATGTATAAAGTACTATTAAAAAATATCATAAATTAAATATATATTGTGATATTTGTACAAATAGTTGACATTATCCAAATTTTAGCCTTATATGACAATAAATTACGATTGCTACAAATTATTATATAATACTAAAAGTATGATTAATACAAATTGTCAGAAACAATTTTTATTTTTCAAAGATTTTAAATTGTCTTATATATAAGAATAATGTGATAAATTATTCAAGAAAAATGATATTAAAAAATATTACAGAATATATGAAAATCTCAAAAGTTATAGTTATTTTACATGAAATAAGTCATCTAATTTAACATTTGATAATCAATTTATATAATGTATAAGTATATCTCTAATCTAAATATAATAATTAGAAATATTTATAAACAATTGCGACCATAGCATACTTAAAGATTAAGAATTAAAAAATTATACAAAATTACCATATTTTATTAATAAACTAAAACACTACTTTTATCCTTCATAAATATAAACCTTTTAAATTTAATCCTTATTTAATTTTCAATTTCAATGATAGGTTCAATTTTCTTTAATAAAATCCTCCCCATCTATATCAACTTATATTTACCAAATTAATAATGTAGAGGTTCAATATTTAACTTGGTACCTTGACATGGATACTAAATATAACTTGTATAAAAATAGGTGTCAATGTAAATTAATAAATGATAAAAAAGAGGCATAATTAAAATGATTATTGTGTATTTTAATTTTAAAATTAAAGCCATATGATTATTTAGATTATGAAATGTATTATACAAGTATTCAATGGTATTATCTAAGATTTTATGCTTCCATATCTTTAATTTTATTAACAAATGTTAAGTTAGGTAGATAAAAGGATCTAATTCAATCAATTTCAATATTTCAAAATTTAAAACAAAAATAAATTAGAAAAAATAAACTTAGATCATTTAAGGATTAAAATAGTATTTTAGTATTATTAATACATCATTTGAAAAAGAGAATAAAATTTGCTTTTATGATTTGGAAATAAAATGATTATAATGTATTTTAATTTTAAAATTAAAGGCATATGATTATTTAAAGTATGAAATGTACTATACAAGCATTAAATGGTATTATCTAAGATTTTAAGCTTCCATATCTTTAATTTTATTACCAAATGTTAAGTTAGATGGATAAAAGGATCTAATCGAATCAATTTGAATATTTCAAAGTTTAAATTAAAAATAAAAATTAAATAATAACAATATTTTTTTAAAAAAAACTTAGATCATTGAAGGATAAAAATAGTATTTTAGTCTTATTAATACAACATGTGAAAAAGACGATAAAATCTGCTTATATGACTTGCAAATAAATGAAAACCTATTGGCATTTATCTTTAGATACGGTTGAACCAAAATCATAAAATCCATTTGATGCATGTAATCAGCTTCATATTATTGGATTCTAAATGCCTTTCTTTCTTATCGTCTTGTTATTCTCATTTAATTCAAATTAGACACCAATCCAAAAGAAATTTAAATAATAAAAAAAGCCTAAATTAATAGTAAAACATAAACTAAAAGTACAAATAATCAAAGATTAAATTTTTTATAAGAAAATTGACTCGAGGTGCTTACAAAAAAATAAGAATTAATGGTTAAATAAACTGTTATAATTATCATCCCACATACGTGGTAATGGTAGGAAAGGGTTGATCTACATTATTTGGTTGAACCTTTATGTTGTTAATAATTTTGTGACTCTGTATTTTAGAATGGATTAGGATTTAACATGCAATATGAATCATTTGATCATTATTATTAATGATTTCATATCATAGAGTTGTTTTTATTTCTGTTTAGTTGTTGCAGGTCATTAAACGTTGGGAGAAATTCTACATTATATCACTATTATCGTTGCGTACCAATATATAATTAAATTTTACAAAATTTGATTTCAAAAATTAATATATTACTCAAATTTGTGAAAGGAGAATTAAGATTATGAAGATTCAAATCATATCCTAAACTATATGAAATAAGTCAGTTTGCTTATCTATTTCCCTCCCAATAAGTATGCATAATGTAAATTTGTCAATTCCTTACAATAAAATGTTTGCAAAGTGAGATAAGAGAATGGAATCCGGAAGCAAGTTGCACACTACCATTGAGAATAGGGATAAGCAAAGTGGAATCTAACTCTACACCACTTTTCTATAGCCTAAATTCAGATAAAAGCACCCAGCAGCAAATACCTAGATTACAGACAAAAGCACCCAGCAGCCCACCATCGTAACATCTTAACAAGCCGCCACAACTAGTAACTCGTGGGTTATTTTTAGATGCTCCATTTGTGTTTATCTTGGTTCAATGTGAACTTGTGGCGGCGTCTAACAAACATCCACCCAAGTCCTCACTTTCAAAACTCGAATTGGAATCTAATTGCCCAGCTGACACCACTTTCCTTGCATAACTCCTTATCCACATCGCAGGGTCCGCTGGATAATGGAAATTAGCATCAAACAAATTTTTACATCTCCATTTCCAGATCCACCAAACTCTGACCCCCAAACTAATGCCACATCCATCCCCTCAGAACTTCCCATTTAGTTTAACAGGTTTGGAAAAAACCAATCTGCACCATCAATACCAAAAAAGGCAGCCTTGAATCTTGAGTGCACGAGCTTTGCCCAGATTTGTTGGGCCTTCTTGCAATCCCAAATAGCATGAATAATAGTCTCTTAATGCTCATTACATGCTAGACAGAACGCACAACATTAGTCAAAACAACCCCCCCCAAAAAAAAAGAAAAAGAAAAGCAACATTGCCACTGAAAGAATTTAATTTTTTGTGGGCCAAACCGCCTCCACAACTTACTATCAGACTCACCATGAGCCAATTGATGGTAAGCAAATTCAACACTAAAGTTAACATTAGCTGAAAATCTCCATCTAAAATTATCCTCCCTAAACAAGGTAGCGGGAGGAGGTAAAGCCGCAATCTGCAGAACAACATAATTAGGAAGCCAATCCTTCAGATTTGACAAATTCCACTGCCTTTCAACTACTGCAAAATCAGGAATTGAAATTCTGCTTATTTCCTAAGAAATATCCTTCTTAACAACAACTCTCAAAGGATTATCACCAATCCAATTGTCCTCCCAAAATGAGGTAGAAATCCCCTCATTTTGGTTTTTTATGAAAACCTTTTTGACATCAGGCCAAATTCTATAAAGGCTTTTCCATAACAAAAAGTCCGCACAACGCACTATAGAGTTATTAGACCAATCCACACCCCGACTGCATTTACCTTTTAGAACGTTTCTCCAAAAATCAGACTCCTTATAGATAAGATTCCGCACCATCTTTATAAGGCAAGCATCATTCATCATCTTAATGTCTTGGAATCCCAAACCGCCCATAGATTTTGGTCTACACATAGTCTCCCAAGCAATAGTATAAATTTTTCTTTCATGAACCTGATGGCCCCAAACAAATAACCTTTGAATTTTTGCCTTATTTGACAAGTAGGTGATTACATTGGTGGTTAGCGAATTTAATTAATTGTTAGTTGATAACTATATTAACTAATTTGATCAACTAATTATATTAATTATTTGAATAAAATTATTTGACAAAATTAGCTATTTTTATGTAAAATAATATATAAGAACATATGTATATTTTATAAGTTATTTGAATATTTTTTTATTTTAATATTTTAAATTCTATATTTAGTAGATTAATTTTTCTTCTAAATAATATATCATTTTAATTTATTATATATTAAATATTTCTATAAAATTAAATTAATATAATTTTTATAATTATTAAATTTTATAATTTAAAATAAAATAATAAATAAAATTTAAAATTATTATATTAAATTATTTAATTATAATTATTTATTTTTTAAATAAAATTATATAACTTTAATTTAATAATTTCGGTATTTAAAAAATTAATACTATGAATGCCTTACTAGGCTATTACTCCCAGTGATTACATCACATCACATCCTAAAATAATGATACAAAAAATAAAGAAATGAGAAAAGCCGAAATAAGTGAGTATAAATATATATTTGATTTTTTCACTGGAGGAACAAATTGGAAAACATTGGTCCTTTATAATTAAGGAAAATGTGGTCCTTTTATCAATTAACTAAATGGAAAATGCTAGTGTTGCTAGTGTTTCCATAATGGCTATTTGTCTAAAATTGGCTGAACAACCAAATTAATTAGTTAATTTTAGTCAAACCAACTAAAAATTACTCAAACAACCATTTGCCAAACACCTCCTTTCTCAAATTCATGAAGAGTAATAGCAAAAATTTTGGAGTAAACATGGAGTAAGTAGCGATAGCTCCTATAACAGATTGTGTAGGAACCACCTTCCCTGCCATAGACAAACAATGAGTTTTCCACCCAGCCAAATGGTTTTGAGTTTTTTGAACAAGATGAGAGTGTTTTCTTGCAAATCAAAAGCACACCTAAATATATTCCCAAGTTAGAAGAGACCTAGAAACCACACTTTTATGGAATAGCCTCTTGTTGCTGTTGCTTCACATTCTTAGAAAAGAAAATATTAGATTTCATCTAATTCACTTTTTGATCAAATATTATAGAAAAGGTGTTCAAACACCAACTACTTTTGTCTAATTCATAGTTGCCTCTCCAGATAACAACAAATTGCCAGCAAATAATGAGATGGGATGTATACATGGTCTATTTCTACCCACCTTTAATAGAGTTCGTAATTTATTATCAACTGCCTCACAAATAATATGCAATGGTTTATCCATACACAAAACAAATAGATAAAGAGATAAAAGATTCCCTTGATACAAACCTTTAGAAGGGATAAAATTAGTAGTTTTGCTTTCATTCCATAGAGGTTGAAGTGATGCATCCATAATCAACTCAACACACAAGACCTCCATATGAATCCAGTTGAAAATCTCTCTAACAAAATTCTAATTGAGCTAGTCATATGCTTTTTCAAAATCAACCTCGATAGCAAGGGAGGAAAAAAAAACTCATGCCTTGCATTTTCCTCACAGAGTGAAACATCTCGTATGCTATAATTATATTATCTTGAATACAACAACTTGGAATAAAGCTCACTTAAAAAGGAGAAATTAATCTAGGAAGCATTCCTTTAAACTTGTGGACAATAATTTTTATAACCTATTTATATGGCACATTGCATAGAGAGAGGGCGAAACTAATTAATAAACTTTGATTTATATGTTTTAGGAATGAGATATGTCAACATCTCCAAAAGATCTCACTTTAACCACAAAATTATAGACTCCTTCCCCAACCATTTGCCTTTTTTTTTTAAAAAAAAATAGCCAGAAAACCTTTGTCACTTGAGGCTTTCATACCTCGATAGATGCAATTTTTATTATTAGTATATGTATGCTGATTTAATGACTATTGACATATTTATGACCATTATCAAGTTGAATAAAGCCAAGTTTGTGTAATAAACAAAATATAAAATGCTGTCGTTGTAATAGAAAATGAGAAAGAAGGGATCTGTTAGTGATAAGGTCTGAGATTTGGACACGTGATTGACGATTCTTGACTTTAGGATTAGCCATTGTTGAGTGGGGAGGGGAATATATGAATTATGTTGAGTCTAGTTTTTTCTATTATTCAGTTCTGTTATCTAATTTGTCTTTCTTTTTCCAAAAAGTTTTTCCCACACTAGGAATTCTCGTGAAGCAATACATAATTGTTCTTATTCTGCTTTGCCTTCTATTTTGGGATATTTTTGAATTTCTACTCTTACAAAGGTATCAGAGGCAAATCGTCCTCAGCCAGTGGAAATGGTGACGAATCAAGAGGTTGATAGTCGAATGAGGGAAGTAGAGCGGAAGCTGGAGGAACAATCAATGAATCATAGGAAATTTCAAGAGGAGATTGATAAGAAGTTTGCGATGATGGAGGGTTTGAAAAATAGTGTAGACTCCTTTCAAAATGTTGAGGTGTCTGGAAAAGGGCCAAACGCTTCCTCTGTTCATGAAGACATTAGGGATTCTGAGCGAAATCCAAGCACAAGGGATGTGGATCAGCCACTGAATGTCCTCTATACCAACGATTATCAACGTTTGGTATTGCCAACTTTCAATGGAACTAACTTCAGATCTTGGCATGGGAAGTGTAAGCAGTTTTTCTTCTTGGAGGAAGTACATAAGGATCGTAAATTGAAGATGATTATGCTAGCATTAAGGGAAGGCCTATTTGTGGTTTAAGCAACATACGCAATTTCCTGGTTAAAATTCTATGACCTGGCAAGAGCTCATATCTGATCTAGCAATAAGATTTGATTATGGAACTTTTGATGACCCTATGGCTGAACTGATGCAATTGAAACAAGTAGGAAAGCTAGAAGATTACTTAATTGATTTTGATGATTTAGTTGCTAGATTTGGTTTGGATGATAAAATGGCATTAAGTTATTTTTTGGAAGGATTAAGTGAACCCCTAAAGAAGGTTGTGAGGATACAGCGGCCTAAAAATGTAGTAGAGGCAATGTAGATTGCAAAATGGCAGTAGAGTTTGCTGCTAACTATTACGAGTCAATCCTTCACCTATTCAAAACCCTCCCAACCTTATTCAAATACCATTCCTAAGCCTAATCCTTACCAACCTAAAGCTTTTTTTAATCCAACCCAAACAGTCACTCAATTATCCACCCAAAAAGCCCCCTTCAATTCAAAGGCCAACTCTTTAAACCAAACTAAATATACTACCACTCAAAGTCCAGGATATTCCACAATTTAAAATACCCCTCAAACTTCCACAAGTTCCAATTCCTCTTCTAAGCAAGCTTACATTCCACCTCACAAACAAACTTCTAAGAGCTCTAAGGGTTTGAATTTGGCAGAAGAAAGGAGATCCTGAGGATTATATTGGGCATGTGGTGAGAAATAGACACCCCAACATCTACAGGAGTGTAAACGTCCCTGTATTTTTAGCTTGTTGGTGGATGAAGAGGAAGATAAAAGAGAGGAAGAGAGCTATGAGCTGGAAGGTTTCCCTCAGGTAGATGATGTGAGGGTTGATCCTGAAGATATTCATATTTCCCTACAAGCTATAATGGGTGAAGTAGGGAATAAGTCCATGCTATTGAAGAGCCAAGTTAAGAAACATATGGTATCCTTCCTTGTAGACAGAGGGAGCACCCATAATGTTCTCTCAGAAAAATTGGCAAAAATATTGGGTCTCAAGGGTCAATATGTAGGGAGACTAACAGTGCGAGTTGCCAATGATCAATTGATAACCATCACCTCTAAAGTTCCAGAGGTAGAGTGGACTGTGCAGGGACGACACTTCCAGTCTGATTTTCTCATAATTCCAACACAAGGCATAAAAGCCATTTTAGGGTGGCGGTGGCTAAGGCAATTGGGAAAGGTTGAGTGGGATTATATTAATCATACATTGCAATTCAAGTTTAATGGGGAAACTGTTTGTTTACAAGGCAGTAGACCATCCTTACAACTCTTTGAAGAAGCTGGTGATTTTTTTAAGATTGTAACAACAGAAGAAGGATTCATACTTAGACTGCAAGTTATCGAAGAAAACAAAGGGATACATGAGAATCTAAAGCTTACCTCTGGACAATCCCTATCCAGTAGGCAGCAGCAAGAATTGGAAGGGTATGCAGATTGATGTTAAAAAGTTCATTCAAAAGTGTGACATTTGCCTCTGTTGTAAGCATGATCTTTCTAAGTATCCTAGGCTCTTGCAACCTTTACCAATTCCAAATGGAGCATGGCAATTGCTTTCTATAGATTTTATTGTACAACTTCCAAACTCTTTTGGTCGTACAGTAATATTGGTGGTAATGGATAGGCTGACAAAGTATAGTCATTTCTTTGGCCTCAAGCACCCATTCACTACAAAAGAAGTTGCGCAAATTTTCTTAGATAATATAGTAAAGCTTCATGGCTAGCCTATTTCTATTATTTTCGACAGAGATTCCATCTTCCTAAGTTCTTTCTGGACAGAGCTATTTATAGTACAAGGAGTAAAACTACTAAAATTTACATCCTATCATTCACAAACAGATGGTCAGACTGAGGTTATTAACAAGGTGCTAGAGTGTTATCTTAGGTGTTTTGTTAGCAGCATTCCCAGTAAATGGTTGAATTGGTTAGCTCTAGCTGAATTTTGGTACAATACAAAGTAGCAAGCCTCAATTCAGATGACTCCTTTTGAAGCTTTATATGGTTATTCTGCAAATTTATGCAATCTATATGTGGTTGGCTTTTCTATGGTGCAAGCTGTAGATACCACACTTCGTTCCCAGGATGACATTCTTGCTTCGCTGAAATAGAATTTACTTAAAGCCCAGGAGCGCATGAAGCTTTATGCAAATAAAGACAAATCAGAAAGGCAATTTGCTTCTAGTGATTGGGTATTTCTTAAACTTCAACCATATAGGCAAGCTTCAATTAGTAACAGACATTTCCACAAACTTGCTGCCATTTACTATGGACCATATAAGGTATTGGAGAAAATTAGAGAAGTGGCATACAAGCTGGAGTTACCCTTTGAGAGTAAAGTGCACAATATCTTCCATGTGTCCTTGCTCAAACGACACCATGGCAAGACCATTCCCCAACAAACCTTTCCACCCTTTACAGATAAAGGTGACATGCCTATGATTCCTCTAGCAGTGCTGGACAGGCGTATGGTCAAGCAGAAAAATCATGCTGAGACTGAATTGTTAATTCAATGGGCTCATACCCCAATTGACGATGCTACCTGATTTTCTTATAAGAAGTTCATTCAGCAATTTTCACACTTCAATCTAAACCAACAACAACAACAGCGTGCAACAAAGATCACTAGCTTCCTTGGGGACAAGGAAGCCTTCAAAGGGGAGGGTGATGTAATAAACAAAATATGAAACACTGTCGTTGTAATAGAAAATGAGAAAGAAGGGATCTGTTAGTGATGAGGTTTGAGATTTGAACACGTGGTTGACGATCCTTGACTTTAGGATTAGCCATTGTTGAGTGGGGAGGGGAACATATGAATTGTGTTGAGTCTGGCTTTTTCTATTATTCAGTTCTGTATCTAAATTGTCTTTTTTCGTCTGAGAAGTTTTTCCCACACTGGGAACTCTAGTGAGGCAATACATAATTGCTCTTATTCTGCTTTGCCTTCTGTTTTGGGATATTTTTGAATTTCTGCTCTTACAGTTTGAGTCATAATTTTAGGACAATTTTCAAGTTCAGCACAAATATCTTTCATTCCCCCAAACAACAACCATCTTCCATTTACAAACAGAGAGATTACGTGACAGTAAATTCCTTTTTCAAAGAAACTGGAACATTATTTCAATCTATCTTTGGCATTTTGGAGATGAAGGTGGATTTCCAGAGAAGATTTCAATATTTCAGCCTAGGAGCACAAAACTTGTCACCTACCCTAACAATAACCGTCAAAATTATATATCATCAACTGACCTCATTCCCTGACATAATTATCTTCAAATGAAAATGAAGTAAAATTTCATGAATTTGTCTATATTGCTGTCACTAATACAATCTTATGCTTTTGAATGATCAAGAAGAGTCTCGGTCAACCTTATTACTGAAATCTTCATATGCCTACGGAAGTCTCAATGTATATAAATGCTCAGCATTCCCTGAAGAAACTAAAGCTAAAGAAATATAAGATGAAATATAATGATCACCTAACTACTTTCCAGTTTTCAATTTTCTAACCTCTGACTGTCTTACATTATATAATGCATCATTTTCAGTTACATCTTCATCAGCATCCACAATAATGATTCCATCTTCACCATCATCATTGTTGCCATCAATCTCATCTTCGCCATCCCAATCATCATCATAACTTTCATCATCATCTTCTTCGTCATAGTCATCCATATCTCCACGCAATGTGTGAAACTCAGGTGGAGGAGGACAATCTTCTGTTACTGCCTCATCCATCTTTATCACAAGATGCCGAATGACTCTCTCATCTTTGTCTAACAGACTCTTGAACTCGTTAATATATTTGGCATCCAACTCGAAGTTCATCAACATGTAGTGGGCATTCTTAGCTTTCTTTATCTTGTAAGCCAGTCTTCTCATGCCCCAGTCATTCAATCTATACAACCTTCCTTTCTTCTCCTTCAAAAAGTCTGCAAAATGTGTTAGCACAAATATTAGAAATTAACTTCCATCATAAGAAAAAATAGATTTTATGTTAATCATCGTCTAAGGAACTTTAGGGAGCCAATCAGTTAACCTTCTAGTTCTATTACATCAACCTCCTTGCTGCATAAAAGTGATTATCAAAGACAAACAGCAGTTTTCTGTTGGAAGTAAACAGCAGCAATACTGAAATGGCAAGCAATAAATTCATTCAATGTCCACAACTTATTTCTTTGGAAATATATAGTTACTTGTACCTTCTCAAGAGCATAAAGGCAAATCTAGTGCAACAAAATTTCGCACAGCACATTCTATGGACAGTCAGTTTTATAATTTTTAACATTGGTCATGGCCACAGTAAATATCAACATCTTTGAAATTCAATATAGATAATTTCCACCTCATCCATGTCTGTGCACCTCAGAAAAATTAAAGACATCACTCTGAAAAATGGGTTATTAAGCTATTTTGGGAAGCTAAGCTTTATGAACTAATTCTACATAGCATCAGTGGAACATCAAGAGTCAAATAAACATGTAAAAGAAGCATTACTTTGTACTCTCTCATTGACATCTGCAACCTCTTCTGCATGCTTCTCATGAATTAAGTAAACAAGCTCGTAGTGGCGCACTGTACAAGCAAATAAACAGGATATTGTGAGAGCAATCACTTGACATGCTAAATGTCCCTGCTGATTGGTAAATACCGTCTTCACTTCAATAGAAGAGAAGTTTCTGCTTATGACTTCATTTATAAGAGTGTAAGGAATAGGAACTAAATAAAAACATCTTTTTTCATCCCTTTCTATACTCAGTAAGAAAGGATGACGAATTCTACAGACCAGGAGCAGGAGGAAAAAGGCTACTTACTTTGTTCTAAATTCAAATCACTTTCCAGCTCAAGCATCAGTGAATCAAATAGTTGCTCTGTAAATCAGAATGAGAAAAAGAAAATTCTCAGCACAGTCCCCAGCCAACATAATCCTTCGAAGGATGCAAGCAAGCAACTAAGGTGAACTCAGTAAATGAATGATAACCACTCACTCTCTTCAGCATCTGCAAACTCAGGGAGTAGTTTACCATCTTCCTCAACTTTCTTCTGAAATTGTAAACAAGAAATCCAAGTTCAATGTCAAATAAAAAAATTCAACTCATTAACTTAATATATTTACATGATATTGAAAAAAAAAAATTCATAGGCGATTCTAGTTATGTACCGAGGGGGGGAAATCCCATATCTAAGCCCTTGCTTTTGAGGAATTTTGGGTTTAAATAAACAGAATACATGCAAGAATTTGCTAGAGAAAAACCGAAGAATCTGACAAAACGGTTTCTTTGCTTTCAAAAATCGGACATCCGAAATTCAGCGAAAAGAAATCATAACCAAGGAACAAGTAAAACAAAAACAACCTCTTTAAGCAGTACAGCTTCAGGGAAGAACCCCGTGGCCTCATCCGGTTTTGGGATAAAGCTATGCTTATCTTCTTTCTTGTCGTTCTTCTTCGCCCTCACAATTACTGAAACAGATTTCCTGGGTCCAATGGTGAGCTTTGGACTAGAAAATGGACTCGAAGAGGATGAAGAGTATCCATTTGCGGATAAGAAGCAAGGATTGTAATTTGAGCTAATACCGTTACTTATCATCATTTTGGGAACATTTGATAGCAGATAAGCTGAAGGAGAAGAAGACTGTAGCAGAGCTTCCATGAAGGAAATTACAGCTCCGAAGGTTTAGCTAGCAGTGCGCTTTGATACAGCCTAAGCCCCCAGGCAACTGAGGCAAGGTCGTAGTACGGTGTGCTTTTGGATAATTTAATGATTTTCATTTGCCAATTGTCTTCAGGAATCAGAACAAGTAAAAATTTACTTCACATTCACAGTTTTTTATTTTTTTTTAAAAAAAATTTAAACAAATCCTCCAATTCCTTCGCTTAAAATTTACTTTTTATTTTTTCATTTTGATTCTTATGAAATATTTTATTTCAATTTTGTTCTTATAAAATATCAATTTATCTAATTTTGTGAAGAATAAAATAAAATAAAATAATTTTTCATATATATAAATCTTAAAAAAGAGTAAAATTAGACAAATTAATATTTCATAAAAATAAAAATAATATAAAACTACGAGAAAAGCTGAATTTTACAGGAGGCAAATCAAAAGGTATACTCCTTTTTTTTTTTTCTTTTAGAATAACTTAATCCTTTCCCGATCAAGATCCTCAAAGGGGGTTTTCTCTTCTTATTTTTAAGATCCTCTGGAGTGCAAACTCTATCTTTTCAGGACTAAAGTACATTTTGGATTTTAGAGAATAAAATGATATTAAAACTTTTAATAAGAAAAAAATAAGGGAATAATAAGTTACAAATTTAAAAATTATTATTTATTAGATTCTATGATTTTAATCTTCTCACCAAAAATAATGATATTCTATGAAGTTACAATCTTATATTTTAAGGGACTCAATCTTTTTCAAGGAAGAAAAAAAGTTGCTTTTTTTTTAGTATGAATCATCTGATATTCGGTAGGTCACGTTGGACCTCCAACTAATCCGGATTCGAGTCGGGAGGATCCGATATGAAGGTAAAGCTATCTCAACGATAGTTTGTTCCATTTACAAGATTCGAACCTAAGACTTTACTTAAGGAAACTAACTTCTTACCACTTGAATCAACTGTCGTCGGTAAAAGCTACCTTTTTTAATTAATAAAAATCCTACAATTTGATGAAATTAGAGAGTATCATCCGCAACCTTTTCCAGAATTTGTGCATCTATTTTATTTTTCTCATTTTATTGTGCTTTTATTTTACTCGAAATACTCATCATCTTTTTCAGGAACACAAGTTTTGACCATAGTCCCAGCACTGTGAATTACGTCGCCCATTTCTGATAAGAGTTAAGATAATGGTGCTTAGAGTTATGTGTTAAGCACGTGCTCAATCAAGAATTTTTCTTTCCATTAAATCACTTACAAGACTACATGGTATAGAAACTAAAAAGTTGAGTCTGGTTGGCTTTTTGTATAAAACTTACAACCATGTCATCTCAAAAGTGATTTAATATGGTATATAACGTATGAATGGAAAGGAGAGTTGTAACTGATACTTTGGCTGGTTTAAGGATAGAAAAAAATAATAATAATGAACAATAACAATGACAGAAATCTGTACAACAGGCTGTAACTTTGATTGGACCTTCATTGACAAAATAGCAACTGTTAATTTTCTATATGCTTCTCATTCGGGCCGAATGCCCTCACAAAAATACTGCTAATTATGGCAAAACATAATTTTGTGATCACCATTGCTTCTTTCCCTTTTTCTTTCTTTTGTTGCTACTGGCACTACTACTGCCTGTGTTTTTCGTCCCATTTCCAGCTTTGGTAGATGGGCTCTCACTGGCAGTGCCGCCTCCGAAATTGGCAAATGTGCCTGCCTGAGCTGCATTCTGTAACCACTCAAAAAACTCTTCCTCGGTCATGGTTTCTTCCATGCTATGATGTGTTGGCATCCGGCCACCTCGGTGACCTGAACTCGTTCCCTTACTGGAATTATGCTTGGATGTTACACTGGTATTGACATGAAAACTTGGCTTGTGAGTGTTTGCAGGACATTTCATACCCTGCAATAACAATGCCTGTATTTTAATGCTTCATGGCAAAGGATTTCCCAACAAAAGAGAAAGATAAACCGGCTAGACATCACAGGGAGATTACTTCAGCTATATAAAACCACTAATGAAATTTTATTTATTTAAGAAAAAAAAAACTTAGTTACAATTATAAGACAATGAAAGTAGTTTGCATCAAGCCCAGAGACCACTGGCATGCTATATAAAAAAAATCATCATGAATAGAAACTCCCAGATACTGTTTGCATATTATGTCAAACTCTGATGGCTACATCTCACAGAAACTCGTGAATATATCAATGATCAAGGAATTTTTTTTCCAATAAGCATGCCATTGTCAGCTACATTACCTGACTGATATACATCTTCTCTTTATGGTCTTTTGACTTTTATCGGCACAACTTAGCACTATCTTAACCATCACAATACCTCTAATCAAATTTTAGAAACAAATAAACAGACGTCAAGTATATTTTATATTTATTGGGCTGAAACAAACAAAGCTTTCAATCAGCATGTCAAAACATTTACCTAACTGTAGGGATATTGATATTTAATAGCAGCTCTCTTTGAAAAAGATTTAGACAAAACAATAATAATGGGGGGAAAAAATCACATTACCTGACAGATATACCATTCGGTGGCAACATATATCTTGCTATCAGCACAAACATATGCACAAGGAGCCTCTACCTGAAGATAAAACCATTCGTTATATTCTGATTTCATACTTTGTCAAGTCAGGAAATGGATAATTATATATGTAAAGCAGAATTACAACATGATTCCCAAAATAACAGTCTTTGCAAGAAGTATTTTGCTTCATACCTTCTGCAATAAGCCAAAGAGAAATGGTTGGTAAGATTGTTCAACCCATCCATCACCATCTTTTGCTAGATGGAAGTCTTGACAGTCCTTCAAATGAAAAACCCCAGTGGAAACGTAAATGCCAGGTGCACGATACTATCATTGGGCAAAGCCACAAAAGAAGCAACATACTGATAGAATGTGAGGCATATCTTGTGAAATTATAAGTATACTTGGGAAACTCCCAATCATGCATGCTACTTAGAGTTCCAAGAAAAAACCTGGCACCATCTTGCCCGAGACTTCTGTTTCTTTGTCTGTACCCAGACATGAAAACTGCCACACTTCTTGCAGGCAATTTGCCTTAATTCCCCAAATGGCTCCTCACCATCTGCATCTGAGCAACGAAATCCTGAAGCAAAGGATCCGCGCCTCCCAATCTGGCCAATTAGTTGCATCCAAAACAAAAGTTCAAATAGAGATAAATAACTCGATTCAGAAATAAATGATCCTCTCTTATAAAGAGTCAGGAAAGCTCACACAGCACTTAGTTGATAATAGAAACAAACTAGAATAATAAGCCCTACCAACCCACCCACCCCACTTTCAGAAAAAAAAAAAAATGAAGGAACACACATGGATGGTAAGTGGTAACATTTCAATTATTATTTTCTACTTTTGGTTGTGCTCCCCATTTAGGACAATGCTCAGACTATGACTTGTGAACTTCCTGGGTCATTTTTCAACAGTTCATATTCTCATCTCCACCATGCAGAAACTTGAATCCTGAACCCAACCGGTCAGAACCTGAAGACTTGTAGTGATTAAATTATGATTTCCATGTCCAGTTGTTACAACACTAGTACAGCCAAAAAGAATGCATTTATCATACCTTATGAGAATCATTGTGAAGCCTGCGGAATACACTCAGCAACTCCTCCCTCCTTAGCTCATCATCATATGCTTTTCGCTTTAAGGAATCCATCAGAACCTGGGGAAATCATTATAATCATACAGGAGGTCTAAGGGAGGAATTGTCTCTTTTTGATTATCTGACTTGGGGGAAAAATCAAAACTTACCTCATATGCATTTTGGAGTTTCTTAAAAGCTTCTGCAGCCTTTTCATCACCCATATTCTTGTCAGGGTGAACTAACATTGCCTGATAATCAACACAAATAGTTTATTCTACAATTGAAGAAAATTTTCATAAAATAGCAGCAAGCAGAAAAACTCTAAAGTTATAAAAGAAAATCAATTCCCCCCCCCCCCCACAAGCACTAAATAACCCAACTTTTATTTATCAAAGATATAGAACTGCAATGTGAGAGTATAGACATCAGAAGGTGGTGAAAACCTTTTTCCTATATTCTCGCTTCAGTAATGAAACATCTATACTTTGGTACCGTGTCAAGCCTAATACTGCATAATGATCCAAACAGTTCAACAAACGGACAACTTCTTCTTCAGAAGTTATCTCAAAGTCAGCCCCACTAGTTGAAGGATCTCCTGCATTACGATCTGGGGTTGGTCCTGGCCCATATTCAGAGGATGAAGCATGTGTTGGCTCATCACTAAAGAAAGCTGGTTGATCTTGCATACCAGCTCTTTGTTCAGGAGAACCATTGGATCTTCTATGATGACTCATGTGATTTTTTAGATAGTATATCAGAATATCACTTGAGATAAAAGATAAATTCAAAGACAATAGCAAGCCAAGCCACCCCAAATACATCCAAGCACAGTAGACAGAATAGCCAGTGGTGATAAGCAGTGCAACACGTTCATGACTCAACATAAAGGCCAAACCTGAATTTCCCAAAATGTCCAGCATTAGCAAGTTTGAAAACATATACATGCAAGCAGAAATTGGTACATGCGTTTGAGTGTGAGTATGAATGTTCATAAAACAAGCACAAACTGATGAAACAGGCAAACCCATAAAATGAGAATTACCTCCAAGTAAGATGAAAACTGAAGTTGTCCAAAAGCTTCCATAAAGCCATAAGAAAACAATTCCAAGGATTGCAACTAACAAAATCGCAAGGGAAAGCCCAACCAAAAATCCAATAAAAACAGACGAGGCCTGATGAATGACAATAACCAGTGAGAGAACATAGAGAAAGAATAATGAGAAGACATTATCTAAGAATTAGGTAGAATGAATAGATGCAAAAAGGTCAAAAACTAAAATTGGAGAGAGGAGGCATACTTAGAACATCATATTACTGCAAGTCTGTAACATGGAAAAGTAGAAATTATACAGCAAAAATAAAACACAACATAAACTGATCACTAGGGTTGTTCAAATGGTCTGCCAAAAGAAAAAAATTTGCATACACCAAAAAAATATATAGCATATGTCAGTTACAAATTACCAAGGTAAATTGCAACTAATCATGATAATGATAAAAAATTTAAATGATCAAGATTTTTATTCAGGATTCATTATGATACACTGAATTGCAAAAATAATTATAAGCAGGCTTACCAACATAACAAAAAACTTGAACATTCCTATCATACTGATCATTGAGAATATGCTGCACCATAAAACAGTGAAGAAGGATGTGGTCCCCATACGTACAAGGGAATCAATACCCCTAAGGGCACAGTCCAACCAACAAACTGTTAAAAGAAGCATTAAGTTCCCAAATTGTATAAGCCATTTCAGAACAATAGGATATGCCTGCTCAAATTTTGTTCTGAAATTATTTTGAGCATTATAAATGCTGGTTGTAAGAGACTCAAATAACGGCCTCTTCCTGGTTAGCCACTCAGTAACTGCAGCAAAAATCGAAGATATCAACAACCTTAACCTTTTGATGATTCCATTATCTGCAAGCTCCACTTTTGCCACCACACTATTTATGTTTAATCCATTTAGCAAACAGCTCAATTTACTTTGTATATTTTGTTGACTTGGATTGCTTCTAGATGACATCCCATTTTCTTCAGGAATTGGAACTTCATTCCTCAGACTGTCATCCCCTGAACTGCTCCCAGAAGACACTGATACCCCTAGGTCATGCTTTGCAACAGTCCCTAGCTTCTCTCCTCTCAAAGGCTTCTCATATTTTTTCTCATTGTTATTTTCATCTCCTAGAAATCCAGTTTTGCTTGCACTCTGAGAAAGACTGCTTGGCTGGTGACAATCTGGGAGCTCATCTCCTGGAAAAACATTTACTTCACCTCCTTTAGCATGCCCTTTCATCCCCGGAAGCATACTCCCAGAAGCCCCCCTTTTATGGTTCAAACCATTCTTCTGCTGATTACCCTTCCGAGCCATGAAGCTCTAAGCCTTCATATACAGTTCAAAGGATAGCTCAATTTAAATCATTTCTGAGTCCTTTAATAAAAGCATGCCTTGATCCATGACAGTAGTATTAACAGCTGATAACTAGAGGAAAAGGAAAAAGTCTACTTAGCAATTACAAGAGGCATGGTTCCTCAACAAAGCAATCACAATCATACACATATACCAAGCATGGGCTTAGAAAATATTTTCAGTCACTTAACAGCTGAACTTAGTACTGGCCTGCAACATTTCTCTTTTAACTTCTTGTCCTAACTCCTAACCCAATGACAGAAAATTAGGCTGTGAAATTTAATATTTCACCAATGCCGAAGTTCCACCATTCTCATAAAACCTATTCCCTAGGCTGCTGCTTTCCTACCCCAAGGCAATCCAGGAACAGGAAATTCCTAGTCGCACCTTAAGGTGATTTGCATCCTAACATAGATTATAAAACCAATACTACTAATCACCAATTATACATAACAGAAAAAGACTTCAATTAAGTAATAAAATCTATCTCATCTTCGAAATCATAACTAACTCTAAAGTTTCAACATGAGATTCTGAGTGAGATGAGTGGAGTTAAGACAAAAGAGCAACGCCAAGCTCAAATTAGGTAAATTAAAAATGATTAGAATGCCCAAGTATACGTGAGAGAAGACAGATTATTGCAAAGGTTATGCTTTCATTATCATTATTAGTTTACGTAGTCATCCCGAATGATACGTCGCAAAGCAGTTTTAACACCCCAGTACCCTGTGCAACACACAGACTATCTCGTATCATACAGAGCTCCTACACAGAGAAAACAACTATTCGAATTTCGAAAACCCAGTTGTTAAAAAATCTCAGAACCCCAGATTTTGCAACAACTAGTTGTATTGATACAGCCCACAAGAAAAATTTCACTACGCAGTCAAGGACTGAGATAAACAAATTAAATAAAACCCAGCGGATCAGAAATCAAAGACAAGAAAAGCTACCAGTCGAAAATCATCATCCTGAACGTACCTTGAGCTAAAACGCAATGACCCAACGAGAGAGAAAAAGAACGAGTACCAAACAGCGCGAGAGAAAACCCAAGAGCCAGAGAAATATTGGGCATGAAAAGCCCTAAACGATCACTGCGTTTGGCAGAGTTTTCATCTTTCTCGAGTTGAACTGGACAGATAAGCGGAAAATGCCAAAGCTGCTTTATGCTTGCGCAGTGTGCGTGTAAGAATGTATACTGCGGAGAAAAGGAAACACTCACGAAGTTCCTGAGCATTTGTATTGACCGAGGACGTGATCTCCGGTCCACTAAGAAATACCGAATATTGGGATTGTTTGGGCATTGGGAATTGGCGTTCCATGTTTGGAATGAAGTGTGATTTTGGCTAACTTGGCCCGGTTGAGGCTAGACGTGGGACCTAATCAAAATCCCTACGTTTTTACAGCTGTACTTCTCTTTATAAAAAAAATGAAACTTTTAAAAAATTTATTTTTTTTGTCATAAATATGAGGAACCAAGTTATAACTTTTTGTTAAATCATTGGCTGTGATACAGTGGTAAAATGATTGGAGTGAGAATTTAAATCTAATATATTATAAACATAATTTTATTTAGTTATATTATTAAAAAAATTAATAATTTTTATTAATAATATAAATATTTTAATAATTTTGTAAATATAAAATTTTATAAATAAGTGATAATATAAAATTAATTCATGTTAATAATAAATTAAATTTAAATTCTTTAACTAATACCTTGATATTTCATGTTTAAACCTATTTCATGTTATTTCGAAAAAAAAAAAAAGGCGTTATGCACAAAACTTGTATCAAATTGCATTTAAAAAGAAAAAAAAATGGGATTTGCTCCCGTAGGAGCTTGTAACGAGGTTCTATGCATAGCCCCTCCTACCTTTTTTTTTTTTTAATTCGACATTTGATTTTATATAAAGTTAAAATTAAAATATGATTTGATGAGAGCAATGCAAATCTTATCTTCCAATCCTAATCCTCATTTTATGTAAATCATGGTATTACTAGTTTTATGATAGATCATTCTGGTGTACTCTATTTGTTTATGTAAAAAGTAAATGTATTATATTCTCTCGTTACATTTATTTATTCCCCTCAAGAGGATAACCATTCATTGCATTTATTTATTCTCCTCAAGAAATTATTCTTTAAAAAAATCTCTCAACAAATCATTCTTTTATTGTAAAAAAATATTTTAAATCTTTCTAATATTATATAAACAGTAATAATATTATTTTTCTAAAAGAATGTTTTTAGAATAAGTGTACTCTATCCATTCATATAGAGAGCAAATATACTCTACTTATTCATATAGAGAGTAAGTATATTCTACCTACTCATTAAAGAGAGTGACTACTTATTAGCTTTATTTACTCTCCTTAAAAGATTGTTCTTTAAAAAAATCCTTTAATAAATCATTTTTTATTTAAAAAATTAAATAAGTTAAAAGTTTAATATAGAAGGTATATATTGATCAAATTCATTACATATTCTAATTTTTTATAAAAGTATTTGAAAATTAAAATTTATTTTATTTAAATTTTATCTATATTTTTTATTAATTTTTAGTGATATATTTCAAATTAAATAAATATGCATCAATTGAAATTTTTTCATAAAATATGTACTATTTTCTTCCTTTTATTGGCACTATTCAATAATATAGACATAACAAACTATGTTTTCTATATCAGAAAAATATATTAAATAAATTAAATATTTTATTTTATCTAATTAATTTATTATATATTCTATTTTTTACTCTTATCAATTTATAATTGATTCGTTTCTTTTCTTTTCTCATTTGCTCCATTGCATTTTTTTGAAGTTCACTATTGTTAATTATCATAAAATTTTTAATAAGTTGAAGATTTAATATAATTAAGTTATTTAACTTTCATTTTAATTTCTAACTCTTATTATTTTAGAAATAACTTATTGTCTATTTTTGTTTACTATCTTATTTGTGTTTTTTTTATAACTCATACGTTAATAGTAAAACATAATATAAATATAATATAATATATCTTATTTTTATTATAAAAATATTTTATATAAATTAAATATTTAATTTAAATAAATTAATTAATTATATATTCTTTTTGAATTCTTATTACATTATAGGTAAGGCCTTTTTTATTTTTTTGGTTTGTTACTTTGCATGTGTTTTTTTATGTCTATTTTTTATTGTTCATACACTAATATTACAAAATAGTATAGATGTAACATAATGCATTTTGAGTAAAATAAATTGTGAAATTTTCTATTTGTTTAATTTTTATTTACCCTCAATTATATTTATTTTTTATGTTGAAGATTTTCATTTGACTATAAATTCAAATTATAGAGAACTTATTCTTGATAACAAAAATTTATTTTTCTTTAGCCAAAAACTAATATATATGTTGAAAATATGCAATTCAAATATATGATCATAAAATAAATACAATAAATTAGATTTCAAAATTTACATCATTTTTATAATATAAAACTTATTTAAAAATTATTTATTTATATAAATGAAGGATAATTCTCAATTTGTGCATCTTATAGACTTAAAATCTAATTATGTATGTTATAAAATATTATATTTATATTATAATGCATCTATGAAAAATTGTAGTTGCAACTTTGCATCTATCATGATCCTAATTTGATTATAACTAACTTGGAATCTACTTTCCAATTTCCACCAATTTATCGAATTCAATTATTACATTACTAATTAATGTATGGTTATTTATATAAGAAGAAAGAAGATATTAAATAAGAAAAAAATATTGGAGTCAATTGCTATAAATGAGAAATCTAGCATATATTTCTTTTATTCAAGCCTACTAATAGAATAAAGTCTAAAATCTACTTTATAAACAAATACCTTATGTTAGCATACAATCAAAATATTAAGCTTCCATGTAATTTAGTTCTAAGGAAGTGATGGTGAAAGTTCAACTTGTATATCTATAAGATAAAAAATAAGGGAGTGAGTTCAAAACTTAATGAGTAAACAATTCAATATAAATAAATAAAATAATAGGTTAATCTTATCAAACAACCTATCCTACTATAAAATTTTGATATAATAAAATATATACAAATATCAACTTACACATCAAATAGTCAAAAAAGACTCATTCGCATCCATATTTTCACATTTACTTTCAAGTTACCTTAAGAGGCTCAAATTTAATCATTTCATTAAGATATTATTGCATAAGGATAAATAATAATAATAAAATTTCAAATTTATATCACAATGTATAGTGATCAATAATAAAGATACATATATTCATCTTGTGATCCTGGGTCATCTTTATATCTTTCATAAGCTTTCTATTATTGTCCCTCTAGAGTTTGTATTATGCTTTCCTTAAGTATATTACCAAAAAATTTTCATTTAATATTTATATCGCTCCTAACACATTTCTCATTTCATGGCATAGGCTATATTCATCACATTAATCAGTCAACCTCATATCTTAATGCATGGTCTCTCAATATAACCTATAACTTAAATAACATCATAAGTTTGTTCATATTATATTTTATATTATATTTTACAATACAATTCTTTCTCATTTACACCTAAAGTCATAGTTAACATAGCTTAATAATATCACTATGCCTCAATGCATAGTTGCATAGCTAATTCCATTTCATCATTACGTCCATAAGATTAATTAGATCACAAGCCATATGTCATAAATTTTTTAAACCTTACTCCCTATCATAAACAACATGAAAAGTCTCTTTTTCAACATCAATTATGGTATAATAGCTTTATAGGTATTATAAAAAGGTATAAATCTTTATTAGATTAAAATAGGTTTAACATGCAAATATAGGGTAGTGAAGCATTTCACGAAGCCCTTCAAACCTTCCAGTAACATATGAAGACAACAAAGCAATTTATGAGTTACTTCCTAATTTTACAAAAAATCTAGACTTGATATAAGCTTCAAAAAGCTCTCTATGGCCTCTAATAACATTTGCTTATAATAAAGCAATTCATGAATCGCTTCCCAGGCTAGTGAATTCTAGGCTTGAGAAGATCTTTGTAAAGGGCTTCATGTATAAGAGTAGTTTAACATTTATCGAGTTTTTCATTATTCTCACGCCATAAATTGCCACCCATACTTATTTATTACTTACTAAATCATTAGTCACCTATAAATATTCACATTTAACACTTTGTACAAGCATTCCATCACATTAAACTCATCCCAATCTTCATGAATCAACATAAACTAAACAAAATACACAACCTAATATTTTGATGCAATCATTTAATTTCAGCAAAATCAATAGGTTTAAGTTAGAATATTCAATAATCTAATATAAAGGAGGATACTAGGTATTTGCATTTAATGTTCCTTACCCCTAATCACCCCAAAATTAAAGGATTTTTGGAATAAGGTTCTAAACTCCCATTAAAAAATGCCTATTAAATTTTCTCTAAAACCTAAAGTAAGATAAGGAAGAATTTTTAATAATAAAAGTATTCTTATCTTGATTGAATGAAAAACTTATGGTGAGTTGATGATTTTTCCTTTAGATCTATTGAAGGAAAGATAAAGGAATAGTGAGAGTTATAGGGAAAGTTAGGAAGTTTTAGGGAAAATGAAGGGTGAAAAGAAAATGGTGTCATCAAATATAAGAGATGCCTAAGGGCATTTTTGAAAATGTACTGTAAATATCATTCATACTCTTTAATACTTTAAACTTTAACCCTTATTACCTTTCTTAACTTTTCTCATTTGTTTCCCATAAAATCCTTATTCCAGTATCTATTAAAACATAATTTTTTTATTTTACCTCATACTTCATTTATATCTCTTCCTTAAAATTCTCCTTTACACATAAAAATTTCATTTTGCACAACATATGTCAGTTATTCTAGTTATTTCTCTTATAAAATACATTTTCAAATTATTATATTTATAAGAGGATATAACAGCATCATAAAGTTACAACATTTTATCAAAAAGCTATAACTTAAATTTATTATAGTAAAATTATTTACTATCGAAAATTTCATTCAAAAGCATGCAAATTTCTTAGTATAATCACAACTTTTTATATAAATTATTACAACATTTTTATGAAGAAGTTATGACAAATTTAATGATGTTAGTGTTGCAAAATTTATATAAAATCATGTATTTTTTTAAATACTCATAACTCTTTATATAACTTGTGTAATTGTAATTATTATGAAAATTATGCAACATTTCAAGTTGTAAGAGGTCATATAAATTTGTCATAAAATCATGCAACAAAATTATATTATAATGTAATACTTTCATATACTCATGCATGTATATATCTTATATTACTATTGCAAATATAATGACATCCATTACTATCATCATGCAAGTTAAACATTACTTTTCACAAGGCATACATATAACACATAACCATATATAAGTTTACTGTATAATCACACAATAAACTCATACTTTAATGTAATAATTTCATATACTTCATGCACATATAAAACTTATGTTACTAATTACAAACATAATAGCTTTCAAGATAGTTATTATGCAAATCATACTAAAATTCTCACAAAGCACACATATGACTCATAACTAACTGCTAATCTACCATAAAATCACATAATAAAATTAAACAATAACATAATATTTTTACATGCTTCATGCACATTTAGGGAAATAGGCTTAAGAATGTCACAATTTGAACTCAGTTGTGACCGGCGTGGATCTCATTACCTGATTTCCACCAGCCTTAACATTATTTACTATAAATCACAAAATTTATATTCTTTATTGACATGACTGTATGATCAACATATAGAATGCAACATAACTTCGATATGTATATGTAGATAAACAATTCAACACATCAAGTGTTAAACTAACTTAATCCTAATATGCATACCCCAATCTTATTCCAATTGTCAAAATCTTTCAACTAGACCATCTTTGATTTTCTATAAATGTAGAAAAATTTATTCTTATCTTAACCTGAAAACATTAAGAATAGAAAGGAATGAGTTACAAAAACTCAGTGAGCATATATCTATCCCTTCTAAATCAAATCCAATCATATTGAATGGTCGCATGCTAATTAGGTACTCAATTACAAAAGTAATTGTAATCTAAACTCCTTGAATTTCTGAGATATACAACATTAAGCTCGGGGTTGAAGACTACCTGCACACAACTTTGCTTTCATATTTTGTATTACAGATAATAGTAATCTTGACTATTCCCTAACACATGATATTATCATCATACCACACGCATCCATGTTGGATGGGTATCACATTCACAAACAGCCATTTAGGCTTATTTACAATTGAAACATCCCTATCATATCTAGTCTCTACAATCACGTCAAGCTATAATATCCAATCACTAATAGATTTTCAATACCACATCATATTACATAATCATTCATAATCAACATGTATGTATCCACCTTTTGTCTCCCTGTCTAGCCTTATACCCTACCCGTCTTTCCATCCTTGTTCCTCCTAGACCAACCTTATACCCTACGCACCTTTTTACCAAGAATTTTCTATCCGATTTTCATATCATCACCCCAATCACATTTCTCATTCAAATGCCACTCCTGGCATAATTCACATTATAATATATACAATAGAGCTCAGCTCTATTAATTACAATGTCAATGTACAATACAATTCAGCTATTCCTTATCACGAGGCAATCAAAACACATAATAGAATATATTAACACCACCATGCTCTCTCACATGGCCATAAGAATTAATCCATATTCAATCAATATCATACACTTTCATAACCTACCATTCCAGTAAGCATTAGTAAGTAACCATATAAGTCTCATTATAATATGAATCTCATTTATTATCACATTTCAACTTTACTCTTAATCAATGGTCAATAATATCACTATTATGCAATAGAAGCCTGTCATTCTCCACAATAGGTAATTACTAACTCGCCACACATATCATTTTTGAATTTCTTGTACGTTAACACATAGTCAAATTCATTATACATTTTATAATTCTCTCTTACCTTATTTAAGATTCATCAGTGAGCAAATAAGTAGTATTTATCATTCACAAGAAAGATCATAATTTATGATATTTAAACATTTCAATATTCAAAACATTAATTTACAATGAGACATTTACTCACCTAGTAATGTCTAGTTATCTTTAGACATTCTAGGATATTTATGATTATTTTCACTCCTCTATTTATTTCACCATTTAAATGATAAACTATAAATGTTAGAACGTTACTTATCTTGTCTCTAAATATTCAAATTCTAAGCTCAAATCATAACATAATAAATTATTTTAGGTCATTAGCTCCTTATATTTCTCCAAGGTTAACTTTAAAACCAAATTTTATTTTTGCATAATAATTTATTTGGAATCTAGTCTATACATATAATATATTAAAAATTGAGGCTCTTCATTAAACTTTTCTTTTTTTATATCACTTTACCATCTCATAATATCACTCTCTTATCTCTTCAAAGAAATTATTGTAAAGAAATAGGAGATTTTCATAAACAAGGAATCTTTGAATCAAATACAAAATGATCAAAATTGGAAAACTTTATAGTCTTAGAAGACTTAAATCATATCATATTATAAAACTAGACACTTAGTTTTAAATAGTCTAAACACCATTTTAAGGAAATTAAATAACACGATTTTAAGTATTTACTTGAATTGAACCTTAAGTACTGAAAACATTTAGTTTTTAAGATATTGATTTACTCTAAAGACACTAGTATATCATTTTAGAGCATCTAAATATTGTCTTATCGATTCTATATCGAGTGAAAAGAATATGCTAATAAAATAAAATTCTCTCTTCCTAACTTCATCATAATACAATTGAATTATCAAAACTTTATGCTAATCAAACATTTTCGTTCACATAATTTTACAAAGTTATACATCTAGGTATAATATTCTCATCTATACTTTAATAGTCACTTGGTCACAGTTTTCACATCCGACTCCAAACCATTTCTTTATTGTATTAGCACTATTTGTATACTAGCAGCACAAACTGTATCACATTACTATATATATATATATGCATATCACCTAAATTTCATGTCTCATAGTGTAGCAATTTAATTTAATTATAATATGAGGTAATTGATTCATCATTTCAGTTACCCTCATTCATAATACTATAATTCCAAATACATTCATATTTAGATAACTGAACACCCAATCATCAAATAGTAGTTTCACACTTCTCATGTGTGGCCACAACTCAAGTGCAATCATAATCACAATCTCAGTCAAAGCATACATTCATCACGATTCAACAATAATCTATACGATGCCCTTTATCGTATCATTTTCAAAAGGCCAATCAATCACAATTAGTAAGAAACAAATGGTACTTTGAAAGTACTATTACACACCACAATCCTCATTGTAATGGGAAGTAAATAGATCATAGTATTTCATACTCATTCATATAGAGGTATACAGATACACACATTTAGTCTCTGGGTTTTACAATATATTATCCTAGTAAATAGGATAATAGAGCATAGGAAAAATAAGTAAAGGTTCCTAAGATAGATATACACTCACCTGGGAGTGTTCATTTGCTTTAAATATTTCCAAGTATTCCACTTTTGTCTCTTTTTCCTTTTTCCTACTTCATAATTCATGAGAACAGATCACAAACATTAATATTACTCAATTCATGATTATTTTGCTATGTGCTTATCATATAAATATCATAAACAAATTGCATTTCATGTTTAGAGATCAAAAATTTCCATGTTGGACCCTTATAAATCATGGAAACACAAAATAAGATAAGTATGATTGACTACAGGGTCACCATAGTTGTGACCTTTGAATAATGTCCTATGGATGATTCAAAAATAATGAATAGATTATTTGAAAAACTTATTTCATATGAAATTAGATTCAATTATATTTCTATAGACTACTTACTCACCTAAATTGGTTAAAATTTGAAAAGGTTACACTTTTTAGAAGATAGGCATGAAAAATCCATTTTTTGAAATTCTGAGTTTCTGACCTCTGTCCACTATTTTGATCATATCTAAAAATACATACATGATTTTGACTTGAAACTAATTTCATTTGAAATTAAACTCAATTACCTTTAAAATGATAGGTGGTTTGTTTAAAACAGACATAAGATGAAGAAGTTATACCCTTTTTAAGTCGGCATGAAAATCTACAGTCGGTGAATCGATTGCTAAATCGATTCACTAACCCAGTTTTCACCTTTGGACCCCTAGAATCGATTCGAGAATCGATTCACACATAAAAAACTCAATTTTTTGCAAAATTTTCATTGTGTAACCGATCCAAAACACCTCATAATCATATATAATGCATATTAAACCCAAGTATGCTCATTAATACACCTATATAATATCTCATATCACTTCTTTCTATCATTTATTGTTTCTAAAACATAAGATTAAATTAAAATCAAGCAAGGTCACAAACTAACTCATAATTCTCATATAGCTTCATATAACTTCAAAATCTATAGATTTAGCTAGATTATCCACTTACCTTATATGGAAGAGAATGCTAGAAGACTAGTTTGAAGATCTTTTAACCCTAACCATATCAAAATCCATGGTTTCTAGAATTAGGGTTTAAGATGCTCAATAAAATTAAATAAATTTTAAATCCTTCATAAACCAAGAAGAAGTAGGAGAAATTCTTGATTAAAACATTATTCTTACCTCGATTAAATGAAGAAATCAAGAAGATTTGGAGCCCTTTTGCTTAATTGGAGAGATGAGAGATGAGAGAACTACATACATGAAGAGAATGAGGGAAAATAGGGTTTAGGGCTGAAATAAGGGATAATAAAGGCTTAGGGGCAATTTGGAAAAATTTACTTCTAAATCTCTTCCATACTCACATACTCACTTATATTAGTATATAGCTTTATACTTTATGATTCTAATAACTTTTCCTTATCAAAGCTTTACCCAAATCATATTTTCACATCCTTACTTTTATTAACTCTATTTTATTCCATACTTCACACATAAAATTTCTAATCCACCCAATCTTTTTTTTTACTGGTTTCTTTAGCATTTCTTTCTCATAAAATAATTTCTAATTCACTATTTTTCAACAAGGGTGTAATAGAGAAGATGAGAAATGTAAGTATAACAATGGAATCTTTAGGTGTGGTGCTTGGAAGGAGCGAAGAATAAATATTTAGGTTAAAGCTTTTTGGAACGATGCAAAAGGATCTTTGTTCACATGCACTATGAGCCTCTAGGGTGTATTTTACAAAGTGTTAGCTATTAGAATTCTTCTTTTAATAATCCTTGGTAGTAAAAGAATGTGATAGTGTAATTCTTAGTAGTGAAGGGTCTATGGTTATATGTGTCTCTTCTTTCACTATGTTTCTTTCTAGAGTTTTAATATAAAGAGGTATTTGTAATGAAAGGCTGTTGAGGAGGTGTATGAGTTGAGGTACTAATGATTTGATATAAATATTCATTTTAGTTAAGGATATGAGAGAGGTAATAAAGGTATTATGCATAATGGTAAGTTAACATATAATAATCTTATAATTATTACTAAAAAAGTTTAAGAAAAAATTATCATGAATTAATCTAATATAAACCTGATTTAACAATATTAAAAATGACTTACTTTACATTCATCCTAGAGCTAATATGGATGGGTCAAAATAAGGATGAATATGTATGGATAAATAAATATGAATAATAATTGTTAAGTTTAATTACTATAAAAATAAAAATGATAATTTTATATTTTTATTAAAAAGTTTTCACAATTATAATATATATTTTTAACAAGTTAGATACCTTTTAAAAAATATAAATAATATTTTTTATTTTAATGAAAATAATAATGATGAAACATTACAAATATAAATATAAATTAAAGAATAAAATAAGGTTAAAATAGTAAATTAAGTAAATAATCTTTCAAATCCATCTAATTTAAAGGAATACAAATTATTGAAGAGTGGAAAGCTTTGGAAGGTTAGTCATAAACTCTCATTTCCTTCCTTTCCTTAAGCAAAACTCCTAAATAAAGGAAATGATAGCATATAACCTTTCCTTTCCTCTCTTTTCCCTCCACTTCCCTTTATTCAAATAAACCACAAAGCATAAATGCATCGTGGAATTAGAAAACAATATTAGGCAATAATATGTAAAATGTTTAGCAACATAAAAGAGTAAAGAAGAAAAGAGAACACTAAGAAATTTTACAAGGTTCAATGATTCAAAAGGAATATCTTTTAAGTTTACTCATCTCTTTTTAAGTTACTAAGTTTTACTTGATGTATCCATTATATTTAATTAAGTTACAATATTTACCTTTACAAAATCTTTCTAATTTCCACTAGGATTTCAATTACTACCTACAAGGTCCTCCTAATTTTCACTAAGATTTTAAATCACCACATAACTTTACAAGATCCAACTAATCTACATAGGGATTTCAATTACTATATAGCTTTACAAGATTCACATTAATCTCGACTAGGAATTTAATAAATTCAAGGAAGGTTTCATCATAATCTTTTCCAGAAATTTTACAATAATCATTTAATACTCTTCAAGTGTAGATTTGACAGTTTAGGCTTAATATTTTCTAAAGAGAGATTAGATGAAGATGAAGTAAAAGAGTTTTGACAATATGATATTTTTTTAAATTCAAGACCATTAGTTCTTCATCTTTTAGAATAAAAAGCTATTCATAAAGAAAAGCTACTTAATCTTAAAGATATAAAATGAGCCTAAGATCTATGGGCTTTATGGATAGCAAGTAAGTATGAGATAGTCTGAGCTTAGAAAAAAAAAAACCATTTCTATTATAGGCTTATGTGGCTAAATGCATGCAAGTTTACATGTAAGCCCTACAGGCTTAATTAATTTTTTCATTTTTATTTTTTTAGTAGTGCTTTAAGACTTTGAAAACTTTTTTAATCCAACCTATTATACAAAATAAATTATTTAATTATAATTTACAAAAAATAAATATTTTTTAATCTAATTTAATCTAATATCCTCTTAAAGTTGTTTCCTTTATGTTTAAATTTTAATTTTCGATCCTTGCATATGAACTACTAATAATTAAAAAAAAAAAGATGTAGGGTACTTGCAAGCTCGAGTAATTTTACCCATTTAAAAGGTTCGACTTACCTCATTTTATATGCCTACTTGGTCTCCAAGTATAATTGTTGCTTAAGCTGGTTTGGCTTGTCCAAAAAGCTTATTTTATTGACTGAATAGGGCAGAAGACATGTTAGCTTCAAATCTTTTCTCTCCTAGACTTTTACCTAAAAGAGCTAAGAGTTTGCTCTTTTATGTTTTTAGTAAATTTTGAAATTTTACTAATGAACAAATTTGTAAATTATAGGGTAATTCAATTGGGTTTCTAGAAAGAAGTTGTAGCCTAAAATTAATATAATTAGATTAATATAGCCTAAAATTCCCTCCTCTATAAGTAAATACAATAAATTAATATATAATAATAAAGAGCATGTTGTTATTCAATATAATAATAAATTATCCTATTTACTTTTTGACTTACCATTGGATAAAATATAATTAGATAGGTTGATAGCCAATGGAATTAACAAAATATGATAAAGCCTCTTTAATTTGAAAATTAGTCAAGTTTTAGGCTTCTTGATCTCAAAATTTATCATACTCAAAATTGAAACCAAAGGAGGAAAATTATAATCATATAGGAAAATATAATTTAAAAAGGATTGAGTTTGGATGATAGAATAGTAAAGGCCCGACAATAAGTGATCATATAAGTTCATACAAATTGGATTGCATAAAAATAAACCTATAAAAATAATTAACCAGTTTATCATCTCATTTAATATGATTTGAAAAACAATTAAACCTTAAATTTTAATTCTTATTTGGTTTTTCAAAGGGCCATTAGTAAAAGGTTAAGTAGGAAATGCTCACTTTTTTACACGCCATGAGCAAGACCTTACTCTAATCACAGTAAGCTACATTTAGAAAAAGATTTTTAAAAGGTGGGAGTGACCTTATCCCCACAATTTGTCAACTTTATAATTCGTTAAGTCATTGGTCTTGATCAGAAGACTACTTAGTGGTATGACACCATATTCTTTCATTTTGATAAGTAAGGAACTAATCAAAAAGTTTTGGCACTAGCCATTTGGGCCATAGTTATGACAATAACATAATCATAAGTTTGTTATTCAAAGTATATTCCTTTTGAATTCAATAAGTAAGGACTTGACCTTTTTAATAAAAGTATTAATGTTGGTAACTTGAGTCATTGACATTGGATATATAAACTCAGTGCATGATCTCTCGTATAAATAAGGACTTAGCTCCCTTGATATAATAATTTTTTTTACCAAAAAAAAGCATAAAACTAAGCTTAAAGTATAATATCATTTATAAATGAGAACTTGAACGCTTTGATATGATGACACTTTTTATTAGAAATAAGCACAAAATTGTGATTTGTGGGTTGCTTTTCTATAGAAATTCATTAAACACTTGGGTTGAGTATATACTTATAAGTGGAGCTTCTTAACTAATTATATGTGTGACCTTTGTTTTTAAGATAATAATTTTTGTAAGGATGCCTAATCTTGATAAGCCTTTTATAGGATCCATGGATTTAGCATGGGAATAATCTTATGTATATCTTTTTTTAATATAATAGAAAAATAAAAAAAGGATAAGCCAGGAAATGTTGGCCTATGTATAAGAGATATGTAGTTTCGAATATAAAAATATGCCATATCTTATTTATCTAAAAATATATATTCACTCATATTCAAATAATATTTTAATTTATATTTAAAAGATGTTATGGCTCAAGATCATACAAACATATGCAAAGGAATCATAATATTCATATGAAGGAAACATGATTACTTAAATTTAATAGATATTATAATATAATTACTATAAGCATTTAAATAACTATTCATAGATAAAAGTATTCCATTATGATAATCTTGTAATTAGAATTTTTGCTCCTTATAAAAGTTTTAAAACATTTTTATCTTGACATTGCATTTAAAATAGCGCAGTTATTGCTATTAATTTCTTTCTTTATTTTATGGGATTCTCCTAACAATTATTTTACACAACCAATTGTGAAAGGTAACTCTATCCTTAGTTAAGGTTATTACACTGTGTCTAAGCTTATTGACTGCATAAACCATCTCACAAACTAGTCTTAAAAGATTTTAACTCATTTTGATAGCTAGCCTGTACAAATCATTTTGTGCCAATCAAAATCTCATATGTGAATTGATCCACCAATAGGCCTCAATATTTTTTCTTTACCTAACCTAGCCCAACCTATTGGTGTATAAAAAAACAATTACTAATAAATGAAATGCACAACATGACAAAATTATAAGGCTTTGTTTATATATATCTTTTTTTAAAAAATTATTCTCAAAAATTATTTTTGAGTTTTAAAAAAATAAAGATAGGAATTTTTTGGATGAGTAAATAATAAAATATTTTATTTAATTATAAAACTAACATTAAAAATAAAGGAATCTGTTAAAAAATATAAAAAATTTATTACTATTTTTCTATTTTTAAGTTATATATTTAGAGTTATAATTTTTAAAAAATAAATTATGAAAATAATTTTCTAAATAAAAAATTGCTTTTAAAAGTAGTAAACAAACATATCCTAAAATTATGCTTGGATTAGAAATTTCAAAGGATTTTAAATGTTGAATTAAAATTTACTCCATCTCAATCCCTTTCATTTTAAAAATTATTAATTTGCATTGAGAAAATTTTCACTCATTTAACTTCACAACCTTTATAAAGAAAAAAAAATTAGGTGAAATTTTCATATATCAAATTCATTCATGTCTTGATTATCTAATGCCTCATATTAAGTTTTATATTTTTCTGAATAAAAAAATTCAATCCCATGACTTGCAATTTATCAATAAGGCCAATTCATCAATAAATCGAATTTTAAAACTCAATGAATTGGGGAAAAAATTTAGGATTGTTATTAGTTCTATTATTTCCTCTTCTTGCACATCCACTTATTATAAGCCAACCAATGTGGTCCATCCTCTTCACTCCGATGGTGTGAAAGAAGAACTTCAAAGCTTCATCACCCCTTCAACAACATCAACATTTCGCTTAAATCCTTCATCCACCATCAAATTCCAAATTTGAACTCAGCCAAGTTTTTGCGCTAGAAGAAAATGTTGTACATTTGGAGGAGGAAGTGGTCAGGGCTCACCAATTCCATGAAATTGGTGGATTGGTTTATGGTGTTACGTTAGTGGCTAGGTGACCAAGATTGTGGTTGTTCAGCGCCGTGCAAGAGATGGCCGAGGAATTTGCAAATTTTATGCGTCACATGGAATTTGAAATTCACAATAAAAATTCTTAAATAGTTTACATATTATATTTCAAGAATGAAAATCTGTATGCCTCCATAGTTTAATCAATGCTCTCCTAATTTTTTTTCACATATTTTTTTCTTAGTTAACAAATTTAACCAAGATAAAATTATTATTTTATTCTTGAAATTATAAAATATTAGTGAAATGATCGTTAAATTATATTAAGTTATAATATTATCTCTAAATAATAATTTATATATATATAATTTTGATCTCTAAATAATATGACTAAATGGTAAAATTATATCACAAATTATTATTTAAAAATAACATTATAATTTTATATAATTTAAAAATTATTTTATCAAACATATTATAATTTTAGAGATGAAATTAGTGATTTCATCTTTAATAAAATTCAATAAAAAATGAGTTGAACCTGCAGACTAGACTATGAATTGGTCTCGTCCTGGCTCAAACCAGAATGATAAGTAATATTAACTCATTTTATGAGAGAATTTATGCTGGCCAATCCGCCCAAGATGTGCACCTTGACATGAATAAGCGACACCATTATAAATCAGGGAAAGACTTAATACATCAGTAATATTATAATAATATATCGATATATTATTGAATCTAATTATGTTTTAAATTTAAAATCAAATCTCACATGATAATATGTTAATAATCAAATTTAATATTGCACTATATTAATAATATAATATAGAATTTTCCAATAAATTAACCAATCCCTTGCTTATTTGTTGCTTACTTTTTAACTTTTGCGTTTAAATATAATTTTATTCCCTTTAAAACAAAAATTATGGAATTTTAATCCTTCTAATTTAAAATAATATATTTTAATCTTCCCAAATAATTCTTAAATATTTAATTTATACAATTTTACTACTAGTATTTGGTTTTCATTAAATGTCAGCAACTTCTGTCAAGTATTAAATGTTGGATATAAAGTAGGTATATGCTAAATGCCTTAAGAATTGCCATGATCTTAGTGGGATGACGGTCCTATCCAACAGCACATCTTGACACCAACTTTTAAAAAGACAAAAAATAAAAAAATAAAAATTGAGAAATTCAAATGACTAACATAATTTAGCCCAAGGAAGAGAAATTTTAACACGGTGAATTGAAAATCAAAACCTGACACTGTACATATGACTTAGGCCAAGGAAGAGAAATATTACAACTGAACTTTTAAGTTGAAAAGAATATAGTTCTGCGGGGGACACACCATAGTAACATGCTTCACTCACGCCTTGACCATCAGTTATTACTTGGTTTTAAGAAAGTAACTACCCAGGGTTTGAAGAGTTACTGCCAGCGTGTATAGAGTGTGTAACCAAAGATGTGTCTCAAGCTTTTTTGAAAAGAAACATTGCAAGAATAGAGTTGAGAAGATTAGTAACTAACTAACAAGTTGGATAAGGTGCAGAATGCATTCCAACACTAGCAAGCTCATTTCAACACATACAAGAACAACCAGCTTCAGTGCTCGTTTAACTGAGAGGCTTCCCTTCCCCCCCACTTTATGCGAAGGAACAAAACTAATTCAGTAAGAGTTCAAATATCAAAAACCTATTACTGCAATCAGCAAAGCCAACACCATAGTTCTAAAATATATAAACTGCAACAAAGATTTACAAATATACAGTATCTTCAACAAATAACAATGGCCAGTGAGTTTCAAATAGTTGAAACCAGATAGATATATACAAAGTTATTGAATGTAATCACACCTCAATTACATGAGAACGTTGTGCTCCGATATGCATGTGCCGAAAACCATAATGGAAGTGTTGAGCTATGCTGCACAGAGTACATCTCCTTCCACACTCGACTCTTGCGGTGGTACACCAGAACCTGCTTATGAGTTGCCAGGAAAACATATTCGTCAGCCTGGCTTATTGGGAAGATGCCCGGCACCATCCCTCGGATGCACCTCAGACTCACCTGATCCACCTTACACCATTCATCTTTCCAGTAGTCTTTTAGCACCCATATATTCATCCATGCTTCTGAAATTTGAATAACAGACAGGCAGCCGTCCAACTCCAAGAGATATATCCTATTTCCCACTCCATAAATCACATCATAAGGCAACGGGATCTTTCTCCACATGTCACAGCTCAAATCAAGCACAAGTATATATGTAGAACTAGCTGTCAACCAATGCAGTGCACCATTGACGAAAACAACCTGGTTCCTATTCATTTGAGTGAAATGATCATCTAGGAATGAAATGAACTTCCTCCACTTGTTCAATTCCGAATCAAACACTAAACATATGAAAGTCCCATCAGGCCTATGACCGAAAGTGCGATGGTACCCAGCTAGGACAACATTAAACTTATGTTGTTTTAAATCACAGGCCAAACCAACGAGAGTTGCTTCACCATCAGGATAAAACCTTGTTACAGGCCTTTCCCTACTCTTGGGAAGCAACCTAAACTCACGAGTCATAGGATTACATACATAGAAAACACCCTTATCTGGAATGCTAGAACAACATAACAAGCCATTACTAGATGCTCTAACCTTAACCCTATCGTTTATAAAGTCTAGGGAAAATTCAGAGACACCCTTTAGATTGTCAACACAAATTAAGTTAGATTTTGACTCTAACGAGTCTGAAACCTCCACTAAGATCATTGGGTTCTTACTAGATACTTCATTATAGAGTTGAATGAAATACTTATCAGAAGACAATCTATTCCAGAGCTTACACACGATTTTGCTCCTGAAAAGGGACTTAGCAGGCAACCTTATTAGAATTTGAATAATAACTTCTTCAGGGAAAATCCCATCTCCTCGCATATTCATCATTCAAAACCTCAAAAACGATAATAAATTTGAAAAATTATACAAGAAAAATAATGTCTTGGGAACAGGAAAATATGTGATTCTCCGAAACTTGCTTACCAGATGAAAATTCGGTGATGGGTCTCCGATGAAAACATTGACCTAATAGCATCGAGACACAGAAAAAGGCCGGCTTTTTGGGTTCTAGATTTCTAGATTTATAATTCTTGGAAAGGAAGCATGGGTTTCAATTGCACTTTTAAGTTATTACTATTAATGGGCAATGACCGAATCTGATCGTCGTTTTCGCAAAGAATTCACGCAACCAGAATATCAAACTGAACGCGATAACCTCTAAGCAAAAATCCAAGTGCGAAAAATTGTGTATAAACAGATAAATTCAAGAGTTTAGGGGGAAAATGGAGAAATTTTGCGTAGACATGCAGAGCATAGGTTGATGATTGAGGAATATGCCGAACAACTCGAGAAGGTAAACGAGCAGCGGGATTGAGAGAGAGAGAGGAAAGGAAGGAACAAGAAGAAGTACGCGCCGCTGGAATATGCGACACGTAGACGGAATATAAGCGGCTGATGATGACTAAGTGAATAATGGGCTTACGACCCAGAAAAGAAAGTATAAGAGGCCTAATCTGCTTCGGCCAAAGGATTGGGCTTGGCCCTTTTTAAACTCATCTCGTATTTGAGATAACATTTTCGATAACTCGGAATTTGTAACGGGCCTAAAAAAGGGTTTAATTATAAATTTAATTTAATTCTCCTAACCGATAAATGGATGCATTTGTTTTCATTAATTGCAATATTCTATATTAATTCCTAATATTCAAATTTGATTACATTTGACATACATTAATTTACATTAGTAATCTTAATCAAATTGAACACTAAAAATTCTAATTGGCACATATGGCTCTTACAAGAATTCAAGTTGGCAATCACTAATTGGCAAATTAATTAGTCGTGTGATGTGATAACGATGATCTAATCGAAGTAATTTTTTTCTTCTTTCGCCCTAAATGAGTCACATGTTTCTAGCATAACAGGGGAAGTTTCACCAATTTTCCCCACTTTCGGTTGCCTCGGAACTCAATTAAAGATCTACATACCAATTACGTTTTTTTATTTTATATTTCAAAGAAGTTACTAATTCGAATCTAATTTCGTCCAATTTATGTATTAAGAAACCAAAATTAAAATATTATTTTTAAAGAAACCAAATGTAATTAATTTGCATATTAGGAGTGCTAAAATTATAATTTAGAAATAAAAAAGTAGTAAATTTTTTATGACTGTTAACCAATAAAAGGGTAAATGTATATAATAGATGTTACAATACATGATATGGTAAATGATGTTTCTAGTAAATTTTTAGGCCAAAGATAAATAAGACTACTTGACCCAATAAAGAAAAGACTACCAAGATTGTTTTAAAAAATGAATTTTACTGCGACAACAGTTAAGATAAAACGTATGGCTAAAAAAATCAGATGTTGTTGGTTCACCATCTTTGCAATGAGATTATGTTGACGTTGGATAACATAACGTTGCATTTACCTTGACTTCTTTAGTGACAAATTATTATTCCCTAACTATTAACTAAATAAGAACGTTTTAAAGTAGAAACTTGCGGAGTTTATACTCAATTGCTTGCCCTTCTGTAAGGGATATGGAGGGGAACACCAACTAGAGATTGAGTTATAGGTGTACGATTTAACGGTAAGTGACATATCTGCTTTGCTTGAAAGTTTCTGATTCATACCTTTGTAACTACAAAGAAAAACTACTATATTTATTTCATTATTTTGCAAATTAATCGATTAAAATTTTGAATCGTGAATTAAAGTGAATCTTGAATCAGTAAGATTTACAAAATATATAAAAATAATATATATATTATCCTATGTAAATAAGATATAAGCATTGATAATGAAAAATTATAAATTTAAGTCAAGAAATATAATATTTGTCTAATATCACAAGTCTAATATCATAAGCTCAAAATACGAAGTTTCAAAAGAGTCATGTCATATAGGTTTAAAACAAACTTAACGTATCAACAAATAACATAATAGTAAAAGGTCGGGTAATACTGTAAGAGTTATGTATGGCACATTGTTGATGGTTGAAAACTGAAAATAAGGTTTTTGTAAGATGGATAAGGGTTAAAAACATTCAGATGGGCTTCACCTGACTTTTTATTACCCTTTGTTTAGTTGGAGTGAAAAGAGGGGAGAAGAGAAGAGAAAAGAAGAGAAACTTTTAAAATTTGAATTGGAGGGAAATTGAGAAAGAAAAAATAACAGAATTTTGAAATTTAAGAAAATAATAACCACTTATTTCACCTTTTTATTTTCTTTCTCTCCTCTTTTTTCTTCTACCAAACAAGAGAAAAGAAAAAAGTACGAAATTTCTCTTCTCTCCTATTTTCCTTCTCTCCTACCAAACAGAGCCTAAGGGAAAAAAAACTCTGGGCTTGTTTTATGGATTCACCTGACTTTCTATTAAGGTTTTCTAAAAAAAAATCTGGGCTTGTTTTATGGATTGTGTCGCGTAGACCCGAGTTGGGTTCTGATTGCAACCCCTTTTGCTGGAACTCTCCAGCATCTCTACTTCATCCTGTTCATCTTTCCATGAAAAAACAGAGACTCAATCGATTTGATTCAGAGTGCTGATTCGTCCGATTCATACACAATTCATGACTAAATCGCATCGATTCGAATGCATAAACAATTCATTCACAAATTCACATCATTTTTTATTTGTATCATATCGAATTGAACAATTTATTCACAAATTCACATCATTTTTTATTTGTATCGTATCGAATTATGTGACTTGTGACTTGAATCAAGAATCGGATGATTCCGATTACACTGATTTATTTGATAAACCTAAGGTTATAATTCTATCAATAAAATGGGTTAATAATCTCTATCCTTGAACATCACATCTTAGGAAAACAGCTAGTTCTATTTTTGCTTCAATTAGGTTTAAAGATCCTATTTAAGCAGTTTCGTGTCATTAATTTTTATTTTCCAAGGCAAGCATAACAAAATCGCTCACCTCACATATGTAGAAATTAGAAATCAAACTCGAGATTACAAGGAAGGCAAAACCAAAGAGTGTGGAGGACCCAATCGCAACTTCAATTTAACAAGACCGTAATATCTGATTTAGCGTGTACTATCTTTTGAATGGAGTGAAATAACAATAAATGCTGCTTCTTTTTCTTTCCTTTTCATTTGTGTTAATCTAAATTTATAGGCGGCATGATTTGGTAGAAAGATCAATGCCTATTGCAAGCAGCAGGGTTCTGAAATCTGAATAATGTCAGTAAATGATCAGAGCAAAGACCAACAGCTAGGGCATCAATAGAAGAAAGAGCAATAGCAATTACACCCAATGATTTACTTAGTCTGACTAATTACACATTTGACAGAAGTCCAGAAAGGAGATGGCTAATAAATTAGTTCAGATTGAATCCGAGTCTACCAAATGAGGAGTGAGTCCATCTAGTGAATCAAAATTAATTTGACTTAACATTAATCCATTAATAAACAACAACCACCAAGTCTTCTACTATTTGGTGATATCAGCTAAATGGACTAAGATGTAAGCAGCACTATTTCGTTAAAGCATCTCAATATGAAAAATACTTATTTACATACTTAATTCATGCTATTTTTCATGCATTAAGTTCTGTTGTTTTCTAGGGCTAATAATACATCAGCAGCATATTAACATATTGAAGTGCTAGAGAAACTACGTACAGTAACTGTGGAAGGATCTCACTTGAGTTGTGAGTTGTAGATAGCAGCAGGAACGGAAAATGCTAAACCAATATAACCAACATTTTATGCAGATTACATTGATTCAGCTTCAAAACAGAATAATGCCGCAACATTAGATACAGAAAGTCTGAGCCAGTGATGACAGGAACCATCAAGGCATGCTTTAAGATAGTCAAAGTGACAAGAACCTCAGCCTCAAGTAATTCACAGATACGACCCAATACTTCAACCCTGAAAAGGAAACCAGCCAAAGCATTAAGTACAAGAAATAAGGAAATCAAATAGATCCAAAAATTTTCCTACAACTCACAGTAGTGCTCGTATGTTTGAAAAAATACTGCAGCAATAACACCATGTCATAAAATATGAGTGGGTGATTGAAAAAGAATATAGCATTCATGTTAAAACTACAATGTTTTGTGCTCAGAATTACTTGAGCTGCAAATACATACGAAATTCTTTTTAATTGCCTCTTAACATTCCAAATGTTGCCTGCAACTGCCAGATTCATCCACCTGGATCTGGCTCAAAATCCCCCTTTAGCATTTGGAAAATATTGGGAACTTTAAGATTATCATTTATTACAGATTCTTTTAGAAAAATCTTAAATAATTGGTAAATTGTAGCAAAGAAAAGAGGCAGTTAAGCAACAACTGAGGAGAACAAACCACTTATATCAGAGAGAATAGCTTTCTTTTCCCCATACCAGAGAGAATATCATAATACAATCACAACCAAGCCTTATCCCATTAGATGGGATCTCAGCTACATATATATATCGATACTACTATGATTTAGTAAAACCATTTAAAAAAGATAACTTCAAAGTATATATATAAACCATTTTTTATTCTCTATATGAGATGAATGCTTTGAGGTGATGGATCATTAGTCCATTGCATGCTAATAAGGATGTTAATACGGAAATTTAAGTCTTGAAGTCACACCTAAGAAGTAACTGTCCATTTTCCATTAGTCCATTCTTGATGAGGCCTCAGATCACAGTGATCAAATCCAAGGTCCTCATTTGTAGGCCAGAAGAAGACCCTATACTTTGAATCTGGAAGAACACAGGATACCTGACCAACCCACCATCCTTCATTATACCAAGTATCAACCCATTCAGACAGTGCAAAATGGCGATGATGATTGATATCTGGTGGATAAGGCCTGATATTTGAAGCATCTGCTTCTTCTTTAAGTTGTTCCATTAAGTCATCTGTTTTTAGGGTATGATACTCAACCAAGTACTTGCCATTTTGCTTCATGCCAACAACAGTGGCAGTATACCAGGCACCTTGGTAACCTTCTTCGTCACTTTTGACTTCTACCTTCACACCTATAGGGAATTTTACATCCAAAGCACTGTCCTCAGTCTTTGGCATAACTTTTCTAGACTTCTTTGCCATCCCGATTGACTTTGGAAGTTTGAAGACTAATTTATTTTCACAGCACTTTCTCTTCAACATCACATCCCCATATGTCTTTGACAGCTGACTTGGCTTCTGACACTACTTCATAAAAAGAAAACAAGAAGAGAGAGAGAGAGAAGAGAATTAAAAACGCAAGAATAATACAGCTATAACATAATGCAATATCCATAAAAATTACTGAACCCTTTACCAATTTATTTAAACACAACAAGGCATATAACTTTAAAATAAACAAAAAATTTGCAGAGTTTGCAAGTTAATTATAATTCCTACACTTGTTTTCTCTGACTTCCTGACCCATGATTTTTAAATAGCTTTATCTATGATAATTACGTCAATATCTCATGCGTCAATTAATGGTAGACCTGCTTACAGAGAAATAGCCACGTTATTTTTATTACCCAAGTCACAAGATACAAGATAATATAACCATGAAAGCCTAAACAAGTAAACTAAATAATCCAGACAACCTCAGGTATTTGAAGATTATAATATCTCATGTCAATGAAAGTTGCCGATACCAATAGCAAATTGGAAAATAATTTGAGTTTTTTTTTTTTTTTAATAAAAAGCAGGACCTTCTAATAGATGTTTTACCTTGGATCCTATGACCCACTTTCTATTGATCCAATCCTGATGAATCCTTAATTTAGAATGTTCAAATTTCAAAATGTCTTTGTTAGGCATGAAAAGGACAAGATACTCTCCTCTGTTTAGTACTTTGAGAATCTTGCCCTCCCACCATCCATCATTGTACCATGCATCAACTTGTTCAAGCTGTTCAAAAGAAACAACGGATGGAATTTGTGGAGGAAGGGGTCTAATATGGCTTGCATCTGCTACCTCTTGTAAGAGCTTGGATCCATCATCTGTTGTCAGGTCCCTGTATTCCACCAGAAAGCTTTCATTCCCTATTGGGTCAACAATGTTTGCAACAAACCACGCACCCTTGTAACCTTCCTCATCACTGCAGACCTCTACAACTTCCCCCTTCTTAAATATTGACTCCCGTGATTTCCTTGTGTATTTGATATTAAACCTCATATTTACAGACTGATTTTCCATCTCAGGTTGTTTCTCCTGCAAGTCAATTTATCAAAAATTAACAAATTGTGCAACTATGCACATGTTCGATTAGAAAACTGTGATAATCCAGAAAGAAACCCCACTAATTACAAGAACATCAACACCATTACTATTAAGCATCAGAATAGATCCATTTACATTTGTCTAGCTTTATAAAATTGTCAAGTTACCTTAACATATTAGAGATGGGTGACTTGTAGAGAATTGTCCACAAGTATATGGTCGATCACTAATAAGAAAACCTAGATCAATGTCTGAGTGACTTGTGTCACATCAGAAACCAAAGACAATCTTATATTCTTATCCTAGTGATAATCTCATTTTTCTTATCTTTTATGCCAGTTTTATATTTTTAGCACCAAGAAACCCATGCTGATAAAAGATGCTAAGAACATATGTAGCCTTAGCTACATCACAAACAGATCAATTAGGTTGCCACAGTAAATCAACAACCACTTTCTAAGGATCCTCTTCTACTGATTATTTTGTGATTGGTCCCTTATCAAGAAAACAGCTCCAGAAAACAACACCTTCATATGCATAGCTGCAGCAAGCAAAAATTACAGTCATCACATAAATATAAATCTATAAAATAGTAGCAATCATGCATCTCTAAATGTTTGGTAGAAGACAATAAAAACGGTTCAACATATTTTAGTGCAATCATCACCAAAATTATTCAAGTTGGAATAATCTTGAACCCTGGTGTAGTATTGAAATCCACATAAGCCCCATTTCCCCAATTCCCCCATAGGCTATGGCCTCCTCAACCCTTGTATTAAAAAAACAATAGTCCAATTAACTTCATATAACAATAACGGTGTGTGGACGCTATATAAACATGTACATGAATTGGGTTTGCCTCTTTGTAATACAAGGAGGCCAAAGCCAGTTAAGGGAAGGAAAAAATAGATTTCATGGAAATTCAAATGTCAGACCCAACAAAGTTAAAATGCAAGTGGTAGAACCAATTTGACTGGTAGTTGGCTGGTATTGATTATATAGATTAATCATTAGTCAGGCTGATTCTGTGGCACACTCATTATCACTTGAATGCATTAGTAACAAGTTTCATTAAAGCATTGACAACGGAAAACCATTAAAACTTTGTTAGAATATGGAAAGACAACTTGGAAAATTCCTTAGAAGGGGGAGGGGGTTAAATGAGCAAAAAGTAAGGCAGAGGGGGGCAGGTCTTGAGATGTCAAATTAGATGCACTCTCTCCCTCTCATGCTGCTCCTCACACTCTCTCATATGTCATGTGGCCACAAATTTGCGGGCTATATGCCCGGTGAGGGAGCAGACATGGCAGCATGAGAAGAGAGTGAGGGTAGCAGAACTCAGTTATAAAAGTCAAAGCATAAGATGGCAACATAAAGTAGGCTTTATCTCAGTGCGTGATGAGAGAGTGATCCAGTTTTCCCTTCTAATGCATCTAGGAAGAGTTATATTCATTTTATAATACTGATCATCTATTAGATAGACCTAAAAAGAACCGCCACAAGCATTGGATATTATAATCATTTGTTTTGCAATTCTAATCTCATTGTCTCACATTGCTCTGATGCTATGTTGAGAAAGCAAGAAAATCACAAGCAAAATATATACATTCACTGTATTGAGGTTCAAAAAGAAGCTTCAGAAATCATTCATTACAACTTAAGATAACATTTAAGCAAAGAAGAGCTTGTTTTGTTAGTGCCTGAAACGACCTTGGCATTACGCTCAAGAGGTTTGAGGAACAAGCACCGTCAAAGAACAATGAAGAATTAGTTACTAACAAATTATTCAACATAAACTAAAGACCTTGGGTTACTTCCTAAACCTATTATTCGGTTTTGTTCCCTATTGAAACTCCCCTCCCCTCTTCTATCTATTTAAGTGCGTGAGTTACAATGGCGGGAACATAGGGGTGATTATCGGTCGGTTAAGGGTGGTTAAGGCTATTTTTTAAACCGACTGATCTTAACCGAAATATATTTTTTTTCAACCGATCAAAACCGATTACATAATTTAACTAAATTTAACCGAAATTTCGATTTTGATCGGTTAAATTCGGTTTAGAGCGGTTTAAAATTTTGAAATTTTTTTTTTCAAAAATGCCTAAACAAATTGATTTAAATGTTAAAATTAATTTATAAATACATATTAATACCATAATTCCATTAATATAACTATAATAAAAAGTAATTAAGTACTAAATTATAAAAATAATCAATAAAGTTTTAAATATGAATTTTCAAACAAAAAAATTAATATAAATTTCAATTAATATCAGTTAAATTCGATTAATTGCGGTTAAGAATTTTCATCGAAATTCACTGACCAACCGAAATTTACAAATTTTTCTTCAGATTTTAACCGATCGTAATATATTAACCGCTCTTAATCGACCAACTTTGGGTTCAGTCGATCCGTTAAGAGCGGGTCAGAAATTTCCCATCACCCCTGGGGGAACATGTGGGAATTAGCATAATCTTAAAACACAATTAGAAAGAGTAAACGTCAAAATTTTCAATCAGGGAAATCAAAATATTAAGAAAATGAAACACGTTCACACGACCCTCTGGTTGGTTGGAGAGGAAAAAGAGGGGGAAAGAAAGGGAAAAAGGAGAAATTTTTCATATTTGAATTGGAGAGAAAATGGGAAAGAAAAAGGTTGAAATGACTAGAAAATTGTAACCACAAATTTTGCCTTGAAATTATCTTTTCTCTCTCTTTTTTTTTTTATTCATCCAAATAAAATAATTTTTTTTCAAAATTTCCTTCCTTCGCCATTTTTCTCTTTTGATCCAAAAGCATAATCGTAAGGATGCTCAAAGTCTCAAAAAGTACATCCCTTGCATCGGAAGGACAGGACCAGAATCACACCAAAAGGCATCAATCAAACAATGGGATTCCCTTCCAACCCAAAACAGATACAATGCAAACTAAAGAGAAATTACCATGAGAAAATAGACATAGAGAAATTGGCAAACCAACCTGCGCATGAAAAGGTGGCACCCAAGACCCATCAACCCATCTTCGGTGAACCCTCAAATTACACTGCTCAATCTTAACATTGTTCCCTTCTCCACCCTCTAATGTCACCAAATACCTTGAGTTCTCCAGAATCTCCTTGACCCTACCCGGAAGCCACTCCTTTTCGCGATATGCATCCACAAAATCGCCAACCTTGAAGCAAACATTAAGCTCAACGGGAATAGGCCTCACGTTAGCCGCATTGACGTACTCAGTGAGGCGTATCGGAGGTTCCAATTGTCCTTCCTCCGATGCACGGAAAAGGGTTAGGTACTCAACGAAAACGAGGTGCTTGATCTTCGCGGGTCTGCGAAGAACAACAGCGGGGTAAAAGGAAGGGCGGCCAGGCCTGGTGATTTCTACATGATCACCCTTTTTGAGGCTGGAGAAGAATAGCATTTGGCCCTGCATACTAGGGTTTTTGGTGAACGGCGAAAGCAATCTGAAGAAACCCTAAGAGAGCGAAGGATTTCGCAGTGCAGCGAGTGAGAATGGAGACGGTGCGGTGCCGCAGTGGTGGTGGCGGAAGCCCGTGATACTGATTGATTGGACGCTGCACAATGTTTGACTGATGGGAGTAGCTCAGTCAGGCCCCTCGCTCCCCACCCCCTTTCCTCCCACTATTTTCTTTCTTTCTCTCTGCGAAGTAAATTGCATCGAATGAGAATTATTAATATTAATATGCGATATTAATATCCAAAATAATTTATAGAAATTTTAAAAAACATTATATGTATTTTCTTAAATAACAATGTGTTAAAAAGGAAATATAGACCAAAATATAAATCATTACTTGTAATTGGTGCAATCTACGAATTTAATTAATTTTATTTTAATTAATAATAATTTATAATATAAATTTATATTTCTTATGTTTTAAATATATAAATAAGGAAATAATATTAAAATTTAAAAAAGTTAGAATAAGATGAAAAGTTGAGGCATAAGCATATTTATCAAAATAATAAATAAAGATATAATAGAATGATAAATGCTACCATTAAGATTATAAAAAATGGCAGTAGTGTTATTGTAAAAATAATATCAAAAAAATGATATGTAAAAATAATATTAGAGAAAATTAATATGAAAGAGTAAAATTTTTTAAAAATTATATATATAATTTGTATAAATTAAAATTACAAATTATATTACAAATAAAAATAGAATAATAGTTAAAAGGAATTAAGTATACTGTACGCTGGAGTTGTAATTGAAAAAAATTCCTTTCTTTAATTTGTGATAATCTCAATTAAGATTAATGTAAAAGAACAAAATTTGAAAGGATTATATAAAAAAATGGAATGTGAGACTAGGTAAAAAATTTTATATAAATAATGATAATAACATTAAATTTAATAAAAATAGTAAATCATTGATTTCACATTTTTAGAATAATAAGTTGAAAAAATATTAAGTTTTAAAATATATATTACCATATTTAATTTTTGCATAATTTGCAAATTAATTATTATAATAAGATGAAATCAAGGCTAACCATAGATTATAATAATAATTACTAAGTTTAATAGAAATTGCAAATGAATGATAATAATGTAACAAAACTAATGAATATAAATTACAATAATATATTATTAAGTTTGGAAATACATTTTTCATCATATTTGATTTTTATATAAATTATAAATTAAATATTATAATATGATTAAAATAATGTTTTTAAATTTCAATAATGTATTACTAAATTTAAAAAACACATGTATAACTATATTTGATTTTAATATGAATTGTAAATCAATTATTATAATCTAATTAAATTAATGACTATAAATAGTAATAATATGTTATTAAGTTTATAAAAACATTTGATTTTTCTACAAATTACAAATCAATAATCAATAATTACAATATAATCAAGTGAATGTCCATAAATTGCAATAACATAATATTAAATGTAAAAATATACCTGATCATATTTTGCTTTTATACGAATTACAAATTAATAATTATAATATGATCAAATAAATGATTATAAATTAAAATAACCTGATATTAAATTTCAAAATATATAGGATCATATATGATTTTTATATAAATTGTAAAGCAATAATTATAATTTCAAAAATTAATGATTATAAATAATTTAAAATATTCAAAACTCTATTTAATTATTGTTTAAAAATTTTAATTATTATAAATTGTAATTAATTCTTAGAGAACAAAATGTAGCAAAAAATATAAAATACAAAAAATTGGTTTTGAGAGGAATTGAGAAATTGACTCATGGTGAATAATGTAGTAGTGACAGTTGTAATAAAAAGAGGTATAAAGCAACAAGGCTAATATATTGTATAAAAATTCAAAATAGTTTTTAAAGAGTGAAGTGCAATAGAACGAAAAATGAAAAAAAAAAAACTTTGGAAGGAAGTGAAAGATTGACACGTTGCGAGCAATATAGAACTAAGACTTGCAATAAAAATTGGCAAGATATAATACAGCTAATATATTATATAAAAAATAGAAGATGTTCTTATAGAAATTTCAAGAAATTTTTTATTTATTTTCCTATATAACAATTAACATTAACCACGAGAAAAAGAAAAGAAGGATCATATTCCCATAATTATATTTCTAGATTTTAGATTAGCAATGTTATATATATATATATATATATAAAAGGAGATCAAAATTTAATTTTGAATATGAATTAAGAGTTGATATTAAATATATGTTAGTGGATTAAATTTTTAAAGTTTAATTCAATGAATATAAAAAATTAGAATGTAACTCATACAATGCATTTGTAATATGGCATTGTTTATTACATAAACTCTATAATGGAAAATTTTTCATTATTATTGAGTGGAAAATTAAACTTTAATATAGTATAACATTATTTCATCATACACATTGTCATCGATTAATATTAACGGCCATTTGGTTCAGGGTAATTAGGAAAGGGAAAGGGAAAGGGAATAATGGGATTTTATTTTCTTTATTTTTGTTTAGTTTAGAAAAAATATATTCTTTTTCTCCACTTTCCCTTAAATAAAGGAATCATAATTCCTTCCAATTTCTAAGGAAATTTGATTCAATACAATAATAATGATGATGATGATGATGATAATAATCATTTATTATTATAAAATAATAATATAAGTAAAAATAATTATTAAGTAATAGTTAATAATATAGATAATAAAATTAATTAAATAAGAATAAATAATCATATAAAATTATTATAATAAATATAAAAAATTTAAAAATAATAATTAAATAAATAATAATTAATATTATTAAAATAATATTCATTATTATTAAGATATTAATAATAATAATAGAAATAATAAAAGTAATAATTAAAATAATATTAATAAGATATTAATAATTAACATTAAATAATTGAAATTTTATAATATTATTAAATAAAATAAAAATAATAAGATAATAATTATAATAATTATTCTAATAATAATTATAAATAACTTATTTTTTAGTATAATAATTGTTAGTAAAATAAATTAAAAATACTTGATTCCCTTTTTCTTTGAACTAAATAAAATGAGCAATCATAAGGTTTTTATTCCCTTCCCCTTGTTTTCCTTTGTTAATTCCTTTTCTTTTCTCTAATTAAACGAAACGACCTTTTAACATTTACAACGGGTAAATTTTTTACATTTTTTAATTCCAAATACTTAAATGTAAATCAAATTAACACCTAAATAATTAAAATACTTTGTTTCTTGTGTTCATTAATAATTAATGTTTTTAATGTGTAAAATTATCTTTTTTTAAACATTTACAATTAAAAATCAAAATTTTTACTTGTATTACTAAAATAGTTCAAAGAGCTCTCTTGTAACCTATAATTAAATGTCAAGGTCATTAAACTTAACATTTTTTAGGTTGTATCATATAAGCAAATGGATATAAACCCAAATTGAATTAAAGTACTTAAACTATTGTATATATGTTTTAAGAGATTTAAAGTTTTAGAGTACAATTCTATAACATTTTACTCTATATGAGTCATGGACTCATAAAGGAAAGTAGATATTGCATCATTAGAATTACAAAACTTTAAACTCAATATTTTGAATTAAATTCATTGATAAATTTAAGTAAAGTAATTCATACTTTGTATGATAGAGAAAAAATTATAAAAAAAAAGAATTTAAAAAAAATCAGCATAGTCTCACTTCAAATTTTTCATGGTAATAATATTGATATGAATCTAAATAAAAAAACCAACAATAATAATTAAAATTTTCCTTATATCAAAGTAATAATAATTAAATCCTTATAAAAACCATTAAAAACTATCTAGTAATTGAATCATGTAACATAAAACATATTAATTTTCACCTATAAATATAAATAAATTGAAAATTAAACAAATATATAGAAATCAAATATCAAAAGCTTGAAACTTTGTAAATTTTGATAAAGCATAAGAACTTGTAAATTTCAATTGAGCTTAAAATTAAGGGTTAAGACAATCAACATTTTAACTATTATTCCTTTATTTCCTACAAATAACATAAATAATTCAAAGTCAAAAGACTAACTTCATAAAATTAGCACATGAAAAAGTAGTTAAAAATGAAGGTCGAAAGATGAAGTGGAAAGAAACTCTTTTAAGAGATGAAGGTAAATGAGAATATGACGAAGATTGAAAATACAATTAAAAAAGATGATGCATGAAATGTTCTAACAAAGAAGAAATATATTAAAAATTAATAAGTTTAAGGGAAAAAATATTGGAAAGGAAATCATAATTTCTATTAATAGCATATCAATCTTATAAGGATCAAAGCAAATTAAAGAACTTTGAGAAAGAAATAAGGGAGAGAATAAGGCAACTACCATTTGGGTGAGTGATTATCAACACACATTTGGGGGTTTGAGAGTTGATAATTATAATAGTTTGATAAATGATTAAGGGAGTTCTTTTTTTTAATTTAATATAATTGATATATATATATATATATATATATATATATATATATATATGATAGATTTAGTCCTAAATAATGCAACAAATTAAGAAAAAGATCAAAGAAATTATAAAAATATAATAAATAAAAAAATTAAAAAATTTATTTTAGAGAGAAGAAAATGTATGAAAATTAAAAAAATTAGTAAATTAGAGAAATTATAAAAATGTAATAAATGAAAGAAAGAAATCATAAAGTTTTATTTTAATTTAATACAAATTGTTATAAATAAGAGATTTGTTATGAAGACTATAAAACACTTAAGAAATGATAAAAGAAATAAATGAAAGAGATGATGGAGAATAATAAGAAGGAGAAGAATATTTCATTCAATTATATGCAAAATAATTTGTACAACTCATATTTATATGACAAATTGATCATACGTTTCAATTTCATAATAATAATTCATAAATAAAATTGAATTTTAATAGTTAGTCATAATTAAGGTATAATTGATCATAATTGAAACCCAATAATATGATCATAATCAGGGATATAGTTGATTATAACTGAATCCTAATAATTGATCATAATTAGGGATATAATGTTTGACCTATGGATATCTACATTCAATAATTATTTATAACGAATGTCCATATAACACGCAATATGATACTACCTCATTAAAAACTTTGGTAGGAAAAATTTAGTGCGTATTAACTCTTCCTTATAATGACATTTATTAAGATCCTTAAGCCAATGCATTCAATTTTTTGTATGAATTTTTCAAATATTGAAATAGGTAATACCTTAATGAATAAATCTGTTAAATTATCTATTGAACGAATTTGTTGAACATCAATATCATCTTTCTTTTAAAGATCATGGGTAAAGAAATTTTTTAGTGAAATATGCTTCGTTTGATCTCTTTTAATATGTCCTTCCTTCAATTGAGTTATACATGCAACACTGGCTTTAAAGAGTACAGTTGAAGTTCTTTTGTAAGAGGAGAGCCGACATGTCTTTTGAATATGTTGAGTCATAGACCTTAACTAAATACATTCTTAACTTGCTTCGTGAATTATTATAATTTCTGCATGATTGGTGAAGGTGGCAGTAAGTGTTCATTTGGTGGAACGCTATGAAACAACTGTATTACTACTTGTAAATAAATAACCTATTTGAGGTTGAACTTTGTGTGGATCAAATAAATATCCAGGATCTGCATAACCTATGAGCTATGATCTACACCTATTTGCATATAATAAGCCCATATCAATAGTACTTTGGAGGTATCGAAAGACATTTTTAATTCTATTCCAATGTCTTCGAGTTGAAAAGGAATTAAGCTTTACTAACAAGCTCACAATAAAAGTTATATGAGATCTTGTATTGTTAGCAAGATACATTAGTGCACTAATAATATTAAGATATGGTTCTATAGGATTAAGAACTTTTTTTTATCATCTCAAGGTCAAAAGATATTCTTTTTCACATCACGTGACTGAACAATCATCGGGGTACTCAATGGATGTGCTTTATCTATATAAAATCTTTTAAAAATATTTTAGGCATAAGTTGATTAATGTATAAAAATTTTATTTTTTAAATGCTTGATTTGTAGAGCGAGGCAGAACTTTATTTTTCCAAGATCTTTCATTTCAAATTGTTTTTTCAAATAATCAACTGCTTTTTAAATATTTTCAGGAGTTCTAATAATATTTAAATCATCAACACATGCAATAATAATTGTAAATTCAAAATTTGTTCGCTTTATGAAAATACATGGACATATTCGATCATTATTATATCCTTCCTTTAATAAGTATTCACTAAAATGATTATATCACATCCGTCTAGACTGCTTTAATCTATATAAAAATTTTTGTAATTTAATTGAATAAACTTCCTAAGACTTTGAATTACATGCTTTAGGCATTTTAAATTCTTTTGGCATTTTCATATAGATATCATAATTAAGTGAGCTATATAAATAAGCTGTAACAACATCTATAATATGTATATCAAGTTTTTCATATATTGCTAGACCAATGAGGTAACAAAATGTGATTGCATCCATCATAAGAGAATAAGTGAATTCATAATCAATTCCAGGTCTTTGTATAAAACCTTAAGTAACAAGTATACTTTATATCTTATAACTTCATTTTTCTCATTTTGTTTATGCATAAATACCTATTTGTACCCAACGGGTATTGCAGGTGTTTGGACTACAGGTTCAAAAACTTTACATTTTTCAAGTGAATTCAATTTTGCTTGAATTGCATCTTTCCATTTTAGCCAATCATATCTACGTTAACATTTATTGATAGATATAGGTTTATAATCCTCATTATCATTCATAATATTAAACGTTACATTATATGCAAAAATATTATTGATAATTATTTCTTTATAGTTCAATCTTTTCCCCGTAAAGATATAGTTTGTTGAGATCTCCTTATTTTCATCTTTTTATCATTTTTAGGTACTTTAACTTTTTCTAGAATTATATTATTTGTTATGTCTCTAAATTCTTTAGGAGTATCTTTTTCTTTAATTAACCCATCTTAAATAATTGCTCCTTTTCTTTTGTGAGGATTTTTATCTTTTGAACTTATTGGTTTACTATACTTCTAGCGTGCTTTAAACTCATTATCTTTCTCATTGATGGATTGTCTTTTAAGGACATCAATCCTTATTGGAGTATTAGCAATTAGTATATGTGACTTAGTCACTCTCTTTAGGTTAGTAAATTCATTTAGCAGTTAATTAGTTATACTTTATAAGTAGATTATCTTTTGAACTTCAAGTTTACATTACTTTGTGCGATGATTGATATTTTGCAAAGTATTCTATGTAATTTATTTGACCAGTTACTTATTCTTTTCTCCCTCTAGTGTTAGGTTATAAAATAAACTATAATAGTTATTAAATTTATCAAAATATTACAAGTATTTTTTAACTAAAAAATTATGATTATTCATTTTTAAAAGAAGAATAAAATAAATATAATAAATTATAATAAATATTTCAAAGAAGAATCATTTTTTATTTATTTTAATATTATAAATAAAAATAATGAGTAATTATAATATATATAAATTAAAAATTAATAATATTAACTATAAAATTTAAAAAATATAATAATTATTATATTTATAAATAAATAATTAAATATTATATTTATTCTATTGACTATGTTACCTACCACCTCCTATTTTGATATTATTCCGTTAAATTACAATAACATGAGTTGATTAAAAATAAAAAGCAAAAGAAAAGTTATCCTTTTATAACGGGGCGCGGCAATCTCGCTCGTAAATTCAAGAGAAAACGTCACTCATGTAATAATTCAGTTAAGATTGGGCGGGAACTTCGGTGGTACCAGTGGTATTTTATATGCTCTATCCATTAATTTTTTAAATATTATTTATGATTAATATATAAAAATTAAGATTATTAATTTTATTTAAAAAATTATAATTTATTAAAATATATTTTATTAAAATTTAATTAATAAATAAATTTATTGAATATTTATTTAGATAATAAAATAAATAAATATAATTTTGATAAAACTCAATTAATAAATACTATTGTAATTTTAATTTCTTTAAAATGTAGATAAATAAAATATTTTTTTAAAATGACTCTTAAAAAATAAAAAAGCATATTATTAAATTGGCTTAGATTAAATTGAATTATGTAAGTATATAAATTTAATGGTTGTGATCATTATTAAAAATTAGTATAACAAATAAATATTATATTTTTACTTTAACCCCGGCACTTTTACAAATTTCTAAACTTTCATTTTCTTCCCCTCATATTTATTTCTCCGGATCTTTCTCTCTCTCCGCTAACTGAACAGTTGTCAGATCAAAGAGATTCGCCCCCTCGTCCGTCATATTTGCACGATTTCTATTTGTTGCCGCTTGGCCGCGGGTCTGACGAATTAAATATTAATTTCCGATTGACGTGCAATCAACTGTCCCTGTTATATATTAGATTGGGTAAATTACATCAACATTTTGGGTGAAAATTACTCACCTCCCTTTTATATTAAAAAAATTTTCAAACCTCCCTAAAGATTCAATTTCCCTGTTAATTAACGTCACAACATTTGAAGACAATTTTGCCTGGAACCTAGTCAAACGAGGAAAGAGAAACTAATGCTGAAAATAGAAATCAAAATATCATTTTTACAGTATCGAAACTTTCGTTAACGATGACGGTGGAAGATAGCGGTGAAGATAACGGAGGAAGAGCCCAGCTCCTAGAAGAGGGGTTTCGACCACTACAGAGAAGAAAAAGAGGGAAGAAAAAAGGGGAGTTTTTGGTGAATATTGAATTTAGTTATTGCACATTTTTAAATTGAAGAATTTAATTAATTGAATCGAGTTATGTTATTAATTAAAAAAATTGAATGATTATTAATTTATTCTATATCATCAATTGCAAAATAAAAAAAATTAACTTAAAAACCATAAATGTTTTCTTTTTCATCTTTTATGGTATGAATTAATTTCAATAATTGTGTTACCGATAGAGTTTATTATTTAAAATTTAAATGGAATAAGAAATTGATTAATGAAAATTAAAAGGAAAATAAATGTTATCTTTTTCATGTATAAGGTATATTCACTGGATCAACAATTAATGAAAATTAAGAAAGTTGTGCTTTAATAATGATAGCCAATTTTTGAAAATTAATATCTTTCGTTTGTCTCACTTAATCGATATATAGAGATAGATAGTTTAAATTATTTATTTCAATGATTTAATTATTAAGTAATTTAAACATATTTATCAAATAAATTAAAATTTTACATTTAATTAAAATGAATTTATATTCATTTAATCATTGTAATGAGATATAAATATTTATTTTAGTCATAAATAAAAAATAATAATAATTTTTATTACTACGAGTTTATTTTAAATTTATAGTTACCAAACTCACTCAAGTATAAAGTTTATAAAAAAAATGGAAAGATTTCAAATTTAATATTGTCATCAATATTGGGTCTCCTTATAATTAATTTTAAAAATTATAATTACAATTCACATTAATTCACTCGCTTGACGGGATTGAAAAATTAAAATGAAAATAAATCTGATTAGATTGAAGAATTAAAATGATATTTAATTGATTTTGTCTAATAATTATATAACATTTTTTGACAAAAATTTTATAAATATGGAAAATAAAATTTGAAAGAGTTTCAAATTATATATATATTGAATTGAATTTTATAAACTTGCTCTATTATTCTATATTTAATTGAAATTCTTAATTTTTATTTGAAATTTAATTTCAAATTTCATATTTTTAATACATATAGCATTGCTAATTTTTTAAAGTATTGATTTAATCCGATGATATTACTTATTTACATAAAGATATTATAATAAATTATTATAGAATAATGTAAAAAATTATAATATATTTTTATTTTAATTTATAATTATTGATTAGTTAAAATAAACATACGCATATTAACAAATATGTATAGACAAAATTTGTATTCTACCGATTTACTTAAAAGGGTAAAATTGGCAAAAATAATACTAATGCAAATAAAGTTAGTGTTCATCTGTTAATAGGGGAGGTTTGAGTGAATTTTAAAATTAGAGGGGAGATAAATGATTTTTACTCAAACTTTAAAGAAGGTTAATGAAATTTATCCATATTAATTTTATTATCAATTATAATCCATGCAGAAAAAAGTTATCATATTAATTTTTTTTATAGATTACATCAACTTTTAACTAAAAAAATTGATGTCTTTACTTTTAAAATTATTTTTTTTGTTTGATGTTGGTTTTTTATTTGTCTTTCATCCTAAAATATTTATAATATTGAATAAACTCAATATTTTATTAAAAATATATATTTCAAATCAAAATTTTTGAAAAGTTATAATTCTATGCTCTATTATTTATTTGGAGTATTTTTTATTTTGTATATTTTTTTAAAATTTATCTATTTGTTAAACTATTTGCTCACTCAAAAATATGAAAAGTGGTCATTTTTATATTTTTTCACTTTTTCTCAATCTTTTGTCATTATTTAATTTAATTGACTTCTAACTTCATTGTAATATTTAATTAAATATATAATAGATATCTAAAATTTAGATACAATATCCTAAGTTATATAATAAATTACAAACAATTTTTTTTTAAAAACTTGAGTAAAAATAAATTTTCACTCATTTCGTAGTTAAAATCATGGTACAAGATTAAAATTTTTGTAATTATATTATTTAGTTACAAAAATATTTGTTGGATAGATCTGTGACACAAGTAAGTACGATAAAGAAATTATTACAAAAAGTATGCCTCATGATATAAATGAATTTTTTTTTGTCAGGGTTTATCCATGATTATGAATTTAAACATGATAATAAAGGTATATTTGTGATTAGTAATTCATATTTTCATGGACAAAATTGTGACAAAATACAAAATAAGAAATTGATTAAAAACTAACATAACCAATTAAAGTAATTTTTATATGTTTAGATTGAGCCAATTATCCAACCGATTACATCAGATGTTAGCTTACTATTTGGTTTACACATTTACTGAAATCCATTAATATTTTTTATTCATATCAAACTATTGTAAGCCATTAAAAAACCATTTGTCTAGAAACTATATATAGTATTTACAAGAAATTGAACTTGAATCTCCTACGTAAGGAACTTTGAGCCTTACAATTACGTTGGTTTACTTTTTTAGTATTATAATATAATATATTTTATATAAAATTTTAGTATTCATGCATTACTAATTATTTGATAATAAAATATTATATAAATACATATAACAAAAATACACTTTGGTAAAAAGTTTTATGACTTTATTTAAAATTTTTTTGCATTAAATTTTATTTTTTTCGTTACTAATTTTACTTGCATTAAAATTTTCCTCATAAATGTCTTGTAACAATTTTATCTTTTACAATAATAAATTAGTTAATTTAATCTTTTTGTTAATATCTTCATTAATAGGTTAACGAATATAGAAACAAAATAATTAAAATAATAGACAAATAATATATGATCGATAAAATTGATATTGAAATTGTGTGAGGTATTAAATTAATAAAATAAACATTTGTTAAGTATTGAATGCAAAAGGAAAAATTAAAAAAATGATAATAATTTAAATATTAATTTTAATGAGACTTTAAATATGTATTTTAAAGCATATAAGAAAAAAATACATAAAGCCCCCTTAAAAAATAGACTTGTAACACATAACTCCCCTGAACCTTTAAAAGCTACAAAAAAGCCCCCTAAACTCTAAACCAACTTAAAAGATTTAGTATCACGGTTAAAAGAAACGGAGATCAACTCCAACAATTACAAAGTGAAATAATCTTAGATAACAAGATATTCTCACTTTATAAACAAATTTTGATTTCTTCTTTTACCTAGAAATTACAAAATTTTAATGAGTACAGATGCCAGTAGAAGATCAAAGCACAGGCAATCAATAGCACATTACACTTGCTCTTCATGATGGACTTCTAGTGGCACAAATACTCCATCAAGGCACACGAATCTTCCTCATGGCTAGGTCAGTTCTTGTACTTCCAATAGATATCCATAACAAGGAGAGGCAAAATGGTACTGCCGAAAGGAATGGCTTGAGGAAGCTAATTCTATTTCTTCATCAATATCATCTTCCCAACCTACTTTGTTTCTTTATTATTATATTCTTTGTTTCCTAAAAATGGGATTATATTAAGCATTACCCAAAAAACATATGATTTAAAAATTAGTGCAACATGGTTTATTACATATTTCACATGCTTTTGAATACGAGCAAACATACCTCTACTAATTTGTGCGGGAGAATCATTAAGAAAGAAGAGGTTAAAAAATATAGACAATTTATGAAAATCGAAAGACAAAGTTATCATTATCAAAATGCAAAGAGGGTTAGTGGAAAATTAATACAATGAAAGTTTGCCCACCAGCCATGTGTGCGAGTTTTGATAGTTAACCTGACCATGATGATGGGTTACAGACACTGTACATGGTTGCTGT